>JARQWZ010001426.1:0-344026 GCA_033150135.1 Gobio occitaniae | reverse complement strand
GCTTTAAAGAAAGCAATTCACGTTCTACAAAACAAAACAAAAAATCACTTTCTACAAAACAAAACTCCAGAATAATTTCTGACAAAGTTTGATGGAAAGCAAGCAGTTAAGAGGTGTGTGCACCCGTGTCTGTGCAAAAAAAAAAAAAAAAGTATGGGCACGGACACATCTACTGTGTGTGTATTGTCTCTCGAGGGAGCCGCCTGCAGCAAACGTGAGAAGCTGCCGCTTACGATTTTACACTCATGACTCACTCCCGTGTCTGTTGAGGCAGCACGGTCGATCAAATCATGGGGCTCGCAGATGGGTTTGTCAAGGGAACCTGAGAGTGCTGAGGCATCTTCTTCTTCCCCGTCTGACAGTTCCATTGTTCTCCCTTCCCGAGTGAAAGCCCGCGCTGCGGCTTCTTCCCCCGGGGTGGAGGACCTGATGCGTGAGCTGTCTGATTCTGAGGAATTAGACGTGCTCAGTATCGAGGCTCGCCACTTCCTAATGCAAGATTCAATCTCGCGTTGCCAAGGCAGCGCTTGGTTACAGGTCTGCTATTAAAGTGATACACGCGATACGGTAAGAATGCATGTGATACTGTTGGGTGCGAGGCATGCAGTCAGCTCCTGAGGGTGCTGGCTGTTTTCATTAGGAAATATCTGGACGCGTACAGCCGTGCGCCTTTCGGGTGTTTCAGCCTCGCGCCTGTTTGGCTTTCTTCTCGAGGGATGAAAGCCAATTGTATTACAACGGCTTGAATCACGTTGCTGAGCCAACGTGTGGTTTACGAGTCTGTATAAACACTTATTAAAACAGTATCATCTGGTGATTATGGCTGCATTTAATTCTGAGGAATTAAATGAAATATGTTCTGACTTTGAGGAGTTAGATATTTTTATTCAACCTATCATTCAGACCAGGTTGCACGTGTGGGTGATTTTGGTGGCATTTAATTCTGAGGAATTAAATGGCATGTTATCTGACTTTGATAAGTTAGATATTTTAAATCAGCCTGTCATCCAAGCGTGTTTCACCTGTCTGGATATTCATCTCCCGCCCCCTCTCCCGGGGCGGAGCGATCGAGCTCGCCTCCCTAGTGGAACTTTAGGGAATCGATGCTGTGCTCCCGCCATCTTGTACGCTTCGGGCCACCGATTTCCTGCGAACGCACGCTGCTCCATCCGCCTCTAGAAAGATCTGCGACTGGCAGCGAATGCGTCCGCGCAATGAGAATCATTCTCGGCTGCTCCCTGCCAGTCAGCCGCTTCAGGGGGTCATGAATGAGGCTCAGTGGGTACCCGAGACCCACTGAGTCTCTAGAGGCTGGTTTCCTTAGTAGAATATCTCGGTGCATGGTCATGCCTTCGGAATATATCTGCTTGGGCCCTGCGTACCGTGGGCAAAGGGGTGCAGACTGCAGTTCAGTTTTCCACCACCAGGGTCAACGGTGTGGTCTGGACTGTGGTGTCCCCAGCCCAGCGGCAGGTTATGGAACAGGAAGTTCGCTCCCTGCTGGTGAAGGAGGCAAAACACAGAACAAAATAATACAATTGCATATTTTACTCAACATGACGATTGCGACCCCCCCCCCCCACACACACACACACACTCCCACCATATCACCATATAACAGTGAAAACATGGGAAGCCAACCCTTATCTCAAGGCAATTCGTACATATTTTACAAGATGGCTAATTTGTATGAATTTGTACGTTGTTGCTCAGTCGTACATAGTTACCCAATTCGTATGAATGACCTACGCCTAATCCCACCACTAAACCTACCCATCACTTTGGTTTAGACAAATTGTACAAATTCATACAAGTGAGGTCGTAAGAATTTTTGCACAAATTAGCCACCTCGTAAAAATAAGTATGAATTGGTAGTGAGATAGCGTTGGGAAAGCCGGAAATTTACATCAATGGCAGGGATACAAATTTCCGTCAATGGTGGGGAAAGAGTTAAATGTTATAATGTTATTTTTTTATTTCATCTTTGTTGATTATGAAAAGTGCACAGCATGAGTAAGAAAGGACACATCATAAGATGCACGAGAACTAGAGTGCGTCTTATAACCAAAACTCTACTACTTGCCTCACAGACATAACCTATATATAGCTTGACATGTATACTTTTAAACAGAACAATTCAAAATGAAAAGAAATAGGCTATCCGTATGACATGTGCATTTCTCTCTATAGATGCATTCACTGCAGAGATGGCAAGTCGTCAACTTCATCTTTGCAGCTGACAATGACACAGAAATCACTAGTTTATTAATAAATAATTAAAATGTCTCCTTGCTATTTTTGACATTCATAATCATTACTTTTGCCGGTTCTTTGTGGCAAGCTTTGTGCGTGCGCGTGAGTGCGGAATAGGCTAATATATTACATAAACGCTCATTATGGTTTAGAATTCTCTCCAGTATATATACTGTATATATAATTCAATTAATAAAAGTGCTTAGTCGACGAATGGCTTAAATGAACAACTACTAGTCCAGTAGAAAAAACTTTAGTCTGGGGCAGTCCTACATATTTCACATATTTTTGAACCAGCATATCACAAAGGGCATTCTGGGTTGAGCGAGTGAATCTTAATAGGTCAGTATAATTAAACTGCAGACAAAGATTTTGGATAGCTAAGTTGGCTTGTATGTTCGGGCCGGTAGGGCCCAACCTCATAGTCTTTCATAGGGCCCAAAATAGCTGGCGGCGCCCCTGACTGCAAATAAAATAGAGTTTCACTTGAGTTTTAATTTATTGCATGGCATTTTTAAAGTAACTTACTGTAAAGTAGATTACAGTAAATAACTGAACAATTAACAGTAAATTATTGGCAACAGTGTTGCCAGTATGTTACTGTAAAAAAGCCTGGTAAGGTCTAACAGTGTGTGTGTCACTGTTAGAATTTGAACAGATTAATAAACAGAATAAAGAAGACAGCAAAGGTTCAAAGGTCCATGTTTAAACATATTATACTGCGTCAAAACAGCTCTGAAAGCTTTCACTTTCAGGATCCAATGTAAATCATTCACCAAGGGCCAAATGAGAGTTAAAATTGAGTTATTATAATGAACAGCAAAATAATTTGTTTAAATCAAACTGTAAGAATGAAAATCAGACTCTCACAGATGGAATTAAGGCAATACAATGTAATATTTTACTATAGAAAACAATCTCCTAACAAACTTTTTCTCAGTGAAAAATGTATCATATTTCAGTTAAGTCAAGTCAACTTTATTTATATAGCGCTTTTACATTTACATTTACATTACATTTAGACATTTAGCAGACACTTTTATCCAAAGCGACTTACAAATGAGGGCAATAGAAGCAACTAGAGCAGTCAAGGGCTACAGTATGCAAGTGCTGTAACAAGTCTCAGTTAATCTAGCACAGAACACACAGGACAGAATTTATTTATTTTTTATTTTTTATATAAATAAATGAGACAGACAGACAATGAATATAATGATAAGTGCTATTCTTGATTGGTCAGGTGTTGCTGGAAAAGATGTGTCTTTAGATGTTTTTTGAAAATGGCTACAGACTCGGCCGCACGAATTGCGATAGGCAGGTCATTCCACCAGGTGGGAACGGTCCAGGAAAAGGTCCGTGAGAGCGATTTCATGCCTCTCTGGTATGGCACCACAAGGCGTCGTTCTCTGGCAGAACGTATGTTCCTGGAGGGTGTGAAAGTCTGAACAAGCGAGTTCAGGTATATTGGTGCAGAGCCAGTGGTTGCCTTCAAGGCGAGCACCAGTGCCTTGAATTTGATGCGAGCAGCTATTGGTAGCCAGTGCAGACTGATGAGGAGAGGCATGACGTGCGCTCTCTTCGGCTCATTAAAGACCACCCTCGCCGCTGCATTCTGGATCAGTTGCAAGGGTTTGATAGTGCATGCCGGAAGGCCCGCTAGAAGAGCATTACAGTAGTCCAGTCTGGAGAGAACAAGAGCTTGTACCAGTAGTTGTGTGGCATGCTCTGATAGGAAGGGTCTAATCTTCCTAATGTTGAATAGTGCAAATCTGCAGGACCGGGTTGTTGTGGTCAGAGAATTTTAGCTGATCATCAATCACAACCCCAAGGTTCCTGGCTGTCCTGGACGGAGTTATGGTTGATGAGCCTAGCTGAATGGAGAGATTGTGATGCAGTGCTGGGTTAGCTGAGATCACAAGCAGTTCTGTCTTTGCAAACAATCTCCTAACAAACCTTTTCTCAGTGAAAAATGTATCATATTTTAGTCAAGTCAAGTCAACTTTATTTATATAGCGCTTTTAACAATGTAGATTTGTTAGCGTAAGGATTTTTAAGCGTAAGGATGCCTTCAAGTTTGTTTGTTTTTTAATCAAAACTCCATGTGCTGAAATATTTGTGCAAAATAGACAATAAATGAAGAACAAAATAAAATGAAACGTTTATGACCTGTAATGGCCAGTGTATCAAAAATTAGTTCATTGCTGAACTGCACAGGATGACCATAAAAGATGATAAAAAAAAGTTTATTATTAACCAACTGCACTCTCTCCCTTGACACACTCACACAAACTGAAAAACAAAGTGAGTTCAGTGACATTTGCCTTGTGGTTTCTGAGAAACAAGTCGATATTCGATATTAAGCATAAGGTAAGCCATGTTTGCTTTGTGGGAAAATAAATAAAAAAAATTGTCATAATCCATATCTTTTTCTCTTGTTCTTTTTCATGGGTTGGAGGCAAATCTTTTTTCTTTGTGCAGTATACAGTATATGCACAGCTGTATCCTGAGTGAATTAATTTTTGATTTGATCTCGCTCTGTCATTAATCAAACCCTTTCGAATCAGTGAAACTTTAGATACTATAATGAGCATTTTGAGGAAGCAGGGCATAATTTTTCAGAGATGCAGAAACTATTTGCAGCTGTCCAGTGTTAAGTGATAGACCATTTTCTTTTCTCCTGAGAAAATTAAGTCAAGAGAAAATAAAAAATAATGCACAAACTCCTAAGCCTTTAAAGTGTGCTTATTTGTTAATAGTATTTTTAAATTGTTACTGTTATTATTATTATTTACTTTTTCCTGTTGTATACGATAAAATTCTATATGTAAATGTTACATTACAGTATTTTTCATGTTTTTTCCCCCATCAAAATGGACAATGATTAGTTAATTATTAATGCATTTAAAATTATTGCTAATAAATTAAGGGGCCTCAAGAAATATTACATACATTTATTAGAGTAAAACTTTTCTTCTAGAGATGAATGCGTTACGTCACCTTCGCAATGTCTTTTGCGGCAGAAAGGACAGCCCTGCTTCAGATCACAGTGCTGAACAACCTCCCACAGTGAACCGTGAGTTAATCAATTATGAGAAACAGTCATTTGTATTCAACAAATAATCCTCAGAAATCACAATTTGATGTCCCAAATAATACAATAATATTCTTGATCTAACGTATAGACAAATTCAACCACAGTTATGATCCGTTTTTTTTATTTATTATTATTATTATTATTATTATTATTATTATTATTACAATCTTGTTTCAAATGCAGGTGATAGGAATCAAGAAAAGGAGACATTTAAAAGGTAAAGTTTTCTTCCTCAATTTAATTTTGTTTAGTTGTTTAGGTCTTTACATGCCATGTAAAGTCATGTAGGGGAGAGTGGGGCACAACCTAATGCTATTTGACTTTCTCAGTTTGTGTAAATCCACTTGGGGTTCAGACTGTTTATTTTTTCCCACATTAATTTCACACATGTCTAGTACAATTATGTGGTTTTGTTTCATTAATACAGTTTATACTTTTTTCTTGATTTTGCCTGAAAGAATGGAAGTGAAATGTGACAACATGCCCCGTAGGTGGGGTACATTATAATGACCATATGACAGAATAAATGTTATCTGACATAACCAAAAATATACAAGACAAACTGACATAATTTGTAAATAAAATACAATTATTAACTTTTTCATATAAAATATTGGCATTCTTTAATAATTAAAAATAAACACATTTTTCAGTTTGACAACAAACACACCTCAAAACATATACAGCATAGTAAAAAACATAATAATTAATCATTTATGAACATTGACTCCCAGTAATTATTCACCTTTTCTCATGGCTTCTCAATATAATTCGTAAAGATATAGAATATGATATCATACTTCTAATAGGGGCTCATTGTAACGCAGTGTGACAACATGCCCCACCTGCTCAACTGGGATTAAAATCAGAGATAAAAAAATTAACTTAAATAAGAACTGTACTTTTTGCTTTGGTTAAATAAAATCTCAGTGATATCGTCCAAAGATTGTTTTCATTTTGGCGCAATATTTTCTCTAAATAGTGTTGATATGGCAACTAGTAAATACATTAAGATTTGTCATCCTGTCATGTGTGGAAAGTGTTAAACCATACGTGTCACAACCCAGCCATTTTTGTCCTCAGTTTCCATGTTGACCCCACATAGGTCAGCCCAGAAATGAACACTGCTCAGAGTGCACACTACAGGCAGTTTATGTAAATTAGATAATGAAGTGATTGAAGCCATCTGGGCCCCACATGGCTGTGCTAGCTGGTAACAAACCCTACTTTAGGTTGTGCCCTGCTCACTCTTGGGGACGGATGCATTTGAAAATGCATTTCTGCGTGAGCATCTTGAACGGTAGGCTCCGATTCAGGACTCGCAGGTCCAAGATTGGCTGTAACCCACCGGTTTTCTTGGGTACAATGAAGAACGGGCTGTAGAAGCTGGTCTTCATATCGGCTGGAGGGACCGGCTCTATCGCATCCTTTGCCTGAGGAGCTCTAGCCAGGCCCGCAGAGACTGTGCAAGCGGGACCATAGGAACCACCGGCGTACCCACCGTGGGGCAGCAAGGTGGAATGCAGGTACCGGGCTGGGGCGGCTGTCTCGTGGAGGCGGCCCGCAGCGAGGTGTGAGTGTGCTGTGCAACACTTACCCGATTCCACAGGTGGGCAGGAGGAACGCGAGGAGGTCGTCCACTGCTGCCCGCTGCCGAAGGGGGAGGATGAGTGTGGTCCGGCGTTTGACTGGCCACAACTCTCCGAGCCCCCTGAGGACCTCAGGGCTGCTTGCCCTTGCCACCCCTCTTGGCAGGAGCCTGGACAGGCGGGGCGGCCTGCTTTCGCCCGGCTCCACGACGTCGCTTGGGTGGAGGCTGCTGTTGCGACCCGGGAGTGGAGGCAGACGCAGGAGGCCTCCCTCGGTGACGAGCAGATTGAGGTGCTGCCAGCGGCGGGGTGGAGACAGCAGCTGACCGCTGTGGCAGGATGTGACTGATGGCCTCAGTCTGCTTCTGTGCGGCCGAGAACTGCTGGGCAAAGTTCTGGACCGCATCACCGAAGAGTCCGGTCTGGGAGACAGGGGAGTTAAGGAACCTGATCTTGTCGGTCTCCCTCATGTCCGCCAGACACAGCCAGAGATGGTGTTCCTGGACCACCATAGTGGACATCGCATGACCCACCCTAACCTTCGTCGCACGAAGCGTGCGGTCCGCTGCAGTTCTCAGTTCTCAGTTCTTGGAGAACTGCGGGATCGTGACCACCCTCGTGCAGGTTCTTCAGTGCCTTGGCCTGATGAACCTGCAACAACGCCATAGCTGTTCGCAGTGCGGTTCCAGAATCCGCCCAAGGAGACAATCAGACGATCGTGGCAGACCAAGATAAGAGAAAATGGGTTAAAAATTTCATTCAGGCCATCTGCTCTCCTCTCACTTTCACTTTTAAAAAGTTTATTTTATTTCCGTTGAGTCTGTGTTAGTTAAGTTTCGCCGCAAAGCTTCGTTCAACGACTCCAGCACAGCACACTGCATCTTCAAACGCCACGAGACTTCCATCCAGCCGCCAACACGCCACGTGATTGGCTTCCCAAGACATCGATCAAAAGACACGACCAGACCTTCAGCGAATCAAAGAACCGGGAAAACCCTTCTCCAGCCAGGGAAAACGGAGTCCCTTGTTAGAGACGACACGAGACACAAACGCAAGTAATTCCTCTAGATTCTGAGCCGAACTGGTGCGTTAAGATCAAATTTAATAACCCAGCCAAGAAACGATAGGAGGGTTAAATTAATGATTGATGGTTTCTTCAGGTCATGTGTTATAAATGCATATACTGCTAGAAACTTGGGATTTCATAATTTCTCTCTCTTAAAACTCATCCTTTGTATTCAAAGATAAGTGTTCTTGTGTTATGTGCTTACGAATTTAATGTCTTGAACTGCCGATCTAAGTTACCTGGCTGTTAAATAGTGTTTCACTATTGTTCGGATATTAATATCCGCTGCAGAGTTGATAGACGGCCCGCTCAAATGAACGCTGGACGAGTCATTTGCTCGGCCGTAAAATAGACTCTCTCAAAATTCCCTATGAATTCATTAATTCTTTTATTTGAGCTAAATAGACCTGTTTCCCTTTAACATTCATGAGTCCCCTTTAAATTCTTACATATCGGTGGACGATAAGTTAAGGCATTAAACATTAATTCTGAATTATTTATATGTAATTTGAGTCTCTTTCATTGTAATTCAATTCCCCATTGAATTATTATTTGATCTGATTCAACCTTTAGAGTCTCATCTCCCTTTCCTTTTAAAAGCCAGTTGTGCTGCACCATGGCGGATTTGCTATTTACATTTGCATGTGGAAAAACTGAACACTTCTCCAGAGAGGAATCCTTTTATTTTTTAATAATTGTAATAATAAAAAAATGTGTGTGTGCTGCTGTGTGTCCCTGCGTGTAATATCTGTGTGTGTACATGTGTTGTGCACCTGCCTATAGGTACATATTACTAATGCGCTCTTTAAATAACACAAAAATACTGCATACATTGTCGTTTGCAGTTGCCTCGAAATAGCAATGCTCCAACAATGCTCCTGAACACACCTGGTTTTCAGACCAGATGCCCATGGGTGAACAGATGGTGCCAGCGCATTTGAGATTTAAACAAGGTTGCACAGAACATTAAAGTGGAAACTGTGTCAGGCTGAAACTAGCACTTGTGTCATGTCTGCGGTCGCATTGCACTGGGTGTATGATAGGGCCCATAGTCTGCAATGGTCAATTTTCTGATTATAACAAACACTTGAGTAAATAAAAGATTCAGTGTGCAGTCAGTGATCATAACACAGCTCTGTGAGATCGTGATGAGTGACTGCTTTTTAGTGATTATAAAAGGAAGGCTCTTTCTGTGCTTTCGGCCATATGCCAAATCCCACATACAGTGTGCTTGCTTTTCTGTTCAAATCTGTTAAAGACACTTCAATAAATCATTTATCTGGAGTGTATATGCTGGGATGTGTAGGTCTGCGGTGACACATAACGAAACTCTTTCAAGGAAATCATTTTAAATGTGTTGTTAAAGGGGAAGTGCATCTCAGGAGTTGGTTCAACCTCCGCCTATGGCCTGATGTGAAAAAAAAAGATGTTTCTGAAGTAAACAGGCAAATGTCATTTGTTATTGAGTCTAAACCTTGAGTCTAAATCATGCACTTTAGTTGCACTTATATTATGAAAATGGACAGGGCCGTTTTTAGGCATAGGCGAACTAGGCGGGCGCCATCAGCTGAAGGGGCGCCAATGAACGCATTTCAGGGGTGTGTGTAAAGGGTGTCAAGGCCACCCTGAAATATGATTGCCGCCCCCACTGGTTCCCCTAACACTTGTGGCAGTCGAGAAATCACGCTGTGAAATGGGCAGATAGTGTAATATTGCTCGGTGTGTGTTATAGAGGCAAGATGTAGGCTAACCACACTCACTTTAGCATTTCATGATATCATTATATTTAGACTCTATTAAGCTTTCTTCTCTTACGCTTGTTTTTGCGTTAATGCATTGTTAAAGGATCAGTGTGTAATTGTCCCATATAAAACTTAAAAGTTAAAAATAGTATAATAAAATGTGCTAATTCACAATATTTATTATCCTTTATTAAACCGCTTTGTCGAATTTAATGCATCTTTACGGGTGGTGTTGAAAGCTGAATCGATTCATTCAGTTCTAATAGTGTCCAGGGCATAGCGTTGCCTTATTTAAAGGGGAAGTTCAAGCGTCAATGAGAAAAAAAGACCGCACTGAATCAATATTTATTCTTGTTACTTTCATGTGACTGGTCAAGCTTTTATACGTAGTTTCCAAATTGTAATTGTATATATTTGTTAATAAGGATAACAGTTCCAAAATGGTATGTATGTTTTTGTTAATAAGGATTAAAATTAATACCAGTAATACCATGTTGCTTTTTAAGATTTGGCTAGGGGGTGCCAATAAGGATTTCGCCTAGGGCGTCAAAATGGCTAGAAACGGCCCTGAACATGGATGTTCTCAGCTATACACAGTAAATTCCCCAGTGTTGAAAATAACCACGCTTTGTATTCATATGGGAACCACCATGACAGAAATAAAGAGATTTAATGTCTTTTCAGTTTATTTCATCTAAAGCTCTGCTCAGTTTTGGGGTTTCTGCTTAAATACTGGTGTTGATCTGGTTTACTGAAGAGCGAGATTTGGTACCACTATTAAAACTTGTTCTGACTCAATTCAGGGCTGTTTATGGGTTATTATTTGGCTGAGATTTGGGCCAGTTATGGCTAATGTGTGGCTCATGTCAGTAGTCCAGATCTGGGCTGAGGAAAACCGGATGTGCGGGGCGATTTGGCTCCTGATGTGTAAGGCTCACAAAACGAAAAAAAAAAAAAAAAAACTGAAAAATGCTTCCCCCCAGGGAATTTATATTTATAAATGTAATGTCAGCATGTATTGATCATTATGAAACTTCAAGGCACCATTATCATCAGTTTCCCTTCTCGTTGAGACACTTCCCTTTTCCTTGTAATATTCAACCTCCACACAGTAAATTCCCTGGTATTGAAGGGAAGGTTTAGATGTTGATGATTTATTTAAAAATATAAAGATCAGTGTTTCCTTTAGTTGGGTAGTTTGATACTTGGCTTCTGATGTTAGTTTGTGTTATTTTTATAACAGTATTTTCCAAAACACTTAATTTATTGCAGAATAAACCATTAACAAGAATGGTCAAGTGATATATCTTTCATCATAAAGAGAACATTTTGAAAAAGAATAAAATTATTATTTATTTTTTTTCCTAAATAGATTTTCACCGACAATGCTTTCTTGGCAGAGAGCAAATATTCTGAATTGTGATTTTTAAATATGGGGACATGCTTCATGCAGCAATGCATGCTGGCAGCCACCACAGTATAACACTAATGACTCCCAGCATGCATTGCAGCATTATGCATGTCACCATTGTTGAGATTCATATGCTGATTATTGATGTTTGTGTGCATCAAAACACATTTTTCCCTAAAATGTTTTTATTAATCAAAATTTAGGAAGACCAATCAGTGGCAGATTTTTATGATGAAAATCTGCTAACAACAAAAAAGCTGTTTTTGTAAGAGATGAGTTTAGTCACTTTTCTTTATGATGATAACCATATCACCTGATTATTTTTGTGTATGGTTTCCTTTGTAATAAATCATGTGTTTTGGTAACACTGTTAAACTACCCAACTAAAGGAAACACTTTCAATAAATCATCAGCATCTAAACCTGCTATTCTCAAAAAGAACTGTAGACAAATGACAGAAATAGAGATGTAATGTGTTTTCAGTTTATTTGATCTAAAGCTGAGGCTGAAGTCAGTTGTAGTTCTTGTGTTTCTCTTTCCTTCAGTGATTCTGATCATCAGGTGTCTTCAATAATCAAACCATTATCACTCAATGAATCACTTGAGTATCTAATTAACTCTGCTTCAGTGTTACTTTAACACCCTGCTGGTGGTTCCCATATGAACACGAGCACAGATACACATTCAGGCGCTGATTTTTGAGCACACAACCTGAGGAAGTCTGAATTTTGGGAAATTCAGACATTTTGACGTCTGAGAAAGTCTTTTTGAGTATAAAATGAACTCTAAATGTTACAAAATGGCAAGTTATTAAACCTAACAACAAAAGCAATGATAAAACAGTGTAAATACAGCTGGAAAACCAACCTCCTTAATTATTCAAACCCCAGTGCATGATGGGAACGCCAGTATCAGAAAAGTTAAGTAGTTTTACTTAATTTTATATTGTTGATATTTATGTTTTAATTTCTATCTTGAATTGAGTACTAATATAGAATTTACTTTGTTTATTTTTTTATTCTTGCCTGAACTAACTTTCTCATTTAGAAATGCCATTAGTTTTTTCTGTAGTATTTACTTCACCACACAATCATTTTTATCAGTGTACAGGCCAAATATATTTACACCTTTCTGTCATTTATAAATCAATTAAAAGTTAAAGATCAAGGGAAGTAGTTAATAGTTAAAGATCAAGGGAAGTATTATTAAAGGAAAAGGAAATATTGTTCATGTTTATAGCCATTTTATTGTTGCTGGTGCAACTTCTGATTCTATAATTGTTGCAAAAAATGTTTGAGAATGACACATTATTTTTCATAAAGTCTGTTGCCTCATTTTTTTATGTTGGCATTTTGAATATACCCCTGAATGTTCTGAAGAATTCCAGCCGGTTCTCCTTTTTAATTAGATATTACCAACCTATATTTCAAGGTTATCAGGGATGGCAAAAGTTTTTTTTTAAATTTTGTAATAATGATAAGGATAAAAGTAACCACAGAGATCGGTTGATAATTATTTAAAATGGACAGGACCGGTTAATAAACATTTGTTCAGAAAAGATAGCAGGCCAGCGCCAGTACTGTTAACATTTAAAGAAACCAAGGGTGTATTACGTCATGAGGACAGAAAGAGGGTTTGAGGGTGGCAATAGTATCAGTAAGAAATGGCATCAAAAATCTCCCACGATGCAAAAGGTTCATTATATGAAGCAGTTGCCTGAGGCCTTAAATGAGAGATTTTATCAACAAAGAAATGCAAGAAGCTTTCACATTTGGAGTATTATTGACAGGTGGATTCAAGGCACCATTTATAACTGAGAACAAGATCATAGGACTATGATGGTTATTAGAAAAATATGCAGTCTGGCACTAGGCAATCCTTGAGCCATTTAAATGACGTTTGAATCCTGTCCTTTTTCCATTTCTGCTCTGCTTTCCTACAAGCTTGTCTTAATAAGTGAGTCTCAGAGGTTTGCCACCGATCAGTTCTAGTTTTTTTTGTTTTTTTTCAAGGAGCAGTTCAATTTAAAACATCCAGCCATGAGACATTAAGCAGAGACCGTTGTGAACTGAATTAAAGAGCCAATTAAAATTCACATGAAAGAATAGTGAGCGTGTGTTTGAGCAGCGAGGACAAATAAATTCATACAAAGGAGAAAATTAAATATGTGCTGCTGTTTATTGCCAAGTTTATTGTCAAACAAACAATTGTCAAACATTTTTTATTAATCTTTAATAATTTTACTTTATTGCAACTATCTCAGGATGCAATACTGACACTTTTGATTTTAATAATTAACATTAATATTAAATGCTGTAGAAGTATTTACCATATTTAGTTCATGTTAATTAATGTTGTTAACCAACGTTAACAAATGGACCCTTATTGTAAAGCGTTACCCAACTTCCTAATGACAGAACCTCAAAGATGCAAAAAAATCCACTAAATTTTGCTTAATTGCAAAAAATATGTTTGTGTGCATTTCCAAGAAAAGGGCACATTTTCACTCCTCCCTCTTTTACACTCTATAAAAATCAGTCAAATGAGCATCTCAGGCACTTTCTGAACTCCAGCTCAGACTCAACCAGACTCGCTTTCATTTGCACGAGCTCAAGAACGGCACGCAGGTAAATCTATACACACTGCACAAATGTAACTCACACAGTTCAAATACTGATAATCTTATAAAACTAATCGTCTTTTAAATCTGTATTCTGACATGTTGTAAATATGGAAGAGTTGTTTCGGACAATAACGTGCAATAGCAAAAGGTTTGCTATAGACAAAAATATCTGCAATAATTAAAAAGACCAGTCAAGCAATGACTGTTTTGAACCAAATGCTCTACCATTTAAAATTTTGTAGAAAATGCCCTAATATTTACCGTTTTAAAATCTGATCTGCCACAAATTCAGCCCAGATCAGATCATCTTCAGGCTGTACTTGTCAAAATCATCATCATCAGGCTAAAGTTGGAAGATGTTCACTCTCCATTAAATGAGTTTAGAAATTGAACAGGTGTGTTTCTGGGGGAAATACAGAAATAAACTTAACTGAGTTATACATTTACATTAACAATTATCATGCAATAATAATCGTTATACGTATGAATTTAACAACAATTGAACTAGGCAAATAAACAGAACATCCATATGTATGCCCACAAGATGGTGCACTGAACACATTTAATCCATAATAAACAGGAGGATACTCTCTAATTCCAAAATTAGAAATGCAAAACATTTCACTGTACACTGTAAAAATAAATATTTAAAAAGTAAGTTACCTGGTTGCCTTAAAATGTTGAGTTCATTTAAATAAATTTTTTTAGTTAATACAATGAACATTTTTGAGAATTGATAACATCGCCCTTTATTCAAATACTATTTAAAAAAATTGTAAGCATATTGCGTCATTGTGTGATAACGCAGTGAAACCAAATTGTGCTATTTTCATGATTTATCACATTTTTTAAATTAATTATATTTATGTGGTTCAGATACAATAATGTTTTTAACCTGAATTTATTAAACCAATTTCCTTCATTGTATTAACTCTAATTATTTTTTTTAATTTCAATGAACTCAAAATTAAGGCAACCAGGTAACTTACTTTAACCTGTTAAGCTGCACCCCCACTTTGGGGCTCACAGCTGAAAACGACCTACCTGAATTAAAACAATTATAGCTCCTGAGAACAGTGTGCTACAGGCACAATTAAGGTATCTTTGGAAAGAAGACACTTGGGACTCTAATAAAAAGCAATCAGAGTTGATATTTCTCAAACAGATAAAAAATTATAATAGTTGAAATGCCTCAAAAATTATTTGCACTACACAGAATGTTGTATTATTTCATGTAAAAATATATGAAAATAGACCTGGAGGAATCCAGTTCAGTTATGGATTGAAAGCCACACGACTTATCAGTTTATAGTTCAAGTTTGAGGAAGATATAATGAAAAATGTGGTTCCTGCAAGCTTTTTTCCAAGACTATGTCTGTTCCATTTCTCCCTCCGCCTGCTTGAGGCACATCCCCAGAAATGACATCTCCCAACTAAAACAATTGCAGTTACTGAACAATTTGCACTACATGCACAATTAAGGTATCTTTGGAAAGAAGACACTTGGGACTCTACTAAAAAGCAATCAGAGTTGATATTTCTCAAACAGATAAAAAATTATAATAGTTGAAGTGCCTCAAAAATTATTTGCACTACACAGAATGTTGTATTATTTCATGTAAAAATATATGAAAATAGACCTGGAGGAATCCAGTTAGTTAATGAATTGAAAGGCACAAGTGTCATCAGTTTATATTTAAAATTTGACGAAGATATCATGAAAAATGGGGTTCCTGCATGCTTTTTTCTAAGAATATGTCCAGGTGCCAAGAAACCTACAGGAGACTTGATAACCTAATGTTATGAAGTGTACTGCAAGCTGTTTTAGCCATCATATATGATGCTTGAATGCCTTTTCAACTATAAAATAATAGGCAGAACCATAAGACTTTGTATAAGTGATTTATTTGTACAACAGAACTTATAAAAATATAATAAAAATGAAATATTAATAAAAAAGAGCTAAACTTCTTTGCAACTGAAAATACAACAAGTAATATAAGTATAATAACTATAAATATAACTAGTAATATAAATAACAATATAATATAAATATATAGCTATAAAAACACACACAATTTGCAAATGTAAAAAAAAAAAAACATTTACTGGCCTTTTACTGGCCGATTCAGGTCTACAACAGCAAGTGCAGATCTTGAAGAATCTGAAAGCGTTCTTCTCTTTTCTGCTGGTTGGCTGGTGCTTGGATGCCATAGCTCATCTGAAGACTCAACCTGATGCCTGTAGAATGGCAAGGAAAGGAAAGAGAATTAGCACTGCATGTATTATTTCTGTATAGTTTGCCCATTCAATCAACAATCACACTGTCATCATTCACTCTAATTACAGGCCATCCCATGAACAATGAAACTGATGGGCAGTCGGTTAGACAGCATTCATATTGACGGCCACCTATACATTCTCACACAGCCCAAGCATTAATCTAACGGCCGGCTATACAGTGAGCATTCATATTGACGGCGGCCCATACATTCGCACACAGTCCTACAATCAATCTAATGGCCGGTGATACAGTGAGCATTCATATTGATGGCCAGCGATAAAATCAACAATCACACAGATGGTCGGCCGTCCAGAACTTTTCTTTCTGTTTTTTGTAGCACAGGGGAAAAAAAATGCATTTTATATATTATATATATTTTTTTTTTCCTGTGTGTGCTTGAAAAAATGCTAAATATCAGTATATGTATAATCTATACTGGTATATTGTCATTTTTCTAGCACACAGAAAAACATAAAATAAATACAGTCTCATATATATATATATATATATATATATATATATATATATATATATATATATATATATATATATATATATATATATATATATATATATATATATATATATAAACAATTACATGTGTTATATATATATGTTTTATTTACACACACATGGGGAAAATTATATATAATTTTTCCCCATGTGTGCTAGGAAAAATGCAAAATATCAGCATATGTATAATGCATACTGGTATATTGCATTTTTTTCTAGCACACAGAAACAATAAAATAAATACACATTCTCACACACATTCTAAATATACATAAACAACTACACATAGCAACTCACCGGTATATTATTGGATCAACTTCTCTGTCAACAATATCACCGTCATCGCTGTCTTGACTCTCCACATCGCTGCTTCGAGTGAGCTCCAATAAAGCATCTTCAGCACAATACAAACTTCTTTTGACGATCCATTGGATAATAAATTCCGTCCAGTTAGTAAGATTAGCAAACAGTTACTACAAAGAGACCGTCTGTACTAGCCCGTTAGCTCGTAGCTGCCAAATGACGGGGAGGGGAGTGTGTGTGTGTGTGTCACAGTGGGTGTCACAGACTGCAGCATCTCGTGGGAGATGGCGCCACATTCAAATGAATAAATATTCACGCCCATGTGACAAATATACACATGAGAGGTCTCGTTGGAATCGTGTGTTCATTGGCTACATTTTCTGTCAGTCATGACGATTCAATGCTTTTATTGGCTCCAGATAAACAGACATTATCATTGGATGAGCACGTCATGACATCAGCTAAAACTAGTGCCATGGTTGGATATTTTTGACTATATCGCGGCTATCTTTGCATGTTTTTGAGTGGGTTTAGTTGTATTATGTTCGTAACATTCAAAGCTATAAACCCATGCCACTTTATGCTACCGGGAGACGGTTTTTGGTGCATTATTTTATTGCATAACAGTCTAGTATGATACTCCGCTCCGCAGAAATGCGATGTAAACAAAGGATTAACCATCAATATTACACCGTTATTGTTTCGTTGGATTAAAATGCTCTATGGGATGTTATTCAGTGGACCCTCACCTTTCCATTCATTCTGGAACTTTTATCAGTGGATGCGTGTGTGGCTCGTAATTATGAAACTACTGGTATGTGGTCTTTTTTTCTTATCAATTGTTTTGATGTGTATTGCTTACATTCATGCAAAAATACAGCCGTTATAAGCTTTTCATTGAAAAACAGTGGTCTGTCCTCGATGCTTGAGGTTT
This sequence comes from Gobio occitaniae, assembly GCA_033150135.1. Classification (NCBI taxonomy): domain Eukaryota; kingdom Metazoa; phylum Chordata; class Actinopteri; order Cypriniformes; family Gobionidae; genus Gobio; species Gobio occitaniae. Next base: position 326,214 of record JARQWZ010001426.1, on the reverse strand, counting down.
AGACCTTTAGAATGATATATAGTTTGTCAAGATTAATGATGTTTTTTTACGTTAAATCTATTAACAAACATTACACTCGTGCTAAAAATAGCGCTTCAACCCGTGCACGCGCTCATGCAGCTTAAGGGGTTAAGTTAAACCAACAATGTTTTTTGAGTGTGTATAATGAGCATTAAAGAAACAATAACAGCATTGAGGAATTACTTAGATAATGCAGAGAGAACACATTTATCACTCAATGGAGTGCACCTGAATCACGCGTGTCATAAACCTAAAACTGAAAAATCAAGGCAAAGTCTTTTTTCATTACAACAAACAAACAAACAAACACTTGCAGGAACTTGGGAATCTCTGGGTTACAGCGAGCATTTGATCAAACTTGTAATGAGAAGTGCTTATAAACCGATGGTTGTCAACAAAAGAGCAGCTTTGAGGACTTCCTCTGGGTTTCCACCAAAATAAAAGCTTAATATAAATGTAAATTATTATTATTATTATGCTAATATTTAAATACAAATATTAAACAAAACTTCTACAACAGGGCTGCATGATTTTGTAAATATCTCTATGTGACTAATAATAATAGTATTAGTAATAACAACAATAATTATGTTTTCTTAAATGCTCCTATTTTGCAGTGAAATATTGCCACATTGATATTTCTCATTAACTAGCCCATTTCCACTCATTGTGAAGCTCTAAGTGTCTCTCTCTTGTTCTCAGGATGAGATTGGCGGTTCTCCTCTTACTCCTCGGCACTCTGATGTTCACCGATGCCGGTTCTCCCTGCGAGCAACAGAATAACAACGGTTATGATACATTTAAGACAAGGCATATTCTCTCAGAAGATTTCGACACAAACAGTGTACAAGCTTGGCAAAAATACATTGAAGACAAGGGACTATGTGGCAGACCTGTCCAGTCCTTCATCCGCAAAATCGACAAGAATAGAGTTAAAAGAATCTGCAATGGAGAAGGCATCAGGGACAGGAACAACTTGTGCATCAGTAAAAATGTGTTCACAGTATACATTGTTCGAAGCACTTTTGACAATGGTCAGTGTAATCTGAGAGTAGAACATGTTAATCGCTATGTTGTTGTAGCTTGTGATCTCGTTGGCAATCACTGTTTGCCTGTTCACTATGAGAAACAAACCAACACACCACCATCCCGATATGGTCAGACCTGCGGGCGACAGAACTATAGGCCTAGTTACAGGCAGAACTATAGGCCTAGTTACAGGCAGAACTATAGGCCTCAGAGTAGTCGCACTATAGACTCCAGTAGGGTTGGAAAGAGAAAAGTTAGAAGCAAGTAATTTCTACTTAATCTCTATAGGATGTTTTGCATAAGCATCATTATCCAAGACGAATGCAAACATGTGCATTAGCTTCATTTCTATCATAATCTCTTCTACAGCTGCTTTTAGTCCTTTCAGGTCAGAGATTATTTCTGAGAACGCTTCATTTAATCCGTCCATTAGTGAATCAGTGAATGTGTAATGATTTTTGTCATGATGATATTTAGGGTTCCCTGAAGTATTTGTTTGTTTGATTGGAGAAATGATTGCTGTTCATCACTGTTTTCAGATAAACTATAGCATTTGCTAGACTTTTCCATGCATAATTTTGAGATTTTTCCGAGCTCTATTATATTCTTTAAAAATACAGCCGTGTAAATGCATGTGTGGTGCCATGCTTTTGCAAAACCAAAGTTGTGTTATTCATGCAAAAAATAAAACGTCTTACTGTCTGACAGCGTGAGTGTCTTACTGTCCATTCCCACATCATGGATCGGTGGTCAGTAACACTTTAATAAAATAATGCTGAAAGATAAGTAACAATGGGTAGCTGACATGAAAAGTCAAGCCGTGTGGCATACTAAAACAACCAGGGGTCAGTGGTCCACTAGGGGCCTCAAAATGACTGAAACAATGAGCTAAAACTGCTACAATTCAATATATTTCTATTTAAATTCACCCCCTCAACTACTGTTCTCTTTTACTTCAGAGGAAAACCAGGACATATGAGGGAGTCTAATTGTGTGATTTCTAGACCTGAAAAATTAATTAAATCTTTATAGGCATTTTTATAATCAAACAAATATTTTCACATTGACATTGCGCATTTGTTCCTTCATTTCACCACGGATTCGTTTGTAAACAAGAGACTGGATGCAGACAGGACGAGATTACATGAATGAATGAAGCGACACACTAATATGAGTAAAACATGTTTTTTTATATGTGATAGTATTGCATTGTTACAGATCGTATTGATTAATGTGTACTTGTCTATAACTGAACATACCATAGCATGCTGTTAAAGGCTGGAGAATCCTTTATTTGAGGTGTTGCTGGTTCATTGCGATTTGGGATCAGACTCGGACATGTATGGGAGAGGGCTCGCGAAGCCCAACGTCCCAGGGCTATGTGTTTTCCAGACGGGCTACCAAAACCTAAGATCCGGCCTGCCGACGGGCTATCTTAATGTCACAGTGTGTCTTGGTTTTGTTTCATTTTCATGTTCTCAGTTTGCCATGTTCAATGTCTTGCTTCTAAGTTTATCATGTTCATTGTCTTGTTTCCTGGTTTGTCATGTGTCATTCCCTCATTTGATCATGTCATGTGCTTCCCTAGTCTCTTGTGTATTGAGGCAGGGCCGTTTCTAGCCATTCTGAAGCCCTAGGCGAAATCCTTATTGGTGCCCCCAGTCGAATTTTAAAAAGCAACATTGGTATTACTGGTATTAATTAACAAATACATACATATCAAATTATATTTGTATATACGTATTTGTTAATAAGGATTCAAATGAATAGCCAGATGCCTGCATAGCCCTAGGCCTATAATATATAGCCTATATTTGTGCAGTCCCTAGTTGCTAAGAAATTTTTCTCAGACATAACTACATATTTATTATGTGTTATTAGTACATTTCACATGAAAGTAATAAGAATAAATACTGATTCAGTGTGGTTTTTGTTACTCATTGATGCGTGAACTTCCCCTTTAAATAACGCAACACTTTGCCCGCTTTGTGTACGACACTGCTTGCGTTAAGCACTATTAGAACTGAATGAATCGATTCAGCTCAACACCATCCGTAAAGATACGTTACATTCGTCAACGTGATTTAATAAAGGATGTATTCATGTTGTGAATTTGCACATTTTATTATACCATTTTTAAATTGGCCGCTTACAATGACAAAACACACTGATTCTTTTAACAATGCATTGGCGCAAAAATCTTTTGGAGGTGCAATTAACCCCTTTGTGTACAGAGATCGCCGACGGCCCCGCGTTTGATAGTGTTTACATTGATCGCTAGTTTACAATATCATTTTGTCAAGTAATAAGGTCAACCAGTGCATTGTTTGAAAGATAAGAGACTGCAGATTCGTATCTGTATAAGTATTATACAATCAAGATAACTTTGCAACGTTTTTTTGTCATTCTGTATGAATCTAAACAATGTGATATGACAACAAAGAGAGGGGGGTCCCTTACCTTTTTGTGCTTTGGAAATGTAATGTTTGGCAGAATAATGGTGACTTCGACCTTTTTTCCATGGGAAGAGTCCAGTGTACGATGTCCATAGTAAATATTTGTCCAAAAACAAGCAAACTGGTAAAAAAAGCTATAGAACTTCTGTTGTTTACTTCCTGAAGTTTACTAATCACGAGGACGCTGTCCTGTTTATTTGATGAACTGTACGCATGAAGCGCATTATTCAATGAAATATAACGCATCAATGTATTTAGTAGAGTGTCTGGAACTGAATGAGAACCGCCCAGAAGATATCTGATGAAAACTAGCCACGCAATTTTAGAAAAGATTGAAAGATGACAGTCACTTTTGGTGACGCATGATTATCCACATGCAAATGTGTTTGGTAAAAAAAAAAACAAACAGCAATGGGAAAGTCTTGTGTTGTCATCTAACATGTAGTCTATGCAATAACGAATACGCCGATGTGTTGATTAGCATAAATCTCGCGAGTATCACATTATATTTTTGTTTGCGTAACCATTTGCATCCTGGAAAATTACTCACGCACGCCCCTCGTGACGCATAGAGGTTCCCTTGCTACACTTGCTCACTAGCGCTCGCTCTGTCAGCATTCGCCTGCAATGGATCCACGTCGAAGACAGAAGTTATTTTCTCCTGCTGCTGCATTGGAAGAACTTTTGCGAAGCAGTGATGAAGAAAATGTGTAATAATCAGAAGAGAGTGCTGGATCCAGCGTCGACTCTGAAGAAGAGGAAATGTGTTTGGAAGGTCTCGATCCTGTTTTAGATCGGTAAGTGTCTACATTTAGTTGGCGGTTCTCCTCTTACTCCTCGGCACTCTGATGTTCACCGATGCCGGTTCTCCCTGCGAGCAACAGAATAACAACGGTTATGATACATTTAAGACAAGGCATATTCTCTCAGAAGATTTCGACACAAACAGTGTACAAGCTTGGCAAAAATACATTGAAGACAAGGGACTATGTGGCAGACCTGTCCAGTCCTTCATCCGCAAAATCGACAAGAATAGAGTTAAAAGAATCTGCAATGGAGAAGGCATCAGGGACAGGAACAACTTGTGCATCAGTAAAAATGTGTTCACAGTATACATTGTTCGAAGCACTTTTGACAATGGTCAGTGTAATCTGAGAGTAGAACATGTTAATCGCTATGTTGTTGTAGCTTGTGATCTCGTTGGCAATCACTGTTTGCCTGTTCACTATGAGAAACAAACCAACACACCACCATCCCGATATGGTCAGACCTGCGGGCGACAGAACTATAGGCCTAGTTACAGGCAGAACTATAGGCCTAGTTACAGGCAGAACTATAGGCCTCAGAGTAGTCGCACTATAGACTCCAGTAGGGTTGGAAAGAGAAAAGTTAGAAGCAAGTAATTTCTACTTAATCTCTATAGGATGTTTTGCATAAGCATCATTATCCAAGACGAATGCAAACATGTGCATTAGCTTCATTTCTATCATAATCTCTTCTACAGCTGCTTTTAGTCCTTTCAGGTCAGAGATTATTTCTGAGAACGCTTCATTTAATCCGTCCATTAGTGAATCAGTGAATGTGTAATGATTTTTGTCATGATGATATTTAGGGTTCCCTGAAGTATTTGTTTGTTTGATTGGAGAAATGATTGCTGTTCATCACTGTTTTCAGATAAACTATAGCATTTGCTAGACTTTTCCATGCATAATTTTGAGATTTTTCCGAGCTCTATTATATTCTTTAAAAATACAGCCGTGTAAATGCATGTGTGGTGCCATGCTTTTGCAAAACCAAAGTTGTGTTATTCATGCAAAAAATAAAACGTCTTACTGTCTGACAGCGTGAGTGTCTTACTGTCCATTCCCAGATCATGGATCGGTGGTCAGTAACACTTTAATAAAATAATGCTGAAAGATAAGTAACAATGGGTAGCTGACATGAAAAGTCAAGCCGTGTGGCATACTAAAACAACCAGGGGTCAGTGGTCCACTAGGGGCCTCAAAATGACTGAAACAATGAGCTAAAACTGCTACAATTCAATATATTTCTATTTAAATTCACCCCCTCAACTACTGTTCTCTTTTACTTCAGAGGAAAACCAGGACATATGAGGGAGTCTAATTGTGTGATTTCTAGACCTGAAAAATTAATTAAATCTTTATAGGCATTTTTATAATCAAACAAATATTTTCACATTGACATTGCGCATTTGTTCCTTCATTTCACCACGGATTCGTTTGTAAACAAGAGACTGGATGCAGACAGGACGAGATTACATGAATGAATGAAGCGACACACTAATATGAGTAAAACATGTTTTTTTATATGTGATAGTATTGCATTGTTACAGATCGTATTGATTAATGTGTACTTGTCTATAACTGAACATACCATAGCATGCTGTTAAAGGCTGGAGAATCCTTTATTTGAGGTGTTGCTGGTTCATTGCGATTTGGGATCAGACTCGGACATGTATGGGAGAGGGCTCGCGAAGCCCAACGTCCCAGGGCTATGTGTTTTCCAGACGGGCTACCAAAACCTAAGATCCGGCCTGCCGACGGGCTATCTTAATGTCACAGTGTGTCTTGGTTTTGTTTCATTTTCATGTTCTCAGTTTGCCATGTTCAATGTCTTGCTTCTAAGTTTATCATGTTCATTGTCTTGTTTCCTGGTTTGTCATGTGTCATTCCCTCATTTGATCATGTCATGTGCTTCCCTAGTCTCTTGTGTATTGAGGCAGGGCCGTTTCTAGCCATTCTGAAGCCCTAGGCGAAATCCTTATTGGTGCCCCCAGTCGAATTTTAAAAAGCAACATTGGTATTACTGGTATTAATTAACAAATACATACATATCAAATTATATTTGTATATACGTATTTGTTAATAAGGATTCAAATGAATAGCCAGATGCCTGCATAGCCCTAGGCCTATAATATATAGCCTATATTTGTGCAGTCCCTAGTTGCTAAGAAATTTTTCTCAGACATAACTACATATTTATTATGTGTTATTAGTACATTTCACATGAAAGTAATAAGAATAAATACTGATTCAGTGTGGTTTTTGTTACTCATTGATGCGTGAACTTCCCCTTTAAATAACGCAACACTTTGCCCGCTTTGTGTACGACACTGCTTGCGTTAAGCACTATTAGAACTGAATGAATCGATTCAGCTCAACACCATCCGTAAAGATACGTTACATTCGTCAACGTGATTTAATAAAGGATGTATTCATGTTGTGAATTTGCACATTTTATTATACCATTTTTAAATTGGCCGCTTACAATGACAAAACACACTGATTCTTTTAACAATGCATTGGCGCAAAAAACCTTTTGGAGGTGCAATTAACCCCTTTGTGTACAGAGATCGCCGACGGCCCCGCGTTTGATAGTGTTTACATTGATCGCTAGTTTACAATATCATTTTGTCAAGTAATAAGGTCAACCAGTGCATTGTTTGAAAGATAAGAGACTGCAGATTCGTATCTGTATAAGTATTATACAATCAAGATAACTTTGCAACGTTTTTTTGTCATTCTGTATGAATCTAAACAATGTGATATGACAACAAAGAGAGGGGGGTCCCTTACCTTTTTGTGCTTTGGAAATGTAATGTTTGGCAGAATAATGGTGACTTCGACCTTTTTTCCATGGGAAGAGTCCAGTGTACGATGTCCATAGTAAATATTTGTCCAAAAACAAGCAAACTGGTAAAAAAAGCTATAGAACTTCTGTTGTTTACTTCCTGAAGTTTACTAATCACGAGGACGCTGTCCTGTTTATTTGATGAACTGTACGCATGAAGCGCATTATTCAATGAAATATAACGCATCAATGTATTTAGTAGAGTGTCTGGAACTGAATGAGAACCGCCCAGAAGATATCTGATGAAAACTAGCCACGCAATTTTAGAAAAGATTGAAAGATGACAGTCACTTTTGGTGACGCATGATTATCCACATGCAAATGTGTTTGGTAAAAAAAAAAAAAAACAGCAATGGGAAAGTCTTGTGTTGTCATCTAACATGTAGTCTATGCAATAACGAATACGCCGATGTGTTGATTAGCATAAATCTCGCGAGTATCACATTATATTTTTGTTTGCGTAACCATTTGCATCCTGGAAAATTACTCACGCACGCCCCTCGTGACGCATAGAGGTTCCCTTGCTACACTTGCTCACTAGCGCTCGCTCTGTCAGCATTCGCCTGCAATGGATCCACGTCGAAGACAGAAGTTATTTTCTCCTGCTGCTGCATTGGAAGAACTTTTGCGAAGCAGTGATGAAGAAAATGTGTAATAATCAGAAGAGAGTGCTGGATCCAGCGTCGACTCTGAAGAAGAGGAAATGTGTTTGGAAGGTCTCGATCCTGTTTTAGATCGGTAAGTGTCTACATTTAGTATGTTTTTGTTGCTTTGTTTTGTAGTTTTGTGTTTCTACACTATTACGGCTTATTAGTACATTCAAGTACCGCAAAATTCCTTTTTTATTCAAGTTCTGAGTTAGAAGCTAGTGATGTAAGTTGTAACAATGTATCGTGGATAGTGAAAATCTGTATTGTGTATATTTCACCCAAAATAAAAATGACAGTGTGAGGAAAAAGTTAAATTTCACAGTGTTTTAGTGTCAGTACTACATTCAATTACTATAAAATGTTGAATATAATGTATAATAATGCAATGGGGGAATATTTGTGGGACCTGATAATGACAAATGTCTTATGTTGCCTCTAAAAAGTGACCAACAATATTTTAAATATATCTAGTCAGTGAGTGGGTGAGAGTGTAAGCATATTTGTCTAAAATAATTCAGTCTTTTCGGCTATTATCACCAGAATAGTTTTTACTATGTTGTCACCATTGTCCTGTGCGTTTGGTTATCAGCACCAGGTCCAAGCCTATTCATATCCACCCCAATGTAATACAAATTTAGCATTTCGGTATATTTTTTGTTATCCTTTTTACAATATGCCTTGGAGTATCGCAATAATATTGTATTGTGAGTTCAGTATTGTGCTATTTATCGAAATGTGACATGGGAGTATTGGTAAACCTCTAGAAGAAACCCTGTACAACGTACTTGAGCATATAACTTTATGTATGTACAGTTGTGTATGTAGAAAGCAGGACAAAGTTCAGACCAAATGTGTCAGAGGAAAAAATGCAATAATATGTGCTATTTTCTGTGCAAGATAATCTGTTATGTTGGGTTTATTTCTAATCCTTTTTGTGTAATTCAACAGTGAGTAATTCAACATCTCTCGCTGCCTCCAGAAGTTCCAGGGGAGGAGGAAAGAAAGGAAGACAGAGACAGCGCAGTACTTTGTGGTAAGCAAATAATGTGAAGCAAGAAATGTTTCTTGAGAGAAGAAACTGTTTTGGGGTATGATTATTGTTATGATTATTGTCTGATTACAGTCTGAGTCATTAGCTGGTAGTGTAAATGTTTCAATAAGGGAAACAACAGAGTGGGTATGGAGGTTGATCACTGTATGTGAAAGATCCTTTGAATTTGAATAGAAAATTTGTAAGCTTGTGTAAATGTGCCATCAGGGCAACAATAGAGTGGGTATGTAGGTAGATCACTGTATGTGAATGATTCTTTGAATTTGAATAGAAAATCAGTAAGTTGATGTAAATGTGCCATCAGGGCAACAATAGAGTGTGTATGGGAGTAAATTGCTGTAGTTTTTTCTATGTGTAAGATAAACAGTTGTGTTGGGTTTATTTCTAATCCTTTTTGTGTAATTCAACAGTGATGAAACTTCAGATGATGACTGGGTACCAGAGGCCTCTGGACAACCGACAAAACGTCCCTACCTGGCTGCAACATCTCTCGCTGCCTCCAGAAGTTCCAGGGGAGGAGGAAAGAAAGGAAGACCAAAACAAACTCAGTACTTTGTAAATAGTCCTTTTTTTGGGGGGGGGGTTATCACTGTGTTGAATAACTAAGGAACAGATGTTTGTTGCTGTATACAATATATACATAAATAAAACTTTTTATTTGCTAAATAATGTATGTCATTATTCTAAACCTTTAAATTAATGGAAGTGAACAAAGACTTTGTTAAACGTCTTATACGTTACCAAGTGTCACTTTGGTGTCCTTTTGGAGCTCTTTCAAAAAAATATTATTTTACAAAAAAATATGCACATACATGCATTTTTATAAACATTTAGGGGTGAAAAATATACCAGAGAAAGTATATAAATTGAGCTTTGTCATGTTGTAATGAGAAAATAGATTGAAAGGATCAAACTAACTGGTTATACCTCATGGTAAAAGGTGGTTACCAAGTGTCCCTTTGGAGTCTCCAAGTGGCCTTTTTGGAAAGGTGCCTAGACATACTCAGAACTAAATGCTTGTAAAAAAGTCATTTTGGCTTGTATCAACTTCAAATTTGAAACGTACATTTAAAAGACATGTGGCTTTAGTTTACTTGTGTTTCCAGATCCATATATATTTCTGCCTTATGTATTTTTCTTGTTCATAAACCGTTATAATTTTTTTTTTCAATTGTCCATTGTGTTTGAGCTTATTTATCTCTCTACTAGTAATTTCTAGAGTAATTTTGAGTCTTTCATGGTAAACTGTCAAGTGTCAGCTTTCAAATAATACCTTTGATTTGTGTGTAGTCAGAAGGACTCATTAGCAGCAACAATTTTATTTTGGGTATGTCATTTTGCACTCCTTTGCCAAAAGTGGGGGTGACTGGTAAGGGGTTAAGTGAAGAAAGCTTTATAGAGTCAAAATCATGAAATGCTGAAGTAAGTGTGCAGTTATATTTTGCCTCTAACACACACACACCGAGCAATGCTATCTGCCCATTCACAGCGTGATTTCTAGACTGCCACAAATACTGCCCTAACAAAATACAGATTTGTACCTGTTATTTTAATTGGCCTTTAGTTTGAATTTAGCTTTATTTTATGGTTAAAAAAACTTTTTTGACAGTAGCCTACTCTGATCTGATGGCATATAGGAATCGTCAGATTGACAATTCTCTGATCCAATAGTGTGGAGGAACTAGTGGGGGGGGCAATAACATTTTAGGGTGGCCGTGACACCCTTAACACACAAACATCAGTGCCAGATATGCGCTTATTGGCGCCCCCTACTGATGGCGCCCTAGGCGACCGCCTAGTTTGCCTATGCCTAAAAACGGCCCTGATTGAGGTGTGTTCGACATCGGCTGCGGCTGGATGCAACCAAACGGCGAGAGTAGCCACGTGCAGGCGGGGAGGAGCTGCAAACGGAGACGTGAAGTCGGACACTTTCTGCTTCCCGCAGTGACGCTCGCGCTGTGTTTGCATACTTGATCACAGCCGATGTGAAATAAATGCAATATTTGTCAATACAAAGATGTTTGAGACATTATTGTCATGTAATATTTTATGCACTGCTTAATACAGCGTTTGTTTGTACAAGAATAAAGTTCAACACTATCAATGAAGTGGGGTCTACATTTTTATCAGTTTTATTTTGATAAACATGACAATATAACATTGTGTCTACATGAAAGTCGGACAACATTTCTAACTGGCATGCACTGCTTCAAGTCAGCCGCCAATCGGTCCGCACATCGCTGTACCAAGTCGAACAAGCCTATGTTCTCATTGGTTGTTGTATTAATGTGTTCTCAGTTCTGCATTGGTTTATTGTCTCATCATTGTTCACAGGTGTGTCTTGTTTAGTCATTTGTCTTTGTGTATTTAAGCCCTCATGTTTGCCCTGTTCTCTTGTTGAGTATTGTCCCCTGTAACCACTGTTGTCAAGCCAAGTCTGTTTCAAGTTCAAGTCATCGTCTGTTTCTGTTCATGTGTTGCTCCCATGGGATTTATAAATTAAACTGCACTTGGGTTCATCAGTGGATCATACGTTACACTTAAATAGTGAAATAACATTCCTTTCTTGAAGTTTTGATCATGCAGTCTGCAACATACTTAGCGAGCGCATGTGTCAAAACCAGGTTAGAAAATAGCCTATTACTTATTCATTATGGCTTTTGAATGTAAAAACCACGCAAACATAAGTTGACCTCAAACAAAAATAAAAAAGCCAGTTCATGGCACCTTTTAATTATTTCAATTTTAATTGTTAATATTTTATTTACTTATTTTAATCTATGAACACTCTAAAATTCTGTAAATGAAAAGGGTTTTGTGATTACAGCAGACAATCAACCACCACTTTGAATATTGTTGTGAACGATGGGAGGCCTTGGAGTCAGAAAGGTTGAAAAAACAATTCCCCACATGAGCTGACGGGGAGCCAAAATTAATTATTATGCAAAACTGTTATCCAATCATAGCAGTGGATGTTTACTTCCAAGTCTTCAGTGCGGCACGCCCATCAAAACCGAGCGTTCCAGGAGAGAGGCTCAAAACCAGGTCAGAAAATAGCATATTACCTATTCAATATGATGTTTTTGGTTAAAACCACGCAAACATAATACGTTGACCTCAGACCACAGTATACAATTAAAAAAAAAAAGTCCATGACACCTTTAAAAAAATAAGCCTCAGGCAGAAGGAAATGCAAATTCACACATGTACAGTAAAGGGCGCAGCTCAAACAAATCTTTCAGCTGTGCTGCCGTTCTGGATTGCAGAAGAATAGGATGCAGGAGAAAAAAAGTTTAACACTTAACCAATAAAAACAACAACAACCAAAAACCTTAAGTATTTTTTTCTTATGGTTTAACTTATTAAATAGAAGGTTAGGTCAATAAAGTGAGATTAAATGCATATAAATATTTGTTTTATTTAACATATTTAATTATTGGAGGTTTGTGTATTCTGATTTTATTCATTTTGAGGATTACTGAATCTTTTTTGTGCAAGTGAGATGAGTTACTGCAAACTCACAATTAGTCTAGAACAGTGGTCGCCAACCCGTCGATCGCGATCGACTGGTAGATCTTTGCCCCTGTCCTGGTAGCTCCCGAAAAGAAAAGATAAAAAAGTACAAAAAACAGGCCTACTATTAATAATAAATAATAATAATAATAATAATAATAGCTTACACTTATATAGCGCCTTTCAAGATACCCAAGGTCGATTAACAAATTATGTGGGGGGGGGGTTAGGGGTCAAAGGACTTAGTGAGAAGAAATGTTTTGAGGTGCTTTTTGAACAGGGACGGGGCAGAGCGGACATGGAGCGGTAGACTATTCCAGAGTGTGGGAGCATTGACAGAGAAAGCCCTGTCACCAAAAGTCCGCAACCTGGTGCAGGGGGTGGTCAGCAGGTCCTTGTCAGAGGACCGCAGAGAACGCGACTGAGTGTAGGGGTGGAGGAGATCTGTAAGGTATTGTGGTGAGAGTCCATGGAGAGATTTGTAGGTGAGCAGGAGGATCTTGTAGGCGATGCGTGACTTGACTGGCAACCAGTGTAGCTGTAGGAGGATGGGAGTGATATGCTGCCAGGGCTTTGTGTGGGTTAAAACCCTGGCAGCTGAGTTCTGGACATACTGGAGTCTGCTAAGGGCCTTGGTGGGCAGTCCAGACAGGACACCATTGCAGTAGTCCAGACGGGAGGTGATGAAGGCATGGATGAGTGTCTCAGTTACTGAAAGAGTAAGTGAAGGCCGGAGTCGTGAGATGTTTCTAAGTTGGTAGAAGGCGGACTTAGTGACGTTATTGATATGGGACCGGAAGGATAGAGTTGAGTCCAGGATTACACCCAGGTTCCGCACCTCAGGAGTTGGGGAAATGGAGCAGCCATCCACAACTAGGGCCAGGTCTCCAATTTTTCTGAGCAGTGATGGAGGGGCCACCACCATGAGCTCTGTCTTTTTGCTGTTTAGTTTGAGTAGGTTAGTGGTTATCCATGATTTGAGTTCCTGCAGGCAGTTGTGTAGGTGGGAGTTGGGAGGAGGGGTTTGTGCTGATGTATAGTTGAGTGTCATCGGCGTAACAGTGGAAGTTGAGTCCATGTTTACGGATAATATGACCTAGGGGTAGCATGTAAATGGTGAACAGCAGGGGACCAAGCACAGAGCCCTGGGGCACGCCATTAATGTTCAGTTTTGTAATCATCTGTATTTCTTAATCCAAGTGCTGTTTTTATTTACAATAAAGTGGTGAATGAGATAAGAGACGAGGTCCGGTAAGATAACTGTCGCAAACGTCAATATACAGATCTCCATGGTGATAGCCCGCGGCCGCAAGGTAACTGTCAAGTTAGAATGGTCGGAGGCTCCACGAAAGAAGGGTAAAACATACCATTTCCATCAAGAATGGGAACAGGAATTTATTTTTACCATGGTAAAAGATAATTGTGTATGCATGTTGTGCCACCAAAAACAAGCATCATGTAAAAGAGGGAATCTGGAGCAGCCCCACAATACCAACTAGACATGTGCCGGTAAACGGTAATACGATATACTGCAATAATGAACATGCACAATATTGTTATCGTGGGCACTTCAAAATACCGTGAATAATTATTTATTAGGAATTATTCCGATTTTTAGAATGCATTTTAAGAATATTTTACCCATCAACCGTTTAAAATGAACAACACGCAAGCATGAGCCGAGCACATGAGTCGAGCACATGGCGGGAGTGACGCTGAAGAGCACGTTCACTCTCTGACAGCAGAGGGCGCTGGAACAGCAGAAATGCAGCCTGTAGTAAAGCTTGTTTGTACGGGAAGAAGGAGGCGGGAACCGGCGAACATTTAACAAACTTTAATAAATAAACATAAAACAAAATGGCGGCGACAGCCCCTCGCGGTCGACTGCCGCCTACACAAACACAAACACAAAATGAAAATAAAAAGCTGCAGCCCCTCGCGGACGACTGCAGCGGAACATAAAACATAAATAAAACTCAACATAAAATCCAGGCCTGGTCCTCTCTCATCCCTCACTGTCGTCGCTCCTTCTTAATACTCCCTCACTCCTCCGCAAGGGCCGAGATCGCTGCGGCTCGCAGCTGGCGCTCATCCTCTCTGATGAGCGCCGCCTCGACCCGCCCTCACGGTCCCTCGGCCTCGCTGCTCGCCACACAGCCGTTTGATAAAAAAAAAGATATGGTGAAAAGACTTGAGGCTATTCATTTTCAAACTTAAACAATTTATATTTTAATCTTGTCTAAATTACATGCCCTAGATATTGTTTGAATATGTTCTGACTGTTGTTCAGTCACACACTTTACAATAAGGCTCCATTAGCCTATGTAACATTAGTTCATTCATTAACAAACTGACAATGAAAAATACTTCTAAAGCATGTATTAATCTTAGTTAAATGTACATTTCAGCATTTAACAACACGTTATTAAAATCAAAAGTTGTAACTGTATTATTTAATGGGCCTGAGCTAACACTAACTAACAGTTGCTTTTTTAAACTAACATTATCAAAGAAGAATAACTTCTGTAAAAATGTAGCTATTCATTCTTTGTTAATGTTAATGCATTAACTGGTGAGACATTATTGTAATGTGTTACCTATTGTTCTTTATAATACTTTTGCACTTCCGTTTTAAATATTTGTTTACTTTATACATTTTTGTGTATTGCTTATTTGTATTTAAATGTTTGGTTCTTTTGTTATAAGAAAGTTATTAAACCTGTTATAGTACGACAACACTTTTTTTGCAACTTATTTCAATATCGTGATAATCCCGTATACCGTGATAAAAGCTTCAGCAATTAATCGCAACATGAAAATTTGATACTGGCACATGCCTAATACCAACCTTCCGAAATTTAAGGACAGCTACCCGCCAAAGAGCGCGATCCGTGCAAAGAAACTTAAATCCGAGTTGAAGGCCCAGCTATCATTTTTTACTAAATCTGCTGATCAAAATAAGGCCGCTGCTGAAGCATCATTTCGCACACCTTCTGGCTAAAAACAAAAAAACCTTTTACGGATGGTGAATTATTCAAAGAAGCTATAACTGCACGTGCTACTTTGAACTATTGCTAGTTATACATCTGATTTTAGGGAGAGTCATAAACATTAACACATATTTTAAACCACTTAGTAAATAAGGCAAACCACAAACTCTTTCTTTGTTTTTATATTACCACCCTCCCACCAAAATCATTTCACAGTTCCTCATAACTATTTTTACCCCAACAAACAACACCCAAAAAGAAAAAAATAATGCACATGACATCCACATCTCAGGGTTTACATTCCAGCAACACCTCACTCAGATTATAGTGTCTTTCATATTGAGTGATTGAGTGAGGCAAGGTGCGTGCAACAGTTAAAGAGTCAGAGAATGTCTTATCTGTTACTATGTCCAGAGTTGCCTGTTCGTTGACAAAGATATCCAATGAAAAAGCAATCCATGAACAACCCTGTAGTTCCATCCGACTTCGTTGATTTCCACAGAAGTGTTTCTTTGAGCAGACTCTTTAATCTATAGCCATCAGCTGTGGTAACAATTCTCCCCAGATCCACAAAGCTGACAAAAATATGCATTAAGCATATAAGGAACAAGAAAAGTCCTTAGTTGAGCATGAAAACAACCGTTTCTCAACAAGGACTTCACAAACAACAACCAGCAAGGCATGCTGACATGTTACCTGAAAGGTAACCATACTCTCTTCCTCTACTGATCACCTTACTTAATCTAACCCCAGAACCACTAGATCGCCCCCTAATGGTGAGGAATAAAATTGCAGCCTATCAAAGATCAAGTAACAGGCTGGAAGACTGTTACATAGCAATGGTTATTACCGCAGAGACCATTTTCAAAGATTTAAAAAATAAAGACGACAATGTTTTGTTTTTTTTTGTCAGAATGGTTTTCCAGGATTTTACAACAAAAGAGGACTTCCTCACTCTTTTGCACTTAAAGGAGAGAACGCGAGGTGAGGATATGTACAATAAAAAATATGTAAGAGAAAATGATATCATCATTCATAAACTGGTATCAATTACCACTGACGGAGCACCGGCGATGCGTGGTGTGCGCTCTTGTTTTATAGCACTGTGCCATAATGACCCTGATTTTCCCGACTTCAAGAATTATCATTGTGTGATTCACCAGCCGGCCGTGGCAGGGAAAGTCGTGGACTTTTCTCACGTAATGTCACTGGTGGTCAGCACTTCTGCGTCGCTTATTCAAGGCTTTACTGGATGAGCTTGATGCCGTGTATGGAGATCTACTACTTCATGCTGATGTGCGGTGGTTGAGCCGCGGGAAAGTGCTGCAGCGGTTTGTTGACTTACTGCCTGAGATGAAGACTTTTCTGTCTGCAAGAAACGAGGAGCACAAGGAACTGTCAGATGATGCGTGGCTGCTGGACCTGGGGTTTCTGAAAGACTTGACCGCAAAGCTTAATATACTCAACAACGAGCTCCAGGGAAAAGACCGACACCTGCCCCACATGATCAACGCAGTGAACGCTTTTAACGCTTTTAAGTCTAAGCTCGACGTTTGGACCATGCATCTAAAAAATGGCAGACTAACACACTTTCCCAACCTGGAAAAAATGTCACAGAGCATTAAAGACAAGGATGTTGTTCACCATGAGAAATACTGTGCTCACCTGGACAAAGTTGCAACAGAGTTCAATATGCGTTTTGGTGAGTTGAACGAAATGGCATGTATTGCTGCATTTGTCTCAAACCCATTCATGCTCATTGATATAGAACAGGTTGCAGCCAAATTCCAGCAAGTATTTTCTTTGTCAAGTGGAGTTGACATGGAGATGACCCACATTAAACTCATCACTCATAGATAACTACAGACCTGTTTCTCTCCTACCATTCATAGCGAAAACTCTTGAACGAGTTGTTTTCAACCAGGTTTCCTCCTTCCTCTCACAGAATAATCAGCTGGACATCAACCAATCAGGTTTCAAAAGGGGCCACTCCACAGAGACTGCACTACTTCTTGTATTGCTTCTACATCGATGCTCTTTAATACAGGTTTACTTTTCCTCTCTACTCTATACAATATACCTTGACAAAACATGTTTCTTTAGTATGTGATTAAATACTTATCTTAATAAAAGTATAGTCTTGGTGTCTTTTTACTCAATAAACCACTTTCTTTACAAAACACTGAATACAGTTGTGGTGTCTTTTTTTAACCTAAAAAACACTTTCTTTGGTTACCATACAATAGTCCACAGAACAAAATAATACAATTGCATATTTTACTCAATATTGTGAGCCCCCCACCCCCCTCCCCCACGCTCCCACTAACAGTGAAAACATGGGAAGCCAACTTGATCTCACGGCAATTCGTACATATTTTACGAAATGGCTAATTTGTACGATGTTGCTCAGTCGTACATAGTTACCTAATTCGTATGAATGACCTATGCCTAATCCCGCCCCTAAACCTACTCATCACTTTGGTTTAGACAAATTGTACAAATTCATACGAGTGAGGTCGTACAAATTATTGCATAAATTAGCCACCTTGTACAAATAAGTACGAATTGGTAGTGAGCGTTGGGAAAGCTGGAAACTTACATCAATGGCAGGGATAGAAATTTCCGTCAATGGTGGGGAAAGAGTTAAATATTATAATGTTATTTTTTAACCCCTTACCAGTCACCCCCACTTTTGGCAAAGGAGTGCAAAATGACATACCCAAAATAAAATTGTTGCTGCTAATGAGTCCTTCTGACTACACACAAATCAAAGGTATTATTTGAAAGCTGACACTTGACAGTTTACCATGAAAGACTCAAAATTACTCTAGAAATTACTAGTAGAGAGATAAATAAGCTCAAACACAATGGACAATTGAAAAAAAAAATTATAACGGTTTATGAACAAGAAAAATACATAAGGCAGAAATATATATGGATCTGGAAACACAAGTAAACTAAAGCCACATGTCTTTTAAATGTACGTTTCAAATTTGAAGTTGATACAAGCCAAAATGACTTTTTTACAAGCATTTAGTTCTGAGTATGTCTAGGCACCTTTCCAAAAAGGCCACTTGGAGACTCCAAAGGGACACTTGGTAACCACCTTTTACCATGAGGTATAACCAGTTAGTTTGATCCTTTCAATCTATTTTCTCATTACAACATGACAAAGCTCAATTTATATACTTTCTCTGGTATATTTTTCACCCCTAAATGTTTATAAAAATGCATGTATGTGCATATTTTTTTGTAAAATAATATTTTTTTGAAAGAGCTCCAAAAGGACACCAAAGTGACACTTGGTAACGTATAAGACGTTTAACAAAGTCTTTGTTCACTTCCATTAATTTAAAGGTTTAGAATAATGACATACATTATTTAGCAAATAAAAAGTTTTATTTATGTATATATTGTATACAGCAACAAACATCTGTTCCTTAGTTATTCAACACAGTGATAACCCCCCCCCCAAAAAAGGACTATTTACAAAGTACTGAGTTTGTCTCGGTCTTCCTTTCTTTCCTCCTCCCCTGGAACTTCTGGAGGCAGCGAGAGATGTTGCAGCCAGGTAGGGACGTTTTGTCGGTTGTCCAGAGGCCTCTGGTACCCAGTCATCATCTGAAGTTTCATCACTGTTGAATTACACAAAAAGGATTAGAAATAAACCCAACACAACTGTTTATCTTACACATAGAAAAAACTACAGCAATTTACTCCCATACACACTCTATTGTTGCCCTGATGGCACATTTACATCAACTTACTGATTTTCTATTCAAATTCAAAGAATCATTCACATACAGTGATCTACCTACATACCCACCCTATTGTTGCCCTGATGGCACATTTACACAAGCTTACAAATTTTCTATTCAAATTCAAAGGATCTTTCACATACAGTGATCGACCTCCATACCCACTCTGTTGTTTCCCTTATTGAAACATTTACACTACCAGCTAATGACTCAGACTGTAATCAGACAATAATCATACCCCAAAACAGTTTCTTCTCTCAAGAAACATTTCTTGCTTCACATTATTTGCTTACCACAAAGTACTGCGCTGTCTCTGTCTTCCTTTCTTTCCTCCTCCCCTGGAACTTCTGGAGGCAGCGAGAGATGTTGCAGCCAGGCAGGGACGTTTTGTCTGTTTTCCAGAGGCCTCTGGTACCCAGTCATCATCTGAAGTTTCCTCACTGTTGAATTACACAAAAAGGATTAGAAATAAACCCAACATAACAGATTATCTTGCACAGAAAATAGCACATATTATTGCATTTTTTCCTCTGACACATTTGGTCTGAACTTTGTCCTGCTTTCTACATACACAACTGTACATACATAAAGTTATATGCTCAAGTACGTTGTACAGGGTTTCTTCTAGAGGTTTACCAATACTCCCATGTCACATTTCGATAAATAGCACAATACTGAACTCACAATACAATATTATTGCGATACTCCAAGGCATATTGTAAAAAGGATAACAAAAAATATACCGAAATGCTAAATTTGTATTACATTGGGGTGGATATGAATAGGCTTGGACCTGGTGCTGATAACCAAACGCACAGGACAACGGTGACAACATAGTAAAAACTATTCTGGTGATAATAGCCGAAAAGACTGAATTATTTTAGACAAATATGCTTACACTCTCACCCACTCACTGACTAGATATATTTAAAATATTGCTGGTCACTTTTTAGTGGCAACATAAGACATTTGTCATTATCAGGTCCCACAAATATTCCCCCATTGCATTATTATACATTATATTCAACATTTTATAGTAATTGAATGTAGTACTGACACTAAAACACTGTGAAATTTAACTTTTTCCTCACACTGTCATTTTTATTTTGGGTGAAATATACACAATACAGATTTTCACTATCCACGATACATTGTTACAACTTACATCACTAGCTTCTAACTCAGAACTTGAATAAAAAAGGAATTTTGCGGTACTTGAATGTACTAATAAGCCGTAATAGTGTAGAAACACAAAACTACAAAACAAAGCAACAAAAACATACTAAATGTAGACACTTACCGATCTAAAACAGGATCGAGACCTTCCAAAAACATTTCCTCTTCTTCAGAGTCGACGCTGGATCCAGAACTCTCTTCTGATTATTCCACATTTTCTTCATCACTGCTTCGCAAAAGTTCTTCCAATGCAGCAGCAGGAGAAAATAACTTCTGTCTTCGACGTGGATCCATTGCAGGCGAATGCTGACAGAGCGAGCGCTAGTGAGCAAGTGTAGCAAGGGAACCTCTATGCGTCACGAGGGGCGTGCGTGAGTAATTTTCCAGGATGCAAATGGTTACGCAAACAAAAATACAATGTGATACTCGCGAGATTTATGCTAATCAACACATCGGCGTATTCGTTATTGCATAGACTACATGTTAGATGACAACACAAGACTTTCCCATTGCTGTTTGTTTTTTTTTTTACCAAACACATTTGCATGTGGATAATCATGCGTCACCAAAAGTGACTGTCATCTTTCAATCTTTTCTAAAATTGCGTGGCTAGTTTTCATCAGATATCTTCTGGGCGGTTCTCATTCAGTTCCAGACACTCTACTAAATACATTGATACGTTATATTTCATTGAATAATGCGCTTCATGCGTACAGTTCATCAAATAAACAGGACAGCGTCCTCGTGATTAGTAAACTTCAGGAAGTAAACAACAGAAGTTCTATAGCTTTTTTTACCAGTTTGCTTGTTTTTGGACAAATATTTACTATGGACATCGTACACTGGACTCTTCCCATGGAAAAAAGGTCGAAGTCACCATTATTCTGCCAAACATTACATTTCCAAAGCACAAAAAGGTAAGGGACCCCCCTCTCTTTGTTGTCATATCACATTGTTTAGATTCATACAGAATGACAAAAAAACGTTGCAAAGTTATCTTGATTGTATAATACTTATACAGATACGAATCTGCAGTCTCTTATCTTTCAAACAATGCACTGGTTGACCTTATTACTTGACAAAATGATATTGTAAACTAGCGATCAATGTAAACACTATCAAACGCGGGGCCGTCGGCGATCTCTGTACACAAAGGGGTTAATTTCATCTATGTTGATTATGAAAAATGCACAGCATGAGTAAGAAAGGACACATCATAAGATATATATATAATTAAATTAATAAAAGTGCTTAGTCGACGAATGGCTTAAATTAACAACTACTAGTTTAGTTAGTTTGGGGCAGCCCTACATATTTCACATATTTTTGAACCAGCATATTACAAAAGGCATTCTGGGTTGAGCGAGCAGATCTTAAAAGGTCAGTATTATTAAATTACAGACAAAGATTTTGGATAGCTAAGTTGGCTTGTATGTTCGGGCCGGTAGGGCCCAACCTCATAGTCTTTCATAGGGCCCAAAACTGCTGGCGGCGCCCTGACTGCAAATAAAATGAGGTTCGCTTGAGTTTTAATTTATTGCATGGCATTTTTAAAGTAACATACTGTAAAGTAGATTACAGTAAATAACTGAACAATTAACAGTAAATTATTGGCAACAGTGTTGCCAGTATGTTACTGTAAAAAAAGCCTGGTAAGGTCTAAAAGTGTGTGTGTGTCACTGTCAGAATTTGAACAGATTAATAAACAGAATAAAGAAGACAGCAAAGGTTCAAAGGTCCATGTTTAAACATATTATACTGCGTCAAAACAGCTCTGAAAGCTTTCACTTTCAGGATCCAATGTAAATCATTCACCAAGGGCCAAATGAGAGTTATTATAATGAACAGCAAAATAATTTGTTTAAATTAAACTGTAAGAATGAAAATCAGACTCTAGCAGATGGAATTAAGGCGATAAAATTTAATATTTTACTATAATCTAACAAATTTATATCATCATATTTTAAGCGTAAGGATGCCTTCAAGTTTGTTTGTTTTTTAATCAAAAATGTGCTGAAATATTTGAGCAAAATAGTCAATAAATGAGGAACAAATTAAATGTTTATGACCTGTAATGGCCAGTGTGTCAAAAAATAGTTCAGTGCTGAACTGCACAGCAAGACCATAAAAGATGATAAAAAAATAAAAAAAAGTTTATTATTAACCAACTGCACTCTCTCCCTTGTCACACTCACACAAACTGAAAAACAAAGTGAGTTCAGTGAACAAAGTGAGTTCAGTGACATTTGCCTTGTGGTTTCAGAGAAACAATCGATATTCGATATTAAGCATAAGGTAAGCCATGTTTGCTTTGTGTCTTTTCATAATCCATATCTTTTTCTCTTGTTCTTTTTCATGGGTTGGTTCTTTGTGCAGTGTACAGTATATGCACAGCTGTATCATGAGTGAATACATTTTTGATTTGATCACGCTCTGTCATTAATCAAACCCTTTCGTATCAGTGTCTGACACTGGATGAAACTTTAGATACTATAATGAGCATTTTTTGAGGAAGCAGGGCATCATGTTTCAGAGATGCAGAAACTATTTGCAGCTGTCCAGTGTTAAGTCTTTTCTCCTGAGAAAATTAAGTCAAGAGAAAATAAAAAATAACGCATGAACTCCTAAGGCTTTAAAGTGCGCTTATTTGTTAATAGTATTTTGAAATTGTTACTGTTATTATTATTATTTACTTTTTCCTGTTGTATACGAGAAAATTCTATATGTAAATGATTTTTTCCTCATCAAAATGGACAATGATTAGTTAATTATCAATGTATTTAAAAGTATTGCTAATTAATTAAGGGGCCTCAAGAAATATCACATATTACTTTTCTTCCAGAGATGAATTACCTTCGCAATGTCTTTTGCGGCAGAAAGGACAGCCCTGCTTCAGATCGCAGTGCTGAACAACCTCCCACAGTGAACCGTGAGTTAATCAATTATTAGAAACATTCATTTGTTTTCAACAAATGATCCTCAGAAATCAATTTGATGTCCCAAATAATACAATATTATTCTGAATCTAACGTATAGACAAATTCAACCACATTTATGATCCGTTAGTAGCTATATAAGCCACCTTCTGTCACTTTGATTGATTGTGACCTTTGACCTACCACGCCCCCTTTGACCTGGACCACCCACATCGTTCCCCTCCCCCACGTTGGACCTTGACCACCCACGTTGCAGTCACCTTTGACCTTGTGTATCCTCCGGGGGGGTGATATGACCTTTGAGGTCTCATAGCGATGTCAGGGTATGACCTCTAGGCCACCAATGTGAAGAATGATTGTTTTGAACTTTGCCACGACTATTTGAAGGGTGATTTCGGGGGGACATCTGCCGGACACGTGAGGGGTTGGTGCATTCCACCATAGATCAGTATAAATAGACCCAGGCAAACAGCAAATGGATAAGGGTTGTGAAATACATGAACATGGCGCCTTTAAAATTTGTTCATACACTGAATAAAGAATGCTGCGAAGCCCTGTTTGACGACCCACCTGTGGCTCCGAGAAAACCTCATGGTTACATCAGTCTGACAAAGTTTCTCCATGAAAAGACGGATTATGTGAGAGCCGAATTTCTGATGACCAGTAACCGGGTATTCGGCTACATATTTCATAAACCATCTAGAGTTGTTACGCTCTACACCACTGACAAAGCCGGGGAATTTATTCCGGAAGAAGACCCATGCCTAATGTGTCATGATAAAGACTGGACTTTGTTTCACAATCGCGTGTGGAAGGATCTGAATGATCGTGTAAGCGCCCCATTGTACATCGGAGAGTGGGATGGGGTGGCTCCGAATACCAGGTACCGGGTGGTAGCCGATCATTATAAAAAGAACCCCATTGATGGCATTTTCATTTTCTGCTGCAAGGACAAAACAAAGCTTGGAGGACGTACGGGGCCTATACTTGAGAGCGAACACCACGATCTGTACAAGATGGAATTTTTAACCGCATGGTGTGACGTCAGTATGCTGACTACTGTTTTTTCAACCATAAACAAGATGTTCATGTGGAGGAACATGCAGGAGGGGTACAGCAAAATTAAAGTGCAGTTGTTTCACCCTGAGAGATGCGCGCGCACAGGGGCGTACGACCTGCCATCCCCGCCCATTCACTATGCCCATAAAAGTCTGTAGCCAGACCCACCCTGCACCTCATTTATAAACCATGGATGCAGACGTCGGTTCGGAGCTTCGGGGGTTCTACGAACCTCCTAATGACAATGCCACAGATTCTATTCTGCCAGACAACCCCGGAACATTAGATACTGACACAGGCTGGCTGGACAAATTTTGTACAGAGCTTGGATACCGCAACCTGAGCTTCCTAGCGGGTCTTTATGGTCCCGCTACACCCTCTATCGTTAAGGATTTCGACGCCACAGACGGTTGTTTCACCGACGTCGGGTTCAAAATCATAAAAGCCACGATAGTGGTGCTGCTGCAACATCTCATCGACGGAAAACAAAAGGACGAGTGTCAGGGTTGTGCCACGAATCACCCCAGCCAGCTGCAGCATTCCTGCCTGTTTGAACCAGCCACATACTACTTTGACTCCCACTTTGATGAGCTGACCAGCAAACTGTTTAAACCCAATCTGCGAGGGGTCATAGCCTATGCCCTACGACGTTTCGGGTTAAAGTCCCATCCTCAGCGGATTCAAGGAACTGCCGGTGCCATTCTGCACGAATTAAGAGATGAACCGTTCATCACTGCAAAGCTGCAAACAATCAGGGAGAAGCTCCTTGATAAGTCCTGCAAGAAAGTCATCTACGACGCCGTTGATCTCTGGCAACAAAACCCCACTCCGAATGACCACTAACCAAGACACAGCCAGCATGGGTGCTGAATGCAGCCGAAAGAGCATCATAGAATGTTTCTTTAAAGCGCATTACAAAAGACAACTCGAAATATTGTTGGAGGATGTAATCAGTGAGGATGACTCATTCGACGATTACAAGCTTGTAGCAAATCTCAAGAAACAAATGGAAAATATAAGAGGAATGACAGCCACCTGGTATAAATTGCACGACGAATGTGTTAATAACCCCGACCCATTTTCTTTAATAAGAGATGTTCTCGATGTAATGTGTGAATCTCAGTTACGTCTCGCCGACATCCTCTGTATCTGCGCCTTTGTAACTGATGTTTGTAAGTCACAGATGTTAAAAGATGCCGATGATGATGATGATGATGGATTTGATGTAGATGTTGTTATTGAAACAACAGTCGACCGTATCATAGACCATGATATTAAGACGTGCCGTGAATTTCTTTTCTGGCTAGAACATGTCTAATCTGTTTTTTATTAATCTTGCTTATCATACGATGTATTTTTATTAATCTTGTTTGTCATATGATGTTTTTAGCATTCAATTTATTTTTATTAATCTCGCATGCCTTGTAATCTATTATTACTTAAAACCTGATGACAGCATATCTCTGTGATGTCATTGTATTGATTTTTTAATAAAAGTTTGATTTGCTCCACTTGTGTGTGCATTATTCTTTTGGAGAGGATTGAAACGACAACATGTCAGAGCTCATGAAAAAAACTTATTACACTCCATCCAACCCTGGCTCTTTAGGAGGTAAAAAACGACTAAAAGACGGTGTCTTTAACGATAGCGGCATCCGTCTAAGCGATAAACAGGTTTCGGAATGGCTGTCCGGTGAGGACGCTTATACACTGCACAGAACCGCTCCTGTAAAATACAAACGCAACAGAGTTGTAGTCTATGGGATCGATACACAGTTCCAAGCGGATCTCGTTGACATGTCGGCATATTCCAAGGATAATGATAATAATAAATATCTGCTAACCTGTATCGATGTATTTAGCAAGTACGCTTGGACTCGTCTGCTAAAGAATAAGAGCGGAGTCGAGGTTACTAAAGCATTTGAGTCTATACTCAAAGAGGGTTGAGTACCGCAGAAATTGCAGACGGATCAGGGGAAGGAATTTTTTAACAAGAATTTTCAAGATGTCATGAAAAAGCATGCCATTAATCATTTCGCAACTGCTACTGATTTAAAAGCTAGTGTGGTCGAGCGTTTTAATAGAACATTAAAAAGCCGTATGTGGCGATTTTTAACGGCAACGAATACCCATCGATACATGGATGTTTTACAAGATATCACGGAAGGATACAACTCGAGTTATCACCGCAGTATTAAGATGAGACCTCTGGACGTCGATAAAGAAAACGAGGCTACAGTGTTTCAAAACTTGTACGGCTGTATAACGAAGAAGAAGAACGAGAAGACTGTATTTAAATATAAAGTTGGAGACGTCGTTAGGATTTCTAAAGTACGGGGGCCTTTCGCCAAAGGTTATGAACAGAACTACACTGAAGAATTTTTCACCATATCCTCATGTATACCACGCCAACCACCCGTCTACAGACTGGCTGATTATGACGGGGAGATCATCGAAGGTGTTTTTTATGAAAAAGAGTTACAAAAGATAGTTGTAAGCAAAAACAAATCTTTTAAGGTGGAAAAGATTTTAGGAGAGAAAAAACAGGGGAGATCGACGTTTGTGTTAGTGAAATGGGTAGGATGGCCTTCAAAATTTAATAGCTATATAGACAAAAAAACTCTGGTGGATCTGCAAACTCCTTAAAACTTATATAACCGGGGTGGTTACATTCATTCAAGTAAAGCTCTATCATGGATGACCAGGGGTTCTATGTTACGTTGCCGTGCAATGCTTCTTTGACGGCGTATCCTGAAAACCGCATTTCTAGCTATAGAACAAGACTATCTACAACCATCAACTTGAAAGGAAAATGGGAAGTAGGCCTTGTCGAAATCGATTATCCTAGAAGTTGGTACACCGTTAATGTTGAAGATGCTGTATTCAACCTACACATGGCGCCACTACCTACCGAGAAGGACTTAAATAAACCCGGGGGGAAAAAATTTAAAGAATTCATCCTACACATGGAACCACCACCTGCCGAGAAGGACTTCAATAAATCCGGGGAAAACAAATTTAAAGAACTATCCGGGGGTATAGTAACGAGGAAATTGGAAATAACCAGCGGATACTACGCGACCATTCGTGATGTAACCCAGGCAGTAAATGTAGCTCTCGGGCAGACGGGAATAATGAATTACGATCATTTGCAAAACAAAGTGTTTCTGCTAGCGAAACCTAATGTATCGGTAAGCTTCCGCGGGAAACTTGCCACTATTTTTGGATTGGCACCACATGAGCCTCTTGGACGTTCAGCTTACCATGAAAAAGCCGATTTTACAGCAAGCGTCATTACGTACTCGCCTCATCAAGCTGATATCAACGCGGGGTTCTATACGCTCTACGTTTACACAGACATTATCCATTATCAAGCCGTCGGGGATTCGTATGTACCCCTTTTGAGATGCGTACATATAACGGGTGATAACAACGATACAGTCAGTGTTAGATACGACAAACCGCACTACGCGTCGATCAACAAAGAGCTCATCACAGACATCACCATAGAGTTGAAGGACGATCGGAACCATGAAATACCATTTTCATACGGGAAAGTCGTCGTAAAGCTCCACTTTAAACCGTCGAAACATTCTATTATTTAAAAATGTCTTATCATTATTATAACCCTCGGGAGACGAATACTGCTGAATATGTCAACTATTACCGAAACCAGGCCGGTGGAGGTCTACCAGGATATTCAGGAGGCGGGGTTATGTATGGAGCGGGCCTCGGAGGGTTATTCAGAGGCTTGTTTAGGATGGCCATACCATTTCTAAAAAGAGGGTTCAGCATCGCTAAAACCCATCTAAAATCGGCTGCTAAAAATATAGTAACCGATGTTGTCTCAAACGCATTGTCAAGATCGTATAACGACAACGGTAAATCTCAAGACGGATCGGGCCTGATGGTCATGGCCCGTAAGAGACTATCTAAACCACCGGGTATAAGGAGGCGTGGTCGTACAGTAAATAAAAAGAAGAAAACAACACGCGGACCCAAGAAGTTCTCAGTAGTACGCAGAAAGCGTAAGAAGACCGTGAGACGAAACATATCGGTTAAGAGAGCAGTAAAAACCATTTTCTAACATGGCATTACTGCATCGAATGTCTGGGGAGTGTATCAAGTCCGAGCTGGATTTATTTACGGTCCCCCTGACGCAGACGGTTATTGAGAAAAACAGCTATATAGAAGTACCCCCTTTATCGGCTATATCTGACTCTGCTCCATTGGAGTTTTTTATAGCTGGAAACGGCGAGGATTATGTGGATCTCAATAACACTTTGTTGTATCTACGACTTAAAATCACAGCGGCTGATGGCGGTGACATCCCGGACACAGCTAGGGTTGGTCTAATAAATTACCCGGGTGCAACTATATTTTCACAAGTGGATGTGAGTCTCGGGGACCGATTGATATCTCAGAGTTCAAATACCTATCCCTACCGATGTATCATCGAAAGTCTCATCAATTATAGTAAGGATTCGCTGGAATCCCTCTTCTCGGCGGGACTGTTTTACAAAGACACAGCCGGACAGATGGACATTGCTGACCCTACGGGACTTAATACTGGTCTGGAAGCAAGATCTCAATACACAAACGAAAGCAAAACAGTCGAACTGCTGGTACCCATTCACAGCGATATTTTCTTTCAAGAAAAATTAATGTTAAACGGCGTTGACATTAAAATACGAATGATCAGAGGCAAAGATGAATTCTGTCTGATGAAAACCGGGGATGTCGCTTACAAATTAAAAATCATATCAGCATCCCTGTTTGTCAAGAAAGTGTCCGTATCACCCTCCGTGAGACTGGGACATGCCCAGGCTCTGCTCTCTGCGACGGCCAAGTACCCCATAGATAGGGTTTGTCTAAAAAACTTCTCCATACCAGCCGGGAGCCGCGTTTCAAATCAGGAGAATTTGTTTTTAGGAACGCTGCCCAAATCTATTGTTATCGCTATGGTCGATAACGATGCATTCACAGGAGCCTACGGCAAGAACCCATTTGCCTTCAAACATTATGACCTGGAGTACCTGGCAGTCTACGTTGACGGGCAGCAGTTTCCTGCTAAGCCCCTGCAACCGGATTACAATGCGGGTTTGGCTGTTCGCGAATTCTACCAGCTGGTTATGGCGTCCGGAAGACATCTTAAAAATCAGCCCCTATCTATCGACAGGAAAGATTTTCTGAATGGATACGCTCTTTATGCGTTTAATTTCACCCCCGATGAAGACTGCGGTCAGCACATATCCCTCATCAAGTCCGGCAATATCCGACTTGAAGCCCGATTCAGAACCGCACTGCCGCATACTATTAATTTGATCGTCTACGCTGTGTTTGACAGTATCATTGAGGTCTCTAACCGTAGACAGGTCCTGGTCGATTACTATTGAAATGAACACGCTACAACTCACCGCCATCATGAACAAAATTACATGCAACGTCCATTTTATTGGAGTTCTACCCAGCGATCAACTACCCGTGAGGCCTATACGGAACTTACCATCGATGACTATAATTAATACGCACCCTGCACACCTGCCAGGCGAGCACTGGACAGCTGTTTACTTAGCTGAGCAGGGACCAGCTTGTTTTTTCGACAGTTATGGCAATCCTCCGGACAGCGAGCTCTTTCCACCATCCATCAAAAACTTTCTAACAGTCAACGCTGCAGCTACAGCATATTCGGTCAGACGTGTCCAGGATTTTACAACTGACACATGCGGACAACACTGTCTGTTTTTTCTGTATCACATGGTCCAGGGTTACAGCTATAACGATGTGATAATGCTCTATGCCGATGATTACATAAAAAATGACAAAATGGTATCGATCTTTGTGAAAAGATTAAGACCAAATGGTTGTAATGAAAAATTGTTTTCATGTATTCATTGTGTCCAGTCTTGCAATACTTCTATGAACCATGTTTGAACAATGTATGTTTGGATGAAAATAAAATGCTTAAAACCATTATATTTTAATGTCTTTTATTTCAATATAATCAGGTAGTACATACATGGAAAATTACAGATCAAATATTAACAAAACGCAAAATAGACACATCTTAAAATTGCAACCACTGACTCCTATCGATAGTAGGTGATTTAAACATGGGGTCTTCCGTCCGTTTTCTTTTTTTCACCTTCTTATAATATCATTTGGGGTCCGGTGTAGGTGTGGGTGTGACGGGGCTACCCTTTAAAGAATTAATCGTATCCCTAACATATTGATTCGGCACTGTGGAAAACGGAATGTTTAATTCGGCAAAGGCGTGTAGAAACTCCGACCATCCTGCCGGTCTTCGGTCATCACGTACCTTGTGTGGGGCCGTGACATTTTTCAACAAATCGAGCATGTGTGACCCCGGTATGGCTTTACCTCTGAACACAAACTCCCCCGTCTCGTTCCAGCTGCTTAGTCCTTTAGCTTTAGACAATTTGTCTAATATGTATCGGCTGTTTTTCAAACTCCTCGTTGGCACATTCTTCAGAACTTCAGCCACGACATCCTCGGCATTCTCGTCGTCTTTTGGGTCAGCAGTGGTACCTCTCGTCTTTATGAGCATGATCATGATTTGGTAAAGAGAGTGTTAAAACGTTGCTCTCCCGATCACCTTGTTTAACGATTGTTAAAAATCTGCTCAGGATATTTGTGTAGAGCTTGACTTTTTCATGTTGATCCAAATCGTTCCTTAGTAAAATATTTCTTATGGATTTGTCTAGGTCGTTTTCTACGATCTGCTGAATATTCTCCCGAGCGCTTCCAGTTTTCAAATTTTCCAACTGATGTTGCGGTACTAAATACATTTTCTCAGCATACTCCATCCTCACCTCCGCCCTGAAGTTATCAAGCTAGAAATAAACGGCACTGCGACACTTAGGAGTGGCAAAAGAAATCCTCCAGTCTGATTGAAGACTCGCTTCTTGGCAGCTATATCAATTTTTTTGTCTGCGATGAATTTAATTTCACCTTTTCTCCTTTTCAGTTTTCGATACTGATGCTGGTTGATCGGAATTGTGCCGTAGAGGATGTTAAGAGCCACTTCGCACAAGGTTAAAATCAGCTCGTCGGACGCCGATTGTAAAATAAGACGTCATTGTTTAGGCGTCGCTTTATGTAGTAGTTTTAACAGAGGTAGATGCTTACAAAGTCTGGCGGACATGACGACTGTTCAAGTCCTTCTTCTTTTCTGGAGATAAACCACTTGACGGTCAGAAAGCAAATCCGTTCTGAGACGATATTGTTCAGGAGTTTTTGCTTTATAGTCTATCATTAAATATCCGAAAGGTTGACTCGTAGCATCACGATAGCAATCCATAAAGTATTTAGCATTTCCTGGATACATTTGACGCCCCAGCACGGCCACTTGATTGGCGTCCCGGGGGTTTTTAAACAGAATCAAGCAATTTGTATTTAAGCTAATGGTCCTGCTGGATTTACCTTGCACAAATAAATTTTGCGTGATATATATCGCACTGAGATTACGATGATGTACATACTGCGTGAATACCCGCTCAATTTCGGAACTCCCAGACGCTTGCTGCATCATATCGTCAACAATCAAAAGGTTCACTTTGTTGACGGGTAGCAAATAATCATCATTCAGACTCTGAGGTATTCCTTCAACAAATATAATAGCATACAATTTAAGCAATTCATCATACAGGGGTTGCCAACAATCATACAAAAAAACAATGTTTTCAAATTTTTTTGAAATCAAATTCATACTGTTTTCCAACAGAAGTTTCACAAAATAAGACTTTCCTGAATTGGATGGTCCGCTAATCACACAGCTGAATGGGTGTTGAAGTCTGAAATCAAAATCAGAGGCCTCGCGCGACCCTCTGTGTACCATTAGATCAGTAGCCATAAGGGAGAGTGGTGAAATCGGGCAAAAGTCTACGCTTATTATACACCACCTTAAACCTTTTAGCGACTGACTTGTTGTGCAATGTGAGAGTCTTTTTATTCCTCACAATGTTTTCAGTGTGAGCCAGGAGGTATTTTACATCATCACGTGACGTCACATAGCTGTCAACCAGACCAATAAGGCTGTCTAAGCGGATGGCTAGTGAGTTTTTGGCGTTCAATGTTATCCCCTTAGCCTTCATACATGATTTGCCTTTGGCTGTCCGATACCCGTAAGATTTCGGACCGCTAGAACAAAACTCCGTAATATAATCTCCATCGTCTAGACTCGTCAGCTCCCCCAAATGGTCCCCCAGAGGGGGTTCCCAGTCTCCAGCCCTAGATACGAATATTACGCTGTCGGTGTCCGAGTATAATAATCGGTCGCCAAGTCGATCCATCAGTTCGTACAACTCTAACCTAGCATGAGCAGTTGTAAATGCCCCTACAAACACGTTAATGTCACGAGTCGCGCAAACAGCACCTTTCGGCGAGCTATGCTGGACAAGAGCAACGTCGTCTGAGACGAATGTGAAAAATGACAGATCGTTGTCGAAAACCATTCTCGTGAATTCTTCAGGGTCTTTCACGAGGGAGGTTCTAGGTAAATCCTCTCTCATAGAGAATCGACCCCAAAGACTGTTTAACAATAATTTGTTAATTGCCCTCTGAGCAGGGTTGTGGGCGATCTTTTCAGGGTCAAGACGGATACCCTCTTTTTCAAAATACTCCCGGATGTAAGACTCTTTTTCGGAGTCCGTGACGACGTTTGACGGATAACCAGACGCTTGCTGTTTCAAACGTAAAAAAGTCTTGACATAATCGGCAAACAGCGTATCTGACCGTTGCGGAAAATGCCAAACTTCGTCGATCCTGTCAACCACATAACCCTTCTCGAGGGCTTTTAAAAGTTTCAACCAGAGAGAGCCCTCTCATCATCTGTGTGACTACAGTTTGACGTTTGGTTTTGGTCATGCGCACAAGTTCGACACAGCGGAAACATGAGTTTTCCGCCACATCTGTAAGGGAGAACCGGGTGCAGTAATTTACGAGGGGGGTACACGGTCGCTTTGATAAGACCATAATAATTTTCAATCGCGTCAAAGTCGGTGAAAATTATTTCGGGGTGCCCGATCGGATAGGATTTTCTAGCTTGACAGAAGGGGTATAAGCTGGTAAAATCCAAATAGCTTATTTTCTCACCCTCGACCGTTTTGTGATAGAGTTTATAAGCATTAGTACGACCCCCAAACAGGGCCTCCCGGGGCTTCAGTCTCTCGGGCTGTTTATAAGTACTCATAAACTCCATCACAGAGGGGTCGGTCTGTTTCATTTTGGTCCATTCACACTCCCAAAGAACCTCAATTTGTAAACCATACGCGTTTTGCAGAATTTCAACTTTATCGTCAAAACGTCTCCTGAGAACGCCGAAGGGGACAATTGACATGGGGTGCGTATGATACGGCTCAAAACGGCATTCGTGTCCGTGGTGAAAACAACCATTAAATTCTAGCCCGTATTTCACGCCATCCTGTTCGTAGTAACCGTCTAAAAAATAACGACCGATTGATACTTCGCCGTGATTTACAGCATGATGAATGTCCACATTTCGAGTCTTTTTCACGTACTCGAGCCATTCGATCGAAACGTTCGAGTAAGTTTTGCTCTGCTGGACGTACGCATTATTATGCGTTAGAGCTAACGTACCTCTATCGAGATAATGGCTCTTGAAGACCCCCATACAACAACTGGGGAGAGTGCTAAAGCTGAATGGGTCGAGCTCGGTGGATTTTATGAACGCTTTTCTGTACTTAATGCATGCTTCACGCAATAAAACGACGTCATTCACGCCATACTCGTACAGTTGATCGGCGAATCTAAAGACCTTCCCTGAGACAGTGCTGTACCACGAGTCAAACTTTACGTGGTCTTTATCGCTCATGTTTTCATAGTTGTAGAACTTTTTGTCGGGGTACGGCCCTGTATAAGTCTCATTCTCAAGTCTATTGAAGTGATGTGGGAAATAGCCTTTGTCAGTAGTACTTAAGTTTAACGCGGCAGGCATCTTCGATAAAGCCGTTGGGATGAATGAATAGCTGTCGATATATCTCTGTGCATAAGCATCGTCATACATGAAGATTAATTTACAGCCTTGCATTATGACCTCGAGAGTAAGCCCTGCTTTACAAAAATACTCAAGCAATAGAAACGCGTCAAATTTAGATGCGTAGTGGGCTATGAAACAGAATCCTTTAAATCGGGGTTGTCTGAAATGTGTGATTAGGCTGGCTATACAGTCAGTACCCGCAGCCGTAAATTTCTCTCCGTCAAAAGTGATCGCACATACAAAATTAGCTACGTGTTTTCCGTTTTCATAACGAGTTTCAAAATCGTAGAATATATATTTCTCTGTAAGCTCCTTTGGGACGTGGGTATTTATGAAGCAACGATGTAACCCCTCATCCGGTAGATCTTCGCGACAATGGACACAACGGGGGGCGGCACATTTGTGTTGCTCTCGAGTGCCATTACCTATGACATCGTAGCGTCTATTACATAGTTTACAGTATTTCACGACATCGCAAGGCGGTTTATCATGGCCATGGGGTGTTTTTTTATGCATTTCGAAGCAGTAGCTCGAATTACAATACCTCAGACAATCGGGGCAATGTACAGTTCTTTTAGGAACTGTGTAACAATCCGTATCGTGACATACATTGCAGACATGCTTACAATGATGGTGTCGACGATTTGTGTAACCTTTATAACAGAATTCGCATACATAGTTGGTGCCGTCAGATTACGTATCATGTAGTAATGGTCGTTGTGCAAATAGAGACATACCGTTTTCGGATGTGGATTGTCGTGATTTTTGTATGTTTCTAGCGTACCCGCGGTCGCTCTGTAGAAAACAACTATTTTGATGTCTAATAGATTTTCAAACGTTGCTATGTCCCCAAGTCCGATCTCATGCTGGATTGAGAATCCGGCATTGTTGTGGATGTCGGCGGCTCTAGTTTCTAACTCAGTATCGGTTAGTTCCGGTTCGAGAAAATGTGTAAGACATAGAGAAAAGCACAATTTATTTGATATATTTGGGGGGCAGAATAAACTCGTCTTTTTTTTTTTAATCACCTGGTCAAAAGCTATATCGGTGAGTTTACGACGGCCGCCTCCCCGTCTGCTCATAGCTACGGTAGCGTCAATCGTGACCGCCTCGTCTGACAAAATCTGATCGTCGCTCTGTAAAAATTTTTCAATTTGGTCGAAAAAAATATCGATGTCATAATTATTGCCGGGGGTTAAGACCGCGCTAACGGGTGATTTTAGACTATGAGCCGTCAGTGTTAAATTAATAACACAACCGTCACCACCAATGTCTCTAGCATACGACGATATTGCGCTAAAAGCGTCATGTAGAAAAATGTGATACGCGGCCAAATCTGAAGAGTTAATCTCTCTCAGGTTCATGGTTCTTGTCAATTGTACGCTGTTAAAACGCGGTCTTGGTAAGACGTGATATCCGTTTACGGAACCACCATGTCTAATCACCGTTTCAATGTCTGGTTGTCCGACATGCTGTCTATTTGTGTTACTAGTCGACGGTCGTTCAGAGTCTAAATTACCTGATGGTAGAGCTGAGTTGTCACCCGATGGATGTTCAGCATCATTGTTACCTGTAGGGGGAGCTGAGGTGGTAGACGATGGTTGTTCGGCCTCGGTGTTACCTGTAGAGAGCATAGTATCTGTACATTTTGAACCATGGTCATTATTTAAGCCCCAACCATCTTGTACATCATGCACGTTGTAGACATTTAATAACCCCTGTAATTGTTCACACAAATCAGTATTGGGGTATTGTGCCATAATCCTTTCTAAGTCCTCGAAATTATAATCATGCTGTGATGGATACTCATTAAAATTCATATCTACAGATTCTGGATACATATTTATAATTTCTTGTAATCTAGCACACATAGAGTCAGGGTTTTCAGTTTGCATGTCAAGTACAGCATGTAACAGGTCTTCGATAGAATGATCTGGTTGCCAGGAGTGTACATCGTCTCTGCAAAAGCATCTCGCACCATCCATTTTAATTTTTATTTTGGTGAAAAACCAGTGTTGGAAACAAATGAAATAGAACAAAACTGATCGATACAAAATATGTCAAACACAAACATTCAGATAATCAATGTAAAAATCATAACATGTCAGGATAAGAACAGATGATAGATTTCACAGGGTAATAAAAAACATTACAATATTTATCTCTGGTTTTTTCCAAGGTGTATAGCACAAAGAGCATTCACAATCATTTTCATCTGCGTTAGCTGATCCTTCATTGCCCCCGTGGCTTGCGCAATCATAGCATCTAATTTTACATGTAAAACATAGAAAAGATTTTTATTCATCTTGTTTTGCTGCGTTAAAAGATTTATTATTTCTACAACCCTCCCATCCTGGACATCGGCTCGATTGGTATGATCCAATGATCTGTTTCCCAGTACCCTAACTTCTGCTAAAATCATGTGAAGTAGTTCAAGAGCGATAGGTGAAGTAGACACTGCGGCTACTTCTTGCGCAGCAACGTCTTCACGGACTTCTTCTGCTTCTTCCTCGTCTTCGGCTTCTTCTAACGTTGCACCTAATTCTTCTTCTTCTTCTTCTTCTTCTTCTTCTTCTTCTTCTTCTTCTTCTTCTTCTTCTTCTTCTTCGTCCACTTCACCTATTTCTTCGTCTTCTGATCGTTCGTCGTGAAAAGGATACGGTGTTTGACAACCTCTCACTGACGTTTCATCGTCGTCACTGGTCCAGGACGCGCGTTCCCAAGCATTTAGCTGCGAGTCAGACCACCTTAACAAGTTGTCAGCGCTCCGTCTCTCTGTGGAAAATAAAATATCAAAACTA
Organism: Gobio occitaniae; assembly: GCA_033150135.1. NCBI lineage: Eukaryota > Metazoa > Chordata > Actinopteri > Cypriniformes > Gobionidae > Gobio > Gobio occitaniae. The sequence continues at coordinate 289,105 of JARQWZ010001426.1, read as the reverse complement.
AATTTAGTTGGGCATAGTATATAATTAAAGTTATGACTGGCAGATGTATATCATTTTATCGTGATAGTTAAAACTGAATAAATATAAATGTGCACGTGCGTACCTCCGGTTATCGCGGGGACACTTCTCCTCACTGGTGTAACAACCCCAATGATTCTCTTCTTCCGTGGAGGTTCACCGTCGTCACCACGTGGTGGTTCGGTCGATGTGAGATCTATCGTGTTACTGGTGGCAATTATTGACTCGTCAGTTCTGCTCGGTGTAGATTCTGGACCATGTAGATCGATGATTCTTGGCACAGTCTCACTGGTGGCAGGCTCCTGATCCGGGCATTCTTCTTGTGTGAGATCTATAAAACCAGGCTGTGTAACCAGATGGATCAGTTCTAAATTAGAAATGAAACAAAACATAGTATTTCAAAAATAAAAATAAAAAAATAATAAAAACTTATAATAATAAAAATGAAAAATATTAATAAAAAAAATTATTAATAAAAAATTATAATTAAAAAATGTAAAATAAATAAAAAATAAAATAAAAATAAAAATTATTAATCAAAAAATTAAATTAAAAATGTATTAATAAAAATATTAAATAAATAAAAATCAAACAAGTCATAAAATAAGACTAGATATTTAGAAATAAACATGTAAAGTAAATATATATATATATATATATATATATTTAACGTTATCTGAGGTGTCCACGTCAAATGCTGGTTCGGTTACTGTAAAATAGAACATATGACAACATTTGTAAATGTTAAATAACCACAGATGTCAGCAATTACAATCTTGTAATTAACACATGCATGATAAATAATATGTTGTACTCACAAAAGTCAATCGAGTCAAATGCGATTAGTTCGAGGTTTGAGCCTGTGAACAAACAGACATTGATCGATTATATATATATATATATATAAACATATATATCAGCATTAATACTATTAAGAACTAGCAGTACAATCCATGTGTGACAACCCTGAAGACTTACTAGCCAGAGTGAACATAGAGATAGAATCACATCCAATATAACTGCTCATCTTACAAGCCCCACAAAGCCGCTCAGCAATGATTCAAATCAGTTTACAGCAGGGATTAAAAAGATTCAATTCAAAAGATTTGAATCAAAAGATTTGAATCAAAGATCCGAATCAAAAGATTTGATTCAAAAGATTTGAATCAAAGATCCGAATCAAAAGATTTGAATCAAAGATCCGAATCAAAAGATTTGAATCAAAGATCCGAATCAAAAGATTTGAATCAAAGATCCGAATCAAAGGATTTGAATCAAAGATTCAATTCAAACAGGTTTTAAAGATTCAAAACTTCGCAGCATATGTGTTCAAACATTAATCATCCGAATCAGCTAAAACTGTCCTAGCATAGGCAAGAGTTAAATAAACATTACCGCTGTTAACAATATCCAAAATAACAACTTATGAAGAAAACACATCGAGGATGTTTTTGAGTTTCAGACTTACAATGAAATGAACAACCTGACTATTGAAGTAGATCATAACAACCAGATTTAGCATTACTTTTAAAGCTTAACAGCAATAGGTAGCCAATAAACAGATAACATACAATATGACCGCTGTTAACTATAATCATGATTCATGGTAATATAGAATGTTCAGACAGCCTATGAAATGACGCCCTCTTGCGTTTGACATACCTCATAACAACCATGAATGTTATAATCGTCACATTTAGTTAGGATTTAAAGATTAAAACCAACTCAGATCTCATTTCAAAACAATAATCATGACAAGCTACTTATCATCACCATGATATTTACCATGTGAACGTTAAATGAAGATAAAAGTCTGCACCAGCGGGGCTCGAACCGCCGCCCGCATGGATAACAGACCGGCCCAGCTGACCACGAGACCATCGTATCTCACGGCAAATTTACAGCTAACGTGAGTCAGAGTCAATGATGTACATCAGAATAAATATAATGATGTAAATAATATTTCACAAAGCAGCGGTTAGACGATAATAATATTGTTACCCAGCAGCAGACATTAACTCATGAGTAGGGTATGCACAAATAAGCCAGAAGTGTTTTGGCCGTGAAAAGTCAAACGAAGAATGGTAGAGAAACTACAAAACTACAATATGACATCACGACGAAGTGAAAATGTGCACAAATAGAAAACTATAAAAATCTATAAACCTTAAGGATTTTAAACAGATACTGTTAAAAAGGTATATGTATAATATCACATTTAATTTCAACCATAACCGACTAGAAAACGGAACATGATAGACTACGATGTAATAAAATAAAAGCCCAGAATAGTAATGTATTTGTTATAATCAAAAACGTTATATTATCAACCAAATAAATTATCAGTGATCTTTTACCTTTAGTATACTGAACACAGACTGATAGTGAAAAAAGCTTTACCAAATTACCAACAGTTTTAAAACTAATTTCAACAAACAGCAATATGGTAAAATAAAACATTGACTTACGGTTTGATGACATCTTCTACCCAGAGACTGGAACAAGACTGGAACAAGACGATGCAGTTTAAGCTTTCAAAAAGTTGTATTGCCAGAACGCCGAGGCTGCTCTTTTAAATGTAGCGGGCACGATAGGGGGTGGGACATTAGGCCATCTGGAAAGGCAGTTATAAATATGGATACTATTTAGAACATATATAATTCTATCATGGATAATCGCGCTTTTAAAACTAGTTGTTATCAACTGGGGTCCTTAACTAATATATATATATATATATATAAAATGTGTTTGATATAAATAGAATCTTTAAACTATAAGTGAGAAATTGTTTATAGTATGAAATCGAGGATAATTTTAACATGTGATATATCTATGTTTTAGAATATATTACAAAGACATATAGGTATATATATATATATATATAACAGTTTCAACTATATTTTATATTTAAAGCATATATTTAACAGTTTCACAGAACCTGACCTTTTCAGATGTGACCACAAGATGGAGCCAGACCTCCACGCATCGTATGCCGAAAATGGCCATGTGTTTTTACCGCTGTGTCAAAATCATCTGTGTTTACAATTAGCCGGGGCTCAAATGTCGAACCAAAACAACGGTTGTTTGTGATTCAGCGGCTATTACCTCCGAAACGGTAGACAAGCCATTTAAATCAACAATCGAATGACATAATGACGAATCCATTTGCCGAACTATCACACCCCGAACATCTTGTCTTGTGTTAACCCCTTACCAGTCACCCCCACTTTTGGCAAAGGAGTGCAAAATGACATACCCAAAATAAAATTGTTGCTGCTAATGAGTCCTTCTGACTACACACAAATCAAAGGTATTATTTGAAAGCTGACACTTGACAGTTTACCATGAAAGACTCAAAATTACTCTAGAAATTACTAGTAGAGAGATAAATAAGCTCAAACACAATGGACAATTGAAAAAAAAAATTATAACGGTTTATGAACAAGAAAAATACATAAGGCAGAAATATATATGGATCTGGAAACACAAGTAAACTAAAGCCACATGTCTTTTAAATGTACTTTTCAAATTTGAAGTTGATACAAGCCAAAATGACTTTTTTACAAGCATTTAGTTCTGAGTATGTCTAGGCACCTTTCCAAAAAGGCCACTTGGAGACTCCAAAGGGACACTTGGTAACCACCTTTTACCATGAGGTATAACCAGTTAGTTTGATCCTTTCAATCTATTTTCTCATTACAACATGACAAAGCTCAATTTATATACTTTCTCTGGTATATTTTTCACCCCTAAATGTTTATAAAAATGCATGTATGTGCATATTTTTTTGTAAAATAATATTTTTTTGAAAGAGCTCCAAAAGGACACCAAAGTGACACTTGGTAACGTATAAGACGTTTAACAAAGTCTTTGTTCACTTCCATTAATTTAAAGGTTTAGAATAATGACATACATTATTTAGCAAATAAAAAGTTTTATTTATGTATATATTGTATACAGCAACAAACATCTGTTCCTTAGTTATTCAACACAATGATAACCCCCCCCCCCCCCAAAAAGGACTATTTACAAAGTACTGAGTTTGTCTCGGTCTTCCTTTCTTTCCTCCTCCCCTGGAACTTCTGGAGGCAGCGAGAGATGTTGCAGCCAGGTAGGGACGTTTTGTCGGTTGTCCAGAGGCCTCTGGTACCCAGTCATCATCTGAAGTTTCATCACTGTTGAATTACACAAAAAGGATTAGAAATAAACCCAACACAACTGTTTATCTTACACATAGAAAAAACTACAGCAATTTACTCCCATACACACTCTATTGTTGCCCTGATGGCACATTTACATCAACTTACTGATTTTCTATTCAAATTCAAAGAATCATTCACATACAGTGATCTACCTACATACCCACTCTATTGTTGCCCTGATGGCACATTTACACAAGCTTACAAATTTTCTATTCAAATTCAAAGGATCTTTCACATACAGTGATCGACCTCCATACCCACTCTGTTGTTTCCCTTATTGAAACATTTACACTACCAGCTAATGACTCAGACTGTAATCAGACAATAATCATACCCCAAAACAGTTTCTTCTCTCAAGAAACATTTCTTGCTTCACATTATTTGCTTGCCACAAAGTACTGCGCTGTCTCTGTCTTCCTTTCTTTCCTCCTCCCCTGGAACTTCTGGAGGCAGCGAGAGATGTTGCAGCCAGGCAGGGACGTTTTGTCTGTTTTCCAGAGGCCTCTGGTACCCAGTCATCATCTGAAGTTTCCTCACTGTTGAATTACACAAAAAGGATTAGAAATAAACCCAACATAACAGATTATCTTGCACAGAAAATAGCACATATTATTGCATTTTTTCCTCTGACACATTTGGTCTGAACTTTGTCCTGCTTTCTACATACACAACTGTACATACATAAAGTTATATGCTCAAGTACGTTGTACAGGGTTTCTTCTAGAGGTTTACCAATACTCCCATGTCACATTTCGATAAATAGCACAATACTGAACTCACAATACAATATTATTGCGATACTCCAAGGCATATTGTAAAAAGGATAACAAAAAATATACCGAAATGCTAAATTTGTATTACATTGGGGTGGATATGAATAGGCTTGGACCTGGTGCTGATAACCAAACGCACAGGACAATGGTGACAACATAGTAAAAACTATTCTGGTGATAATAGCCGAAAAGACTGAATTATTTTGGACAAATATGCTTACACTCTCACCCACTCACTGACTAGATATATTTAAAATATTGCTGGTCACTTTTTAGTGGCAACATAAGACATTTGTCATTATCAGGTCCCACAAATATTCCCCCATTGCATTACTATACATTATATTCAACATTTTATAGTAATTGAATGTAGTACTGACACTAAAACACTGTGAAATTTAACTTTTTCCTCACACTGTCATTTTTATTTTGGGTGAAATATACACAATACAGATTTTCACTATCCACGATACATTGTTACAACTTACATCACTAGCTTCTAACTCAGAACTTGAATAAAAAAGGAATTTTGCGGTACTTGAATGTACTAATAAGCCGTAATAGTGTAGAAACACAAAACTACAAAACAAAGCAACAAAAACATACTAAATGTAGACACTTACCGATCTAAAACAGGATCGAGACCTTCCAAAAACATTTCCTCTTCTTCAGAGTCGACGCTGGATCCAGCACTCTCTTCTGATTATTCCACATTTTCTTCATCACTGCTTCGCAAAAGTTCTTCCAATGCAGCAGCAGGAGAAAATAACTTCTGTCTTCGACGTGGATCCATTGCAGGCGAATGCTGACAGAGCGAGCGCTAGTGAGCAAGTGTAGCAAGGGAACCTCTATGCGTCACGAGGGGCGTGCGTGAGTAATTTTCCAGGATGCAAATGGTTACGCAAACAAAAATACAATGTGATACTCGCGAGATTTATGCTAATCAACACATCGGCGTATTCGTTATTGCATAGACTACATGTTAGATGACAACACAAGACTTTCCCATTGCTGTTTTTTTTTTTTTTTACCAAACACATTTGCATGTGGATAATCATGCGTCACCAAAAGTGACTGTCATCTTTCAATCTTTTCTAAAATTGCGTGGCTAGTTTTCATCAGATATCTTCTGGGCGGTTCTCATTCAGTTCCAGACACTCTACTAAATACATTGATACGTTATATTTCATTGAATAATGCGCTTCATGCGTACAGTTCATCAAATAAACAGGACAGCGTCCTCGTGATTAGTAAACTTCAGGAAGTAAACAACAGAAGTTCTATAGCTTTTTTTACCAGTTTGCTTGTTTTTGGACAAATATTTACTATGGACATCGTACACTGGACTCTTCCCATGGAAAAAAGGTCGAAGTCACCATTATTCTGCCAAACATTACATTTCCAAAGCACAAAAAGGTAAGGGACCCCCCTCTCTTTGTTGTCATATCACATTGTTTAGATTCATACAGAATGACAAAAAAACGTTGCAAAGTTATCTTGATTGTATAATACTTATACAGATACGAATCTGCAGTCTCTTATCTTTCAAACAATGCACTGGTTGACCTTATTACTTGACAAAATGATATTGTAAACTAGCGATCAATGTAAACACTATCAAGCGCGGGGCCGTCGGCGATCTCTGTACACAAAGGGGTTAAACAAATAATTTAGGTATATAAGTCATTCCGGACTGTCTTTTTCACACACGCGGATCCCCCAAATACTCTGGTAAAACAATTTTGACCAGAAGTTATTTTGTAATGTGTTTACGCAGATGGGTCTGTGTTATCTCCCAGGCATGGGAATTTGTTTTTAAACCCCCCACAATTTCACACAGTCCCCTGTACGCATGAGAGAGATAGAGAGACAGTGAGAGAGTTTATATTGTGACTTTCATTTAATACATAGTACATAAGCACATATCTCCACCTAGCTAACTACTATGGTTGATTACCGGTGTTTCAGTAAATTAATCATTCATTAAACATTATTGGTTGTGTCATATATATTACACAACCAATAATGTTTGAGACGATGCCAAACGCTAACAGAAAACAACTATTGCTTTATTAAAAATCATCTTTTAAATATTATCTTTGTAGAAATAAGCTCTAAACATTATAAAGTAATGGGACATTCTCTGTTTAGTAAAATGATCCTTTATGCTGGATTTTAAAATCATAGGCCGTCAGATGCTGGATACACCACTCTTATAGGAAGATAGAGACTTAATAAATGTATTAAAAACTTTTAAAGATTTTATTTTGTCTCTAAAACATTTTCTCTGGGGTCTATAAGTTAAAGAATTACATAGATTGTGTCCCCCTGATTCCTGCCCTGCCACTGCTGTGACTGTGTCAAATTTCACACCCCCACCGAGTGCAAGTGACATTCTTGGAGAAACAGAGAGAGACCAGAGAGAGTGATTTTATATTGCTTTAAAGGGTATTTTTCTTTTGTAAAACATCCCATGTATATACATGATTGTAAAACCCCTTCTTTTCCCTGCTCCCTGAAAATGAAAGTTATAAATATATAACGTAAGCTATAATAAACTGTAATATTTTATCTAGTCAGTTTCAGTACATTTTAGTATGATAATTGTTATTATATATTGTAATATATATTTTGTTTATATTCATCACATTTAAATAGAAATACATTATTTTATAAAACCAATTGCACATTTCACAATGTGTATGTGTGAGGCAGTGCGTGAGTATGTGAGACAGTGTGGTGTGTGTGTGTGTGTGTGTGTGTGTGTGTGTGTGTACATATTCTGATGTACCATAATGACAATTCTCGGTTCCTCTGTGAAAAAATCCCCGTCTATGGAATGCACCAACCCCTCACGTGTCCGGCAGATGTCCCCCCGAAATCACCCTTCAAATAGTCGTGGCAAAGTTCAAAACAATCATTCTTCACATTGGTGGCCTAGAGGTCATACCCTGACATCGCTATGAGACCTCAAAGGTCATATCACCCCCCGGAGGATACACAAGGTCAAAGGTGACTGCAACGTGGGTGGTCAAGGTCCAAACGTGGGGGAGGGGGAACGATGTGGGTGGTCCAGGTCAAAGGGGGCGTGGTAGGTCAAAGGTCACAATCAATCAAAGTGACAGAAGGTGGCTTATATAGCTACTTCCGTTTTTTTATTATTATTATTATTACAATCTTGTTTCAAATGCAGGGGATGGGAATCAAGAAAGGAGACATTTAGAAGGTAAAGTTTGCTTCCTCAAATATTTGCTTTTATCACTTGAATGATGTCATTATAAGTTAAATTTTATTTTGTTTAGTTGTTTAGGTCTGTACATACAATGTAAAGTCGTGTAGGGGAGAGTAGGGCACAACCTAATGCTATTTGACTTTCTCAGTTTGTATAAATTCACTTGGGGTTCAGACTATTTATTTTTTCCCACATTAATTTCCCACATGTCTAGTACAATTACAGTGAGGAAAATAAGTATTTGAACAAGTTCTGCAAGTTCTCCCACTTGGAAATCATGGAGGGGTCTGAAATTGTCATCGTAGGTGCATGTCCACTGTGAGAGACATAATCTAAAAAAAAATCCAGAAATCACAATATATGATTTTTTAACTATTTATTTGTATGATACAGCTGCAAATAAGTATTTGAACACCTGTCTATCAGCTAGAATTCTGACCCTCAAAGACCTGTTAGTCTGCCTTTTAAAATGTCCACCTCCACTCCATTTATTATCCTAAATTAGATGCACCTGTTTGAGGTCGTTATCTGCATAAAGACACCTGTCCACCCCATACAATCAGTAAGAATCCAACTACTAACATGGCCAAGACCAAAGAGCTGTCCAAAGACACTAGAGACAAAATTGTACACCTCCACAAGGCTGGAAAGGGCTACGGGGAAATTGCCAAGCAGCTTGGTGAAAAAAAGGTCCACTGTTGGAGCAATCATTAGAAAATGGAAGAAGCTAAACATGACTGTCAATCTCCCTCGGACTGGGGCTCCATGCAAGATCTCACCTCGTGGGGTCTCAAAGATCCTAAGAAAGGTGAGAAATCAGCCCAGAACTACACGGGAGGAGCAGGTCAATGACCTGAAAAGAGCTGGGACCACCGTTTCCAAGGTTACTGTTGGTAATACACTAAGACGTCATGGTTTGAAATCATGCATGGCACGGAAGGTTCCCCTGCTTAAACCAGCACATGTCAAGGCCCGTCTTAAGTTTGCCAATGACCATTTGGAGTCATGGGAGAAAGTCATGTGGTCAGATGAGACCAAAATAGAACTTTTTGGTCATAATTCCACTAAACGTGTTTGGAGGAAGAAGAATGATGAGTACCATCCCAAGAACACCATACCTACTGTGAAGCATGGGGGTGGTAGCATCATTCTTTGGGGGTGTTTTTCTGCACATGGGACAGGGCGACTGCACTGTGTTAAGGAGAGGATGACCGGGGCCATGTATTGCGAGATTTTGGGGAACAACCTCCTTCTCTCAGTTAGAGCATTGAAGATGGGTCGAGGCTGGGTCTTCCAACATGACAATGACCCGAAGCACACAGCCAGGATAACCAAGGAGTGGCTCTGTAGGAAGCATATCAAGGTTCTGGCGTGGCCTAGCCAGTCTCCAGACCTAAACCCGATAGAGAATCTTTGGAGGGAGCTCAAACTCCGTGTTTCTCAGCGACAGGCCAGAAACCTGACTGATCTAGAGAAGATCTGTGTGGAGGAGTGGGCCAAAATCCCTCCTGCAGTGTGTGCAAACCTGGTGAAAAACTACAGGAAACGTTTGACCTCTGTAATTGCAAACAAAGGCTACTGTACCAAATATTAACATTGATTTTCTCAGGTGTTCAAATACTTATTTGCAGCTGTATCATACAAATAAATAGTTAAAAAATCATACATTGTGATTTCTGTATTTTTTTTTCTTTAGATTATGTCTCTCACAGTGGACATGCACCTACGATGACAATTTCAGACCCTTCCATGATTTCTAAGTGGGAGAACGTGCAAAATAGCAGGGTGTTCAAATACTTATTTTCCTCACTGTATGTGGTTTTGTTTCATTAATACAGTGTATACTTTTTTCTTGATTTAGCCCGAAAGAATGGAAGTGAAATGTGACAACATGGTGGGGTACATTATAATGACCATATGACAGATTAAAATGTTACCTGATATAATCACAAATATACAAGACAAACTGATATAATTTGTAAATAAAATACAATCATTAACTTTTTCAAATAAAATATTGGTATTTTTTGATAATTAAAAATAAACTCATTTTTCAGTTTGACAACAAACACACCTCTAACCACAGCTATACAGCATATAGTAAAAAGCACAAGAATAATTAATCATTTCTGAACATTGACTCCCAGTAATTATTTACCTTTTCTCATGGCTTCTCAATATAATTCGTAAAGATATAGAATATGATATATGTCTAATAAGGGCTCATTGTGACAACATGCCCCGTTAGATCAACAATAAAGACTAGTAAATACACTAAGATTCCTGTCATCCTGTCATGTGTGGAAAGTATTAAACCATGCGTGTTACAACCCAGCCATTTTTGTCCTCAGTTTCCATGTTGACCCCACATAGGTTAGCCCAGATAAAATTAACACTACAGGCAGTTTATGTAAATTATATAATTAAGTGATTGAACCCATCTGGGCCCCACATGGCTGTGCTAGCTGGTAACAAACCCTACTTTAGGTTGTGCCCTGCTCACCCCTACATTAAAGCCCCGTCCACGCGAAGCCAGAGCTTTCCCTATCCGATATTGTTTTCCACTTGTTTCAAGAAATATACACACGAGAGCACTGAAACCGACTCAAAACGATGTAGTACACATGCCAGGCCAGTGTGTGGCGCTGTAATTCTGCCACAGAAACACACTAAAAACAGAGAAGAAGAGTTGTGGCTAGAAGGGGTACAGCAATGGTAGGAAGTGAGGTAAAATCTCACAATAAAATAACAATAAATAAATACACCTACCCAAACCCTAAACTTACCCTTACAATAATGCAAATACAGTAATTCAATGATGCAATATTGATGTGCGCATGCCCAGTGCCCGTAGTTGTATCCTTCCTAGTCTTTCCCGTGCGGGACGTGGTGAGATGACATCACGTTTCACAAAATATAAGGATTGGCTGTACACACGGAAACACAAGCATTTTCAGATTTATCCACTCTGGGACCCGGTTTCAAAAAATATTGGTTTCATGCTCCCAAAACGCTGGATCCGTGAGGACGAAACGTTGATACAGAACTACATTTGTACGTATACAGCTAAACGCGTCTCCGTGTGGACGGGGCCTAAAACTGTCACTCTCTACTAGAGGATCACAACACTAATTTCAAATGCCATCTAATATTGATTTTTTTGGGGGGGGATATTTCAGGCTACTTGATGAAATGAAAAGGTACATGAAGGAACTGAACTCATATTATGAAAAAGAGCATCCAGAACTCATTGGTCTAATAAAGGAGCTGAATGGCATCACTGATGAACTTGAATCCATGCACAAAGCCACGACAGTGGGCAGTCTGACAGGAGCAGTAATGGGGGCAACTGGAGGAATCGCAACCATTGTGGGTCTGTGTTTAATCCCATTCACATTTGGTGCTTCTTTAGTGATCGCAGGAGTAGGTGCTGGCATTGCAGCAACTGGAGGTGTAACAGGTGCAGCAAGTAACATTGCTGGCCGAGTCAAGCAGAAAAACCTCCGTGAAACTATTGAGAAGATCACAGGTGATTTCCAGGAAAAAATCAAACCAATGACTGAGCAGCTGAATACAATTTCTACAAAGACAGACAAGTTTCAGGGGAAGCAGCTGATTGTTTTAGGCTTAAGTTCAGCTTTATTGGTTTCAGATGTTGTACTTGACATGGCTCAAATTGGGAAAGCAGCTGGACAAGCTGCCAAAGGTCTTCGTGTCGCAGCAGCAGCCACTGGCATACTCACGGCTCTGATGATTGGTCTTGATATCTTTTGTATTGTTCAAGACAAGGAAGATGAAGATAAAGAAGATGAAGAAGAGTCCAAGACAACACACTGCTTAATCCAACTATGTACATGCTGGAGATGCAGGTGTAAACATTGCCAAACAAAGAACTGAAGGCTCATATGAGATGCTAATCAACAAAACTGGTGTAAAACTATATTGGAAATCATGGAAACAAACTAGCAATGAGAACTCAGGCAAACAGGAACATTACAAAGATTAGTACAATTTTGTTCATTAGGGTACCACCTTAGGTGTTAGGTGTTAGGCAGGGGTTTTCAAACTGGGGTCCGGGGACCCCCAGGGGTCCTCCAGAAGGTTCTAAGGGGTCCCCAGAAATTTTCAGAGAATAAAAAGACGGTTTCACTTTATTTTGATGGTCCCTTTAACACATTCTGTTGACTATAAATAACATATCACCTAAATGTCTACTAATTCTCATTAGAGTGTTTGTAGAGTATTAGTAGACTGGTAGGGTTAGGGTTAGAATAAGTTGACATGTACTTGCAAAGTTACTTATAGTCAGTAGAATGTCTGTTGGAGGACCATCACAATAAAGAGTTAGCAGACATTAAGCAGACAGTCTACTGATAATCTAATGAGAGTTAGTTGACATGTAGTTGCAAATTTACTTATAGTCAACATAATGTTCAAAAGGGACCATCAAAATAAAGTGTTACCAAAAAGACAAAGCAAAAATAGATAAAGTGTACCAAACATTTCTTGCCGTGTTTGCTTTGTATCTTTCAAGTGAGTTTTTCTCACTATAGTCCCATTTATCTTGCTCACTGAGGTTGTAAGGCAGTTTTCTTAACACAGTACGTAAGCTGCTTACATACAATTATTGTAAAAGTTGCTTATACAAATACATTTTAATAGAAAATGTTCTTCTTCAGGTTTATACATCCAACATTAAGTATAGCCAATTTAAGTTTGGAAACAATATGGTGTATTTATAATGTCACACTTACTATTTATCTAACAGTTATTTTTTTCCATAAAAAAATGCATCATATTTGAGGGTCCTTGGCATCATACAGTTTGAAAACCCCTGGTGTAAAGGAAGTGTCAACAGTGTTATAAATTATAAACTACAGAAATGAATTACACATGTAATTATATGCAGGTATTTTTTTTAAATGTAAGTACAATGTAAAATCATGTATGTACACAATAAGTCCATTGTATCAAATTATTAATTTAAATGTTAGTACATTGAAGTTAAGGCCACCTAATATAAAGTGGGTCCACACATTGTATTTAGAAAATGTCTGTTTATATTGTTATTTGTTTTTGAGTATATATTCTATTGCATTCACGATTGTACAGAGCCGTTTGAAATAAAAATTACAATAAAGTAAATCTAAGATAACCGGATTCTAGACTGTTTATGTTTATAACATTGTTGTAACTCAATGTCTTTACTCACTGATTCTGCATACTTACTCCTAAGACAATAATTTTATAGCATTATTCACAATTGATCAGTCAGTGCATCCTCAGAGTTTTCTGGTTTTATTGGCTGTTTTTTTTTTTCATTTGAGGACACCCATTACCTCAATTCAATTAAGTAAAAAAAAAGAAAAAAAAAGAGTTAAAAAAACCCCTCAATGGATTCCTCTGCTTGTGTGCTATAGACCATGTCTACTTCACAACCGTTTCCATTCGGTCACTGTCTGTTTGGTCACTTGCACCACCTATCACAGATGAGTACTAAACTACAACTAAAACAAGGATATTTCTATATATACACTATACAATGCATTCAAATACTTGATATAGCTGAAACTTCTCTATATTTGTCAAGTCCGGATTCAAACCCAGAGTGTGTTGCTGAAAACCCAACTGAGGTGAGACCCTTGAGTAAGGCACCGAACCCCCAACTGCTCCTCGGGCGCCGCAGCAATATGGCTGCCCACTACTCCGGGTGTGTGTTCACTACTGTGTGTGTGCACTTGGATGGGTTAAATGCAGAGCACAAATTCCGAGTATGGGTCACCATACTTGGCCACACGTCACTTCACTTCAATTGACAGATAATCACAAGAGGCAGGTTTAGAAGGAAAAAAGAGAAAGTCTTTACTTATTATTCTTGAGCTAACACAAAGGATCTAGCATCAGAGCTAGGTAGAGCAAGAAACAAATCCACGCTGGATGATGCAGGCAAAAGACTAGAAAAATATAAAACAAAGATTACCAGAGAAGCTGGTCAAAAAGGTCTGAGCAAAAGTCTTTCAGGGTGGCCCAAATGGGTATACAAAAACGCATAGGCAAAGCAACAAAACTTCATGATTAAGCAAAGGTACAAGCAAATGCAAGTCTTTAAATATACACCTGTTAACACTCTAACAAGCTAGGTACAGGTGATATCATTGAACCAATAACGAGCAGTGAATTAGGAAGATGTGGAAGGTCTTGTGCTCTTGGTTTCCCTCTGCTGGTTTTGTCATGCAGTTATAACTTTTAACTTTAATGTGCCATTTTTATTTTATTTAACCCTTGATGTAACTTAGTGATATGTGATATATATATATATATATATATATATATATATATATATATATATATATATATATATATACTTTTTTTAAAGTAGTTCATTCAGAAGTCACCAAATTAAGCACATGGTTGATGGAATGTGTATATATATATATATATATATATATATATATATATATATATATATACAGACTGTATATATACAGTGCTGTTAACTTTACAAGTCTTCTTTACCAGGAAATACTATTAAAAATATCCCCCAGAACAGTTACATTCTTTATAATAATATAATATGAAAAAAATTAAGCAGTTTTTTAACGTGTCTTTATACAGTCAATTATTGGCGACAGGCAGCATTAAAACATCAAAATTAAATGTTGTTTATATTATATCAGTTTAAATGCTTAAATTTGTTTAAAAGACAAACTGATCTAATAGCTAAATATGTTCAAGGGAACATGTAAACTCTCACTGCATGAAAACACTGAAATCCGGCACTATCCGGGCATGGTATACTCCTGTGTAATTTGATGTTTACCGGATGTATGTGGGAAAAAGCGGATCAGAGTAACACGGAACAGTATATTTCCAGAAAAACCCGGAAACCTCACGTATGCGGACGTATACAGGAATCCGTGAAATTTCACGGACATATACAGCTGAAACACTGCTGGGTGTGCTAGGACTGAAGACTGTTAGGTGTGAAGAAGACCTTTCATATGTTAATGACTGACACTAGTGCTGGCTGTTCTCAGAAGGAGGGGGGGCAGGGGAGGACCTCAGGATTGAGAATTATCTCTGGTCTACTGTAGGCTACAGCAAACAAGCTTTTTACACAGAAAAAAGAATTCTTAAGGCCCTGAAACACTAAACTGAACTAGCAATGACTAAAGCCGACTGTGGGGTTGGTTCACGTTGTCTGGGTCTGAGCCAAACCATCAGAATGGTGTGTCTGGGCCTTAAAACCACTGCATGAAAAGAGTCTCTTAATCAAATATTTTTTATAAAAACAGTACAAAATAAAAACCCTGTCTGAACATATACGTTCACAAAAAAATCTGAATATGTAATGAAATAAACAAAGAAATGTAATGGAATTAACAAAGGATAATTAGCCAAACATTTTAGACTATCCCCAAACAATTTTTGCAAAGTTTTACAAATTGTAGGCAATAATAGAATTAAATAAAAAGGAGATGAAATGTGGAAAATGAAAAAGTTTGTTTTAAAAACACCAAAAACTGATATGCTCAAAATAAAAAGTGTCACTCCAAGATTCTTAACTTTAACAAGATACAAAAAAGGGGCGTTTTGAGGTTTGAAATCCACCACACACAATAGATGTAGGTGCAACCAATAAGGTTACCAATAAAAATAAGGCAACCAATAAAAATAATCCTAATTTTACAGAAAAAAACTTCAGTTTTTTTACAGTATTTTCTTGTAATTTTGAATTATGTTTAAAACTATGTAAAATTACAAACAATATCTAAATAAACAACTTGACTGTTATATTAAGGATTATATCATTAATGACAAATTACAGTAATTCTCATTTTTTTATACAGGAACATCACTGTATTATTTTTCTGTTTTCATAAATAACAAATTCATGAAAAATTACAAACAATATCTGTAAATTAACAACTGTAATACTATATTTAGCTCATTATATTAAAGGTTTATGTTTATGTCCATACTAACAATTTAACATTATTCTTTGTCATTTTAAAGTAAATCTTATTAGTTTTATATTTACACTGTAAAAATAAAAACCTAAAAAAAACAGCAGCTACAGCTGCAAAACAAAAACCGTAAAATAAGTCAAATATCTTAAGTCAAATAAAGTTAAAAAACTTCACAGAAATTTACATTAAACGTTTTAGAGAAAACACTATTAGTTTACAGATTTTTCTTATTTAAATTAAGATATTTTACTTTAATTTTCTGTTTTACAGTGAAGGTGTATTTTTACATTCAAACTGGTTTTACATTCAATTCTGGATACAAATATAACAAAATATATAGCAAACTAAATATCAAACAATAATTGTTTTTAAAGAGTACAAATCTGCACTGCTCTCCAGGTTGAAACTTCCAGGCCTCTGCCCACACCACAAAACACCATTTGACCAATTAATTAAATATAACGGCAAATAAATATACACATTTTCTAACTGTTGTTTAAAACAAGTTTTTTTTTCTATATTTGCAAGGCTATTTGCTGTCTTTCCGTGTTCTTTTGAGCGTGATTGGTCAATCTGAACGTCATCCAGAAATCTGGCCAATGACAGTGCGCGCCTTCAGTTTGAATTATACACCCGTTGTCGTTGGAGTTGCTCGTGGCTCGCGGGGACGCGACGCGATCGCGGCTTCTAATCTTCAACAGGACGGCTTCTTCTGTCCATTAATGGCATTGCATGGATCATTTTAAACCTGTTAAAATCTTATTTTGGACGAATTTTGATTGTGGGATGTCGACTGAGAACGAAAAAACATGAATACGAACAGACTAAGTTTCCAATGGCGGACAGCAGACGGCAGAAGGTAACGTAAATCCCTTTATATTTTTTCTACTGCTTATCAAGATATAACGTAAGTGCATTAAAGTCATATGCTAATCGTGATTAACTTACATATTCTGTTTCTGTGTTTTGTTGTAATATTGTTAAGATAGGGCTGGGTGTTATGGCGATCTGATGATGCTGACTATTGTTAGTGATTTTGCTGTAAACGTTAACATTACCTTTTTATATTGCGGAATGGGAATATAGCGTATATAACGCAGCACTGACTGTACTAAAACTTTTTGACATTTTGACAAGGAAACATGCATGAATGTAGAATAATGAACGGGACATGCATGTGTTAAAATAAGCCTCTCTCAAACAGCAGGCGATCCCGAAATCAATTATCTTTCTGTAAAATGCACACAATTATCTCAGAAACCTTGTCATGTGAGGTATTCACTTGATTTAAACAGTCAGTTATGTCTTAAGTAAGTTAAACAGTTCAAGTTAACGTGGGGAAACCCGGATGTGTGTCATTCTGTGCATCCGTTCTTAAAGGGGCTGCAGCTTTGTCATCATTTTAATAAAACAAAAGAATAAAGAAGACCTTCTGCTTCTTTAAGAATCAAGTGATATTAATTAATTGAATATCATACAGTGAAGACTTTTAAAGCAGTATTATTCTGTAGCATTTTAATAAAATATCCATCAAAATAAATATATTGTGATATCGTTATTGTAAAATAAAATTTCTCATGTATGTATAATTATATGGTCATAATGCCCATCCCTACTGTCAGCTAGTTTAAGATCAAGCTTGTCATAAAATGTAACAGAGTTTTGGAATGATTAATCTGAGATCATGTACTCATTCAACAGAGAGGACAGGAATCCACCATCCTTGGACTCTGAAGAGTTACAGGAAAACCAGGATTTTGGATCTACTGTGAAGTTTTTGTATGGGCCTGGTGAGTATGTTTTGCAAGTCCATGTCCGTAAGTAGTTGATTAATATTAATGTTTTATCAAACAAATTAATATTTATTTGTGTGTGTGCATGTTTCTTCCCCCCTCATGATCCAGAAGTTTTGGATCCATGATCCTGAAGAACTTTTACAGATGTTGACCCTGAAAGTGTAAAAGGTAATCTTAAAAATGTTGTCATTATTTTAATGTTCTCTGTTTTTTTTCTGTAATGTAGACGCATGCATTTTCTGTGAAGTTGCTTTGAAACAATATCAGGGTTTTTCCTACATTGAAAATTTTTTGCCGGCCGCCAAAGCCTTATTTGATGAGTTATTGTGATTTATGATTGATGTAGTAGATGACTGCTGCGCTTGAGTTAACTGAGTGACAGAGAGAACGACCAGTGAGCTCATCCCTCGCTCGCACTCTCTCTGTCTTCAAAATAAGCATTTTTAGCTTTCTAATGTTTCACATTTTACGTTAATCAAAATCAAAAGGTCGGAAGACCGAATCCATGTTGCACGTGGCGCTATCAGACGTCTTCCTTTAATTACCGCTGGGTGTGAAATGCGCTCAAAAAACATTGACTGATTCTCTGACCAGCTGACATAAAGCATACTTTAAATAAACAGGAAACAAATCCTATCCGGTTATGAAGTGTTTTCTGTGTGTTGACAAATCTTTCGCGATGTTCTAAAGACGGGATTCACACACAACGCGTCTGCTAATGTCCGATTCGCCACCTAATGACTCCTTTGAACCGAATCATTTTAACGACTGGTTAGAACTGATCTGTCCAACACTGAACTCACAAATCAGTTTAATCATTTACTCAGAACACCTGAAATGAGAACACAAGTGTGCTTACCCAATTTAGCAAGAGTGGATAGTAAGAATTATTTTTAATTATCAACAGTCTTTCAGCTTATTTATGTGGACAATGTGTAGTAAAATAAATAGCCTAAAATCATTTAGTTTAGACTGGAGTGAGGTGAACCCAGAACAAATTTGTTGTTAGCTAGCTGATTGTATATGGCAGAAAATTGTATATGGCAGAAAATTAGGCTATTTGTTCATTTTTTAATACTATTTTTTAATATTGATATGATTACCAAAACAGTTATCAGTAAATAGTGTAAAAATGAGGAACAAAAACAAACATCAAGGTATCAAAATAAGATAAGCAAAAGTTACAAACTTTCTTTGAATTTATTTCAAATTTATTGTCAGTATTGCGCTTTCAGATCATGTGGGTAGGGTATTTTTTTTTTTACCGTGCGTGTGTGTGTGTGTGTGTGTGTGTATGGATGACCATGTCTGTCAGCCACCACCGAAGACCATTTTTGACCCAGGAAAAACCCTGAATATGTATTGTGAAAAGCGCTATACAAATACATTTTAATTGAATTGTTTTACTTACTTTTATTGGCATTACATATATTATTAATGTATTATTTGACAGGTCGCAAGATGTATTTTATTTTGTGAGACTTTGCTGAGGAAGTATTCTTTGGCTCAGTCTGAAAAGGCCCAGAAAAGAAACACTATGAAGAACATCACACAGAACCGTCAGAGAAAGAGACGGGTAAGTTAAGAAACCGGTTAAGCTTTTTCCCTCCAGAATGTTACTATACTCCTCTCTGAGTTTTAGTGGTTAATTCACTGTCATGTTTTGCAGTTGCTGGAGACCAGGTCCAGGGTTGCACAAACCAACACAGAACCTGTGGAAGACCGCAACTATAGACCTGATGAAGATGATGCTGTTGTTGATGGAAGGCCAGTGTGGATGGTTTGGCTAGCTACTACAAACCAGACTAGGCTGACCCACGCTACACATCACATCACCAGCCCATCATGCCAGTTTGAAAAAATGTTCAAAACTCAAACAACATTGTGTTAGAGTTGGTCGCAATTCCTTTATATTTATAATTTTAATATTCAATTGTTCCATTTTATATTTTCTTTATTCCTATGTTTATATACTTATACTTTTATTGGTTCCCATATATAGAACATTTACATATATTTCATATACACTTTTTAATTTATAGATTTCTTTGTCTCGTTTTATATTGTATACTTTGTATGTTTGTTCCTTTTTAGATGTCCATGTTGCTTTTGATCTCCACGTTTTGTATTGTTGTTCCTCTTACGTCGCCTTCCTTTAGAAACATTTTGTTCACTTATCTTTTCCCCCATTCATTTTAATGTATGTTTATAATGCTCTTTGTTCTTTTTATTTGGTTATATTGTTTACTTGGAATATTTATATGTATTTTAATATATTTTATATACACTTTTGTCTTAATTTATTGTTCTCATTTTATATTGTTTAATTTGTATATTTATTCTTTTCCTTTTTATGTTCACTGTGTATTTTATTCCTTTACATCTGTCTTTTAAATGCATTTTGTTCATTTTTTTTTCCCTTTTTGTTTCTTTACCAATTCATTTTAACGTATATTTGTGTTCTTTGGACTGGTTATATTTTTACATTTGTTCCTTTACATTTTCATCCCTTTTAAATACATTTAGTTCACTTGTTTTTGTTTCACCATTGTTTTAATGTTCGTTTATAATGCTGTTAAGAATGTTTTTTGTTTTTTTTATACCTTTTTAATAAATATTTCAGACTTTCTCAAATTGTTTTGTGTGTATTTTTCTTTTGGGAGGGAGAGGGGATTATTTTTTATATATATATATATTATATATTAATGAGCAAAATCTGCATAGCTGGCCTATAACCAATCAAGTCCCTATGCTACAAAACCTAGCCCACCCTTAGCCTTAGAAATAACCAATAAAGTCACTTGACTGGGTTTTCAATGCGTCCTGTCCTCCAATAGCAGTCTGGGTTTTGGGAGTGGTTTAAAAAACAACAACCAATCCAGTTTGAGATGAAGGACCAATAGGGGATGGAAGGCAAAGCTGTTTAGAGGTGTGAAAATGTCTCCTGGGAAAAACTTGATGGGATTATTTGCCATGGCAACAAATGGCTGTAGCATGGGAGTATACGGCCACAACATACATCCGATTTGGTACCATTTCGGATGAATACGGACATATACGGATCCATGGAATTTGACCTATCCGGCCAGTATACTCCTGGATTCTTCCGAATTTCAGCAGTGTATACAGGAGTATCCTGGTCCGGATACACCTTTTTTCATGCAGTGTCTTTTATAATTATCTAAACATCCCCGAAACCCAAACCACACATAGATCTATTTAAACTGACGTGTGTTACTGAGGTGTTTTGAGTTTGTGCTACTTACCACTTAATCAAGCCACTCTTCTTTAAAACACGATTACGTTTTATTTCACATCTTTGCGTTTCACCTTGCCTCTCATATTGAGCTATTTGGACCGCAAACATGACTCACTGCCTCCGTTCATCTTCGGAACACAAATGAAGATATTTTTGTTGACATCCGATGGCTCAGTGAGGCCTGCATAGGGAGCAAAGCAATTTACACTCTCAAGATCCATTAATGTACTAAAAACATATTTGAATCATTTAATGTGAGTACAGTGGTTCAATGTAAATATTATAAAGCGACGGAAATATTTTTGGTGTGCCAAAAAAAAACTAAATAATGACTTATATAGTGATAACCAATTTCAAAACACTGCTTCATGAAGCTTCAGAGCATATCGAATCAGTGGTTCGGAGCGCCAAAATCACGTGATTT
The DNA here is from genome assembly GCA_033150135.1 of Gobio occitaniae. Taxonomy (NCBI): domain Eukaryota; kingdom Metazoa; phylum Chordata; class Actinopteri; order Cypriniformes; family Gobionidae; genus Gobio; species Gobio occitaniae. The sequence goes on along the minus strand of JARQWZ010001426.1, from coordinate 267,431 downwards.
CAACAGTTTGGTGGTTTGACATGCGATCCGAATCATGATTCAGGAAATGTCATTGCTGGCTATGCAGGCCTCACTAAGGTAAAAATAAAAAGTAATGCATTACTTTACTAGTTACTTGTAAAAATAATAATAATAAACATTTATTTGTATAGCACTTTTCATACTGTGACAAGTCTCCCGAGCTCTCGTCAGCGTCGCCCTGGCAACAAACACCGATCACCTGCCAGCACTCAGCGTGGACCGGATTGGCACAGCTGCAGGCGATCACCACACCCCATAAAGCACCGCACGTGGGAACACCAGGGGGAGCACGAACACTCCATGAAGCAGCGCACTAACCTTTCTCTCTCTCTCTCAGACAGCAGCCTGTGACACTCCGGCCACCCAGACCCTCTGACGTCACCGCGAGTCACCACTGCACCACCGGGAAGAAGGAAGCACCGCGCACCAAAGACTTCACCTCACTGTTTGTTCACCTGCTCACAATAAACCCACCCTCCGGGGGCTTTTCACCCAGCACTGTGTTGCGTGATTCTTCACCCTGCCACAGTGGTGGAGAATGCGGGCAAGAGCGTGAAGAATCACCAACCATCCCCGGACTTTTACTTTGTTTTTTTTTCCTGTTTCCCCAGTCACTCACGAAAACCCGGAAGTAGGGCGGCGTTCCTCCCCATCATGGAAGACCTGCTCAAATGCTTAACGGAAGTGAGTGCACGTCAGCAACAGATCGCTGAACACCTGGCAGCCCGTCAAGCATCGATAGAAGAAGAGTTCGCCGCCCTCCGCCTCTCCGCTGCCCAACGCGTTCCGCTTCCTGATCCGCGAGTCCGAGCAACCCAGCTGCTACCAAAACTAACGTCTCAAGATGATGTTGAATTATATCTGCAGATGTTCGAGACCACGGCGGTTCGAGAGAGCTGGTCACCGTGCGCGTCACCGTGGACCGGATGCTCCGAGCTCTCCCACCGCCCACCCGGCGGGCGGTGGGAATGACAAATCCGGCAACCATCGCCGAGCTCGTGGAAGCCATCGAGTTGGCGGAGGCGGCGATGCACCGGGAGCCTGGGGAGCGAGCGCCGTCCTTCCCTCGGAGGGTGGTCCAGGAGCGACGCACGCCGGAAGGTACCCCGCGACCAGTACACAGGCCAGCGGCTCCCGGCCCCGTGGACGAACCGATGCCCACGGAGGAACCGGCCCCGCCAGCACGCGCATGGTTGGCTGGTTGCAGCCTGCATCAGGACCCACCCCGCGGGGCTCCACGAGCGGAGGTAAAAGTGAATGGACGGTCGGTCCTGGCCCTCTTGGATTCCGGGAGCTCGGTCAGTCTCGTCCAAGCCACCGTCCTCCCACCGCAGAAGGCCGTCAAAGCACAGCTCCCGATTACCTGCGTTCACGGCGACACTCGTCATGTTCCGGCCCGCCGAGTGACAATATCAGCGGGCCCTGGCGCCTGGCCAGTCGAGGTTGGCGTGTTAAAAGATCTTCCGGTTCCTGTGCTTCTTGGGCGGGACTGGCCGGGGTTCGAGGAGCTTCTTCGGGCCACCACGCAGCCAGCCAGCCGGGCCGGGAGCCGCCCCCATAGCCGTCGCCGCCGGAAGAGGAGCCACAACACCGCCCTGCTGGCGACAGACAGCGGGAGAGATGGTGAGTCCCCCTCCCCGGTTACTGACGTGTTCTTTGATGTCTTCCAACAGGTCCAGGGAGGGGGCTCGTTCGCGAAGGCCCAGCTGGAAGATGACCGGCTCAAGCATTGCTGGTCGCAGGTCCGGACAGTGGATGGCCACGAGCACCAACCAGCACCCCATCCTCTCCCGCACTTCGTCGTCAGGAACGGCCTGTTGTACTGTGTCGCCCAGCGAAGGGGGGAGGTAAAAGAACTGCTCGTGGTTCCCAAACCAAACGTGGAAATGGTCATGGAGCTGGCCCACAGCCATCCGATGGCCGGCCACCTGGGAACCGCCAACACCATCCAGCGCATCCGGGACCGTTTCCACTGGCCGGGCTTGGATGGAGAAGTGAAGCGGTTCTGCCAAGCCTGTCCCACCTGCCAGAGGACCGCGCCACGAGCACCTCCCCCCAGTCCGCTCATACCGCTGCCCATCATCGGGGTACCTTTCGAGCGAATTGGAATGGACCTGGTGGGGCCGTTGCCGAAGTCTGCCCGTGGACATGAACACATCCTGGTGATTGTCGACTACGCCACCAGGTATCCAGAGGCACTTCCCCTACGGAAAGCAACGGCCAAAAACATCGCCAAGGAACTCTTCCTCCTCTGCACCCGAGTCGGCATCCCAGCGGAGATACTGACGGACCAAGGAACTCCCTTCATGTCCCGGCTAATGGCTGACCTCTGCCGGCTGCTGAAGGTGAAGCAGATCCGGACCACAGTATACCATCCGCAGACAGACGGCTTAGTAGAGCGCTTCAATCAAACCCTCAAGCAGATGCTCCGGCGAGTGGCCGCCGAAGATAAGCGAGACTGGGACCTGATGCTTCCATACGTCCTCTTCGGAGTCCGCGAAGTTCCCCAAGCCTCCTTGGGTTTCACCCCCTTCGAACTGCTCTTCGGCCGCCAGCCACGGGGGCTCCTGGATGTGGCCCGGGAAGCCTGGGAACAGCAGCAGCCGGCACCTCTCCGCTCCGCCATCGAACACGTGAGGGAAATGCGTGAGCGGATCGAGAGGGTCATGCCATTAGTCCGGGAACACTTGACGAAGGCCCAGCAGAGCCAACGGCAGCTGTACGACCGGGCGGCTCAACCCCGCGAGTTCCAGCCCGGCGACAGGGTCATGGTGTTGGTCCCCACCTCCGCCTGCAAGTTTCTGGCGACCTGGCAGGGTCCGTTCACGGTCATAGAGCGAGTGGGTCCTGTCAACTACCGGCTGCGCCAGCCAGGCCGGAGGCGTGAAGAGCAGCTATATCATATTAACCTGTTGAAGAGGTGGGTGGGGACCAGAGACCAACTCAGCGCACTGGCCTCTGTCGAGCCCCCGGTCGTGGACGTGGGAACAAAGCTGTCGGCCCCCCAGAAGACGGAGCTGGATCATCTGGTCCGTCAGTTCTCTGATGTGTTCTCCACACGTCCCGGGCAGACCAAAGTCATCCAGCACGACATCCGCACACCACCCGGCGTCATTGTGCGGCAGCGGCCCTACCGGGTCCCCGAGGCTCGGAGACAGGCCATCGAGGACGAGGTCGGTGAGATGCTGAAGTCGGGGGTAATCGAGCCATCACGCAGCGCCTGGTCCAGCCCCATCGTCATGGTCCCGAAGCCGGATGGCACCCTCCGCTTCTGTAATGACTTTCGCCGGCTCAACGAGGTCTCGGAGTTCGATGGCTACCCGATGCCCCGAGTGGACGAGCTACTGGAGCGCCTGGGGAGGGCTCGGTATATTTCGACGCTCGACCTAACAAAAGGCTACTGGCAAGTTCCCCTCACCAACTCCGCCAAAGAGAAGACGGCGTTCTCCTCACCCAGTGGGCACTGGCAATATCGAGTCCTCCCCTTCGGCCTGCACGGGGCTCCCGCTACGTTCCAAAGGATGATGGACATTCTTCTGCGTCCCCACCAAGCGTACGCGGCAGCATACCTCGACGACGTAGTCATCCACTCCGAGACCTGGCAGGACCACCTGGAGCGGTTGCGGAGGGTGCTCCTGGAACTCCGGCAGGCTGGGCTAACCGCCAACCCCCGGAAATGCCATCTCGCCCTCGCCGAGGCTCAGTACCTGGGTTTCCGGGTGGGTAGAGGACTGATCCAGCCCCAGCAGAAGAAGATAGACGCCATCCTGTCGACGCCCCGCCCGGAGACCAAAACCCAGGTACGAGCCTTTTTGGGGTTGGCAGGGTACTATCGCTGTTTTATCCCTGACTTCTCCACCCTAGCATCTCCCCTGACAGACCTGACCAGGAAGGGGCAGCCGGAGAAGGTGCAGTGGGACAGCAGCCTGGACAGGACCTTCCGGAGGATCAAGACCGCCCTGACCACGGAGCCGGTCTTGCGGGCGCCCGACTTCAACTGCCCCTTCCTGCTGCAGACGGATGCCTCGGACACGGGCCTGGGGGCGGTCCTTTCCCAGGTCCGCGAAGGTGAAGAGCATCCGGTCACGTACATCAGCCGTAAGCTGACCCCAGCCGAAACCAGGTATGCGGCGGTGGAGAAGGAAGCCCTGGCCATAAAGTGGGCAGTCCTGGAGCTGCGCTACTACCTGCTGGGACGCCGCTTCACCCTGATGACGGACCACGCCCCGCTGCAGTGGATGGCCCGAGCCAAGGACACCAACGCCAGGGTGACGCGGTGGTTCCTGGCGCTCCAGGACTTCCACTTTACGGTGGTACATCGGGCCGGGACGGCCAACTCCAACGCGGACGGACTCTCCAGGCTGTGGTCGGCTTACGCAGGTCTGTCAGGGCGCACTCCCCGCCCACCCCTATGTTCCCCAATGTGTGTCTCTAATTATCGTTACAGGACCAGAGCGACGCTTAGGGGGGGGGAGTGTGACAAGTCTCCCGAGCTCTCGTCAGCGTCGCCCTGGCAACAAACACCGATCACCTGCCAGCACTCAGCGTGGACCGGATTGGCACAGCTGCAGGCGATCACCACACCCCATAAAGCACCGCACGTGGGAACACCAGGGGGAGCACGAACACTCCATGAAGCAGCGCACTAACCTTTCTCTCTCTCTCAGACAGCAGCCTGTGACACTCCGGCCACCCAGACCCTCTGACGTCACCGCGAGTCACCACTGCACCACCGGGAAGAAGGAAGCACCGCGCACCAAAGACTTCACCTCACTGTTTGTTCACCTGCTCACAATAAACCCACCCTCCGGGGGCTTTTCACCCAGCACTGTGTTGCGTGATTCTTCACCCTGCCACAATACATAAATGCAACTCAAAGTGCTTCACAAGCATAAAAACAAATAATAGGAATACAAATTCACACAATATCAATATAAAAGATTAAACAACAAAAGCAACATACGATTCAAAATGTAAAATAAAAGATAAAGAAATTGACAATGTCACCTCAATATCAGTAATAAAACCTTCACACAATGTTTTAATTCTGATAAGCAGCTTTAAAAAGATATGTCTTTTAAAAATATGAATGCTTGGAGCCTCTTTTACTTCATTAGGCAGAGAATTCCAAATATTTGGAGCATAGTGACTAAAAGAAGTACCACCAGATCGTTTATGATTCACTGAATAATGTGCCAGAAGATTAGCGCTAGAGGATCTCAAACTACGATTTGGAACATATCTTAACAGACAGTCAGAAATATATAGAGGTGCCAGATTATGCAGTGCTTTATAAACCAATAAAATAACCTTAAAATCAATCCTTTGATGAACTGGTAACCAATGTAATTCCATTAAAACCGGTGTAATATGCTCTCTCCTTTTTAATTTCATTAATACTCTGGCAGCTGCATTTTGTATCAGTTGTAGCTTTGCTATAGAGCCCTTGGGTAAGCCATTGTATATAGCATTACAATAATCAAGATGAGAGAAGATAAAAGCATGAATGAGTTTTTTAGCATCATCCAGGGATAAAAAAGAACGAATCTTAGCAATATTTCTCAGATGATAAAAGCAAGTTTTTGTCACTTGATTAATATGAGACTTAAAACTCAGGTCACAGTCCAAAATGACACCTAGGTTCCTTACTTCCTTCTTAGATTGTAGGGCTAATGTACCCAATCCAGCTTCTATCCTCTCCCGCTCATGTTTCGGGCCCATAATGAGAATTTCATTTTTTCTTCGTTCAGTTTCAAAAAATTTGTGTTCATCCACGTTACAATGCTGGTCAGACAGTCAGACAACTTGTCTAATACAACAGTGTCTCTGAACTCAACTGAAATATTTAACTGTATATCATCGGCATATAAATGATAGTTCATGTCGTATTTCTGAATTATACTACCTAAAGGTAGCATATATAATGAAAATAAAATAGGCCCAAGGATTGATCCTTGTGGAACACCATGCAATATTTTATGTGTCTGTGATATACAGTCACCTATATTAACTAAAAAGTTCCTATCTGTAATGTACGTTTTGAACCAATTTAAAACATTACCAGAGAGACCTACAAGCTTTTCCAGTCTGTTTAACAGAATACAATGATCCACCGTGTCGATTGCAGCACTTAGATCCAAGAGGATTAAAATTGAGGCCTTACCTTTATCTGTATTTAATCTCAGATCATTTACTACCTTTAGTAATGATGTTTCGGTATTATGACCTCGTCTGAAACCTGATTGATATTTCTCCCGAATATTATATTCATCTAAAAATTTATTAAGCTGTTGCAATACAACTTTTTCTAAAATCTTACTCAAAAATGTTATGTTAGAAATTGGTCTGTAGTTTTTTAGGAGAGAACAATCCAGGTTTCTTTTCTTTAAAAGTGGCTTCACAACAGCAGATTTAAAAGCATTAGGAAAAATGCCTGTCTCTAGCGAACAATTAACTATATCAAGGACATAGTCTATAAAACAGTGTGACACCTCTTTAAAAAATAATGTTGGTATAGGGTCAAGATAACTGGAGGAGGAATTTAACTGAGAAATAATTTGCAGAAGATTATCTTTGTTAACAGTTTTGAACATTTCTATTTTATGGTATGGATAATTTCCCAATCCATCCATGTCAAAATGATCAGTATGATCAATTGCAGATCTAATCTGTATTATTTTATTTGTAAAAAACGAAGCAAAATCTTCACACATAGTTACAGAGGGCTCATGTAACCCATTATATGGCTTGTTGTTTAAAAGACGATCTATAGTAGAAAAAAATATTCTAGGATTTGTATTATTTTCGTTAATAATCTTTGAGTAGAATTGTTGTCGTTCAGAGCGCACTGCTTTTGCATATTCTGATCTATTAATTAAAGGGAATTTCACGGTGAACAATTAATTTAGTTTTTCTCCACAGACGCTCTGATTTACGGCATTCCCTCTTAAGCTTACAGATGCGTTCATTTTTCCATGGCATATTCTTAGATGTCGATCTTTTTTTAGTTTTCTCTGGAGCCACTTTATCAAGAGTTGTTTTCAAAGAGGCATTAAGACTATTAACCTTATCATCTACAGTATGCATTTCGCTCAAAATTAAAGGCGTTTGTCGAAACTCATTAATAAAAGACTCAGAGGTCAGTGTATTAAAATAACGCTTTCTAATAATTTTTTTGGGGGGATGAAGTATAGTATTAATTTCATAATCAAAAAATAAACAAAAATGATCTGAAAATGTTAAATCATTAATTTAATTTACATTAATATTAATACCATGAGAAATTATGAGGTCAAGTGTATGTCCTTTATTGTGTGTAGGTCCATTGACATGTGTAAAATTCATTGAATTTAAAATCTCTAAAAACTCAACTGATTTACGATCAGATTTGTTATCGACATGAATATTAAAATCACCCACAATCAATATTTTATCATAATTGGTAACACAAATAGTTAAAAGTTCAGAAAACTCTGATATAAAACACGGGTTTTGTTTAGGAGGTCGATATATTGTTACAACTAAACATTTACTTTGTAATATTTCTATTGCTAGATACTCAAAAGTAGTAAATTCATCGAAAACAATTTCTTTACAGGCCAGTGACTGTAGAAATATAGCGGCTACTCCGCCACCCCTCTTGCCACAACGAACCTTATAAAAAGTAATCTGATTACGTAATTATTATTGGAATAACTTCGATCTGAGAGTGCAAGCACAACGTTGAACCATCAACACATCGTAACATTGATTCAATGCCATTACCATAGATTTTTATAGATAAAATTTCAAAATTCTTTCAATATTAATTGCGATGTTGATTCAATGCAGTTAACATTGATTTAACATTGTTTTGATGGTTACTTGCTATCTGGGTAATGATAATATGTGGTGATTTCATGTGTTCAAAGAACCAGGAAGAAGCTCTTCAGAGAGTGTCGGTGTAATGTCACGTCAGCGGTGGTCACTAATAAAAGCTTACGACTGCATTTATTGCAGTTCATCTAAAAGAGCATTGTACAAGTTGCAGGCTAATTAAAACAGTCTTGCATGCTGTGCAGCGACCCTTCCCCTGTGCGCTTCAGCACTAAAAGAGCGTTTTCCCTAAAAGAGCAAAGTGACAGTGAGCGTCTTATTAAGATGTTTTTCTGGATGTGGTCCTTTCCTGTCTTCACCTGACGGCCACGATTGTCTCACATGCCTGGGCATAAGCGTGCTGAGACAGCGTTCGTGAGTAGTAACCACGTCGGCACGCTGATTGCGTCTCGCCTTTCTTGTGTAGACTTGAGCCCCTCTGTTGCTGACCAGCTGCTCTGGCTGCTGTGCCTTACAGTGCGGCTGGACAGCCCGCCTCTGCCCAGCATGCGATGGCCACCCTGCAAGTCCACCATACCAAAGCACTCATAATGCTCAAAGGTAGAGCCGGGGTTGATGCAGGAACTGTGCATAGTGACTGACAGTAATGAAAGTCAAGCGCAGACCCACGGTCAGACGATGTCCACCTTGGTGGTCCAGAAGCACCCTCTGGCTAAACCTTGCAGAGGTGCGCTTTCTCGATGCTCCCATCTCACAAGGTGGCCTTTTAGACAACGCTGTCAGGGACTGTGCCCAGCAGTCCAGAAGAAGGCTGAGGCAATCAAGTGCCTGCTCCAACGTGCTACAAGACCGCTGTGAGCTGCCCCTCAGTCTGTTCGCCGACAAGGGTGTCTTTCAACTTGCAGTTAAGAAAAAATCAAACACTCCGCTAAATCCTCCAAATGGTCAGCAAAACAACACCCCTGAGCCGGATGATGAGATGGGCGTAGCTGCTCTTCTCCCGGAGGACGTGTACTTTCATGTCTCGATTGTCCCTCGACACAGACCGTTTCTACGCTTTGCATTCGAGGGTCGGGTATATCAGAACATTTACATTTACATTTATGCATTTGGCAGACGCTTTTATCCAAAGCGACTTACATTGCATTCAAGGTACACAATTTACATTTTTTGTCAATTATTGCTTTCCCTGGGAATCGAACCCACGACCTTGGCGTTGCTAGCGCCATGCTCTACTGTTTGAGCTACAGGAAAGCATAAATACTTTTTCCCTGACCGGGAATTGAACCCGGGCCACGGCGGTGAGAGTGCCGAATCCTTACCACTAGACCACCAGGGAGCTGTGGTCTCCTCCCCTTCAGGCTATCCCTGTTGCCTTGCGTCTTTAAAAAAGTCGTAGAGGTGGCCCTTGTCCCAATGAGGGAACACGGCGTTCGCATTCTCAATTATCTCAACGAATGGCTTGAACTGGCCCACTTGAGAGAGCAGTTGTGCACAGAGACCTGGTGCTCTAGCACCTCAGCCACCTGGGGCTTCAGTTCAACCGAGAAAAGAGCAAACTCTCCCCCATGCAGAGGGTCTCTTTTCTCTCTAAGGAGTTGGACTCGGTCAACCTGACAGCATGTCGCACAACGAACATGCTCAGTCGTTGCTGAACTGCCTAAATTCATTCAAGGGCAGGAGAGCGGTAACAGTGAAACAATTTCAGATGGCATATGGCATCTGCAGCCACTGTCATGCTGCTCGGATTGCTTCATATGAGATTGCTTCAGCACTGGCTTCACGAGATGGGCATGGCACCGGCAATCACCCTGGCCTGTCACCAAACCTTTAGCCTGTGGTCCGACCTTGCATTTCTATGGGCAGGAGTTCCGCTAGAACAAGTGTCCAGGCACATTGTTGTCTCAACAGATCCCTCCACTGGCGTGCAGCATCGGGCTCCTGGACAGGACCTCGACTGCACTGGCATTTGAACTGCGAGTGGCACTACACTTTTTCCATAAGTTGAATACGGAAGACAATCGGCCAGAGGCTAGATAATTTACTTTATAAAGTTTTAAATATGGATATTTTTCTAACACAAACACATTGATTCGTTTCAGAAGGCCTTTATTAACCCCACGAGCCATGTGGAGCAGTTATATGATGGATAGATGCACTTTTATGGACTTCAAAAACAAAGCAACATTCACTGCCGTTATACAGCTTGGAAGAGCCAGGCCATTTTTTATATATAACTAATAATCAGCATATTTATAATGAAACCATCATATTTAAAAATGTGATATTAACCATATCATATAATAAAATAAACTTTATTGTTACAATTGTAAATCTATATTTAATTATTATGGCATCTCCTTCAATGCTTTCAGGATCTTTACTTTTTTTTAAATGATTGTGTTTCTATAGTTGTCAGATATATTGCTATACTTACATATTTTCAAGAATTAATAATTGTATTCAACAAAATAACAGAAAATAGTTCAAACTTTGCTAAAGTGATTGTTTTGAACAAGTATTAACATAGACATTAATAAAAACATTATTTTAGCAGAATTATTTGTATCAATACTGTGTGCCTTTTGCCCCATGCTGGTGGGTCTTTTACCCCATGTGTGGGGTCCTTCGACACCCCATACATATTTTTTCTGTGTATCATACACTATAGGAGTAGTGAAAAGCAAATTTTTCTTAAGGTGTGCCTTTAGCCCAGTTGTACCCTACTTTAAAACTCTGTATTGTGCACACACGAACACTAGGCAGTGCTAATTTTACTAGGCACTAGGCATTTTACTGTCTGTACTATTACATAAATCTTACCTGTTCCATTAATGTATGACTGACAAATATGACTCACATTCAGTTTATTAATTTGTTTCTGTTAAAACTGTGTAATCCAAAAGGATGGAAATGTTATATGCAACTTAATTACATAAATCTTATGTTTAGACATAAATGTGTTCCCTTTCGTTCAGTCACTACGACGTAACGTTAGTGACTAACGAATGGGGGTTTCGCTTAGAAGCCTATCAACTTCGAGTTTTGAGAAAACGCCCAATGGCGTGCCAATGCCATGGGGCATGCGGAATTTGCATAAGTAACTCCGCCTCACCGCGTGAGTATATAAGGAAGTACGAGGCAATATCGCATTATGTTCTGCTTTCGGAGCCAAGAGAACCTACCTCTTCACTCCTACAGCCTTCTGAGACTCTGTCAGCTTCTTCGAGACGAGCAGCTTTCCAGTCGGTGTTGGTGTAACGGCGCGTTCCAGTGATCGCATACTTCCTGCCTGCTGATCTGCGCAGTGGTCCGTTTGACAGCTGGTGTGTGTTTCCCTGGGCGCTTCGGCATCGACTGCGAGGCTTTCCTCTCACAAAAAGAGCTTGCGCGTGGCACGTCTTTTTCAAGACGGCTCGCCCGTGCACTTCCGGGTGCGATCGATTTTCCGCTGCTGTCTATGGGCGCATTCACTGCTCGAGCGTGTTTGGGCTTCAGCACGTTCGGGCAGTGTTTGCGGATGTGTCACGTTTCCATTGCGGGGGCGTGACCATCGCGATGTCGCGGTCGAGACTCAATGATCTCCGTGAGGAGAGAGAGTCCCCTCTGCCACACCCCAATCTACCGTCCCCGAGTGAGATGGTACTTTGGCTGGTGGCCAGGGTGACCTGAGGGCGGTGCTGTGGTATTAAGAACCCCGACGTTCATTCCTCGGGCCACGCCCCCCTCTTATACATCGCTCCCGCGAGTGTTGGATTGAATCTACGGCCCGTCTCTGACGCCCGTTCGTTCAGTTCACGCTCCGGATAGCAGTGAGATGTCGATCGCCGCATCCCAAGGTGGGCTGGAGTCCTTTTGGGGATGACGATTAGGTTGTGCTCCGCCTCCGGGTGTGTCAGCACTGCCTGATCTGACCTAAAGTTGACAGCCATGTTATCTCGGGCAGCCGCGAGTCTCGCGCTGGTGTGGAACTCCGCCCAGTCGCGGGTGCTCGTGGTTGTGCGATTGGTTTTTGAGGGCGGCACCCGACAGCTGTTGGGCCCCGCCCCCAATGCCTTTCGCTCCCGGGGTGCATGAGGAGATCACGCGGTCCCGGAAGTCCCCGTGCTTCCCGTGACCGTTTGGTGGCCTCCTCCGCCTTCTCTGCCCTTGATGGGGCCGCGGCCTAGGGTACACTGGGGCCCCCTCCCCCCCACTGTTGAACTCTCTGTTGCGCACTACGGTGTCCACAGGGGGCTTTGACGTGGCGTGGTGTGGCTGTCCTAAGCACCCTCCCAAAGCCTGTGGGCTCGTCTACTTCGGTGGCGTGGTCCCGCAGAGCTACGGGCAGGCCGCCGCCCCTTTGCACATGCACAAGGGTGGAGCCGACCCAGGGCTCTTCATTGAGCTGCGTGCCGCAACTGACCCCGCCCCCGGGCGGTGAAGGTGGCCACACGCTCCCTGGGTCGGGCGATGTCCACAGCTGTGGTCCGGGAGAACACCTGGCCTTACCTGGTGATGTGGAGGACGTTGAGCGAGCCCGCCTCCTCAAACTCACCCATATCCCAGGCTGGCCTCTTCGGCGGCGCGGCTGAGAACTGCGCCCAACAGTTCTCGGCCGCCCCAGAGCAGACTGAGGCTGTAACACGTACTGCCCCGGCGGCCAGCTGCTGCACCAGCCGCCGGCTCAGTCGCCTCAGTCCGCTCGCCGCCGAGGGCGCCCTCCCTTTTCCCGCCCGGCCCCAGCAGCAGCCTTCACCTGGGCCGCGCCGTATAGGTGGTTGAGGATGTCGCCCAGTCCGCTCCCCAGACTGGTTAAACGCCAGGCTGGAGGTGGACAACTCAGAGATGGGTTCCAGTTCTTCACAGGGGATGGTAGCAGGGCCTCTCCTTCCCCCGGTGGAGGGCCGGGGGAAAATCCTTCCGCTGCTGGCCCCCGGGCTAGCGGCGCTTGGGAAGAACTCATGTTCCTGTCTCTGGGGACCCAGAGACCGGTGATGACGGTGCGCGCCACCTTCGGGTCTCGCCACTCTCGTCCCTCTCTGTCGCCAGCCCCCTGGCAGAGCAGACCCCAGTGGAACGCGAGTCCTTCCCTGGTCTCCTCTGTCAGGGCGCAGCCGTTAACCGTGCTCCGACCCCGGGACGCCCAACAGCCTCCCTTGTCCACGCCGGTAACGCTGCCTCGCTGCCCCACCCAGGGTACGTCTGTCGTCCGTATGACCCCGTTGGTGCAGTCTCTGGAAGCCTGGCTTCAGCTTCCGGGGCTGTCCCGCTGGGTTGCCCGGACCATCAGGCTCGGCTACGCGATTCAGTTCGCGCAGGCTCCTCCCCGCTACAGGGGAGTCCGCTATACCGTGACCGGGGCCCATGCCCCCGTCATGCGTGCGGAGATTGCCACTCTACTGGCGACGGGTGCGATCGAGCCTGTCCCTCCGGCCGAGATGAGGTCGGGGTTCTACAGCCCCTACTTCATTGTACCCAAGGAAACCGGTGGGTTACGACCAATCCTGGACCTTCGCATCTTGAACCGATCCCTTCACCGGCTTCCGTTCAAGATGTTGACTGCGAAACGCCTTTTCGAATGCGTTCGTCCGTACGATTGGTTTGCAGCGATCGACCTGAAGGACGCCTACTTCCATGTCTCCATCCTTCCTCGACACAGACCGTTCCTACGGTTTGCTTTCGAGGGGCGGGCATACCAGTACGCGGTTCTCCCATTCGGGTTATCTCTGTCCCCTCGCGTCTTCACGAAGATCGCCGAGGCAGCCCTTGCGCCCCTTCGGCAGCACGGGGTCCGCATCCTGAACTACCTCGACGACTGGCTCATACTGGGCCACTCTCGAGAGCAGGTTTGCGGACACAGAGATCTGGCTCTCCACCACTTAGCCCGTCTGGGCCTTCGGGTCAACTGGGAAAAGAGCAAACTTTGCCCCGTGCAGAGGATCTCTTTTCTCGGTATGGAGATCGACTCGGTCGCCATGTACGCGCAGCTTTCGAGCGAGCGCGCGCTGTCTCTGCTGACTTGCCTCCGACAAATCGAGAGCAAGAGTGCGGTTCCACTGAAACTATTTCAGAGGCTCCTGGGGCATATGGCATCTGCAGCCGCGGTGACGCCGCTCGGATTGCTTCATATGAGACCGCTTCAGCACTGGCTTCGCGATCGAGTCCCGAGATGGGCATGGCAGTCTGGCACGCTCCGGGTCCAAGTGACTCGGGCCTGCTTACAGACACTCACCCCGTGGTCGAACCTCAGTTTTCTACGGGCCGGTGTGCCCTTAGAACGAGTTTCCAGGCATGTTGTCGTATCGACGGATGCCTCTGCCACGGGCTGGGGTGCCATGTGCAATGGACAAGCAGCCGCGGGCTCCTGGACAGGACCCCAGCGCCTTCTGCATGTCAATTGCCTCGAGTTGCTGGCAGTACGGTTCGCCCTGCACCGCTTCCGAGCGTTGCTGAAGGGCCAACATGTGCTTGTCCGGACAGACAACACGGCCGTAGTAGCGTACATCAACCACCAGGGCGGTCTACGCTCCCGCCGTATGTCTCAACTCGCCCGCCATCTCATCCCATGGAGTCAGAAGCGCCTGAGGTCCCTTCGTGCTGTCCATATTCCGGGAGTCCTAAACCACGCAGCCGACGAGCTCTCGCGGTTTCAGCCTCTCCCGGGAGAATGGAGACTCCATCCCCGGACGGTTCAGCTGATTTGGGAACAGTTCGGCGACGCACAGGTAGATCTGTTTGCCTCCCACGACTCTTCCCACTGCAGCCTGTATTATTCCCTGACCGAGGGCACGCTCGGCACGGATGCACTGGCGCACAGCTGGCCGCGGGGCCTACGCAAATATGCGTTCCCCCCAGTGAGCCTACTCGCACAGCTTCTGTGCAAGATCAGGGAGGACAAGGAGCAGGTCCTTTTGGTCGCCCCGTACTGGCACGGCCGGACCTGGTTCCCCGAACTCATACTCCTTGCGACAGCCCCTCCCTGGCCTATTCCTCTGAGACCGGACCTCCTTACTCAGAGACGGGGCACCCATTGGCACCCGCGTCCCGACCTTTGGAGCCTCCACGTGTGGCTCCTAGACGGGACGCGGCAGGTTTGAGTGGCCTACCACCTACGGTGGTCGCCACCATCACTTCCGCTAGGGCAGAGTCCACTCGGCATGCCTATGCGTTGAAGTGGAACCTCTTCGTCACCTGGTGCTCTTCCCGCCAAGAAGACCCCTGGAAATGCCCGATCGGGTCCGTGCTTGAGTTTCTCCAAGAGGGGCTGGAGCGAAGGCTGTCTCCCTCCACCCTTAAGGTATATGTGGCTGCAATATCTGCCCACCACGATCTCTTGGAGAACAAGAAGGTAAGTCAGCACGACCTGGTCATCAGGTTCCTGAGGGGAGCCAGGAGACTGAATCCTCCTCGCTCTCCTCTCGTACCCTCTTGGGACCTCGCAGTAGTGTTAACTGCTCTGCAGAGACCTCCCTTTGAGCCTTTGCGGTCGGTTGATATTAAGTTTCTGTCTATGAAGACGGCTCTGCTGACCGCCTCAGTCAAGAGGGTCGGGGACCTGCAGGCATTTTCGGTTGACGAAGCGTGCCTGGAATTTGGGCCGGCTAACTCTCACGTGATCCTGAGACCCCGGCCTGGATATGTGCCCAAGGTTCCCACCACTCCGTTTAAGGACCAGGTGGTGAACCTGCAAGCGCTGCCTTTGGAGGAGGCAGACCCAGCCTTGGCATTGCTCTGTCCAGTACGCGCCCTCCGCGCCTACGTAGACATGACGCAGTGTTTCAGGACCTCAGACCAGCTCTTTGTCTGTTATGGTGGAGAGCGGAAGGGAAGTGCTCTCTCAAAGCAAAGGCTGTCTCACTGGATAGTGGACACCATTGCGTTGGCTTACCAGCAGCAAGGCCGACCATGTCCCCTTGGTGTGAGGGCACACTCCACCCGGAGTGTTGCCTCCTCTTGGGCTCTAGCGCATGGCGCCTCGCTAGCAGACATCTGCAGAGCTGCAGGCTGGGCGACACCCAACACATTCGCCAGATTCTACAATCTCCGAGTGGAGCCAGTGTCCGACTATGTACTCGCCCCCCCGAGGGGCCGGTAATGGACCAGGCTCAGGTGTCTTCGCTTGCTCGCCACTCCACTCCTCGGACTGGATACGTGCGATATTTCCTCAGGTGAGCTCCCCGAGAGCCCTGAGCTCCTCCAGCACTGTCGACGCCGACATCAGTTCAGTCTGCCCTTTCGAGCCCAGGGCGCTGGAAGACAGCTGAGTGGCGGGATTATATTGGGACCCCCATTCGTTAGTCACTAACGTTACGTCGTAGTGACTGAACGAAAGGGAACGTCTCGGTTACGGATGTAACCCTCGTTCCCTGAGGAGGGAACGGAGACGTAACGTCCCCTTGCCACATCAGCTGTGCTACCTGGAACGCAGGAGTTCAGTCTTGGCTCCTCAAGCAGGTAACATAATGCGATATTGCCTCGTACTTCCTTATATACTCACGCGGTGAGGCGGAGTTACGTATGCAAATTCCGCATGCCCCATGGCATTGGCACGCCATTGGGCGTTTTCTCAAAACTCGAAGTTGATAGGCTTCTAAGCGAAACCCCCATTCGTTAGTCACTAACGTTACGTCTCCGTTCCCTCCTCAGGGAACGAGGGTTACATCCGTAACCGAGACGTTTTTTGAGTGTTGACGTCATGGTCTGCCATCTGCCAATGATTATTGGCTTTTGTTTACACGTGCCTCATACACCGGTTAGGCTGATGGTGTAAATACTAGGGCTGTAATCAACCAAAGAAAATCTTGGACGACTGAAGTCCTGAAATTAAAAATTGCAGTGCAGTACTTGGTAGCCTTGTTGTCTACCTAAATGAATTATAAATAAACATAAAAAACTATTAGGCTATTTGCAGTTTTTGAGCTGATTATTTTGCCAATTGTTTTTGTCATATGTATTATAATAACTGAGAGACACTATCATTTCAGCCGCTCTGTGAACACAGGATCAGCTCAGCTTCACGGCTGAGACACGAATAGACTTAACTTAAAGCTTCATTGTTAAACACTTCACTTAAAATATGTATATGAATTTAAAATCTGCTTCCTTTAATTCAAATTCGATTTGTAATTATAGATCCAGATTTTGTCAACAATTCAAATTCAATTCAAATTCAAGAATTGTGCACAAGCCTTCTGCTGGGGCTGAGCCGGTGCGGGAGCTGTAACCATGCTGAAACCATCCACCACGGAACCAAATAAGCCCAACGGAAAGACCGGGGAGTCAAGGAAGGCTCTCTTGTCAGCGTCCTTGATCTCCATTAAGTTGAGCCAAAGGTGGTGCTCAAGAACCACAAGATTTGCCATGGTGTTCCCAATTGCTTGGGCCGTCGATTTAGTGGCACACAGGGCGAGGTTGGTTGCACTGCGCAGCTCTTTGAAGGCCACCGGGTCAGAGCCAGCCTGTCCGTAAATGCAGATGTTGCTCTACTTGGCTTGGACAAGTGGGTGGCTTTAGACTTTCAGCTGAGGGCCTTGGGTGGGCAGAGATGCGCAGAGACGGCTTCTTCTAGTGGGGAAAGCTTAGTATAGCCCTTTTCCTCCACACCGTCAACCGTGGTGAGGGCAGCTGAAGTGGAGAAATGGCTGTGCGTATCATCGACTAATAGCCAAAACAAGCTACACAGCTACAACAACCAGAGAAAAACGAATGTTAAAGGTCCTGTTCTTCGTGATCCCATTTTTCAAACTTTAGTTAGTGTGTAATGTTGCTGTTAGAGCATAAATAACGCCTGTAAAATTATAAAGCTCAAAGTTCAATGCCAAGCGAGATATTTTATTTAACAGAAGTTCCCTTTCAAAGCCTACAGCGAACGGCCGGTTTGGACTACATCCTGATATTTCCTGCTTTAATTACGTCAGTAGAACAGTTTGTTGACTAACCTCCGCCCACAAGAATACGCGAAAAAGGGGGCGTGGTCTTGTTGCTCCCTCGTGGAGAAGAGGGAGTGTTGCGTTCGGTCCGGTTCGGTTGCGTTTGTCGCCATCAGACGCTGTTATTTTCATCCTGGAGTCAAATCACCTTTGTTTGGCCTTCAGGGGCTGTAGTTTGAGCGCGTTCATCTCCCCGTTATGGTAAGAGGCGTGACCTTCTCGGGCAACGTGCCCTAAGCTGCAGTCGAATCACAACACGGGAACCGCTGGCACAATCAGAACTCGATACGTATTTCTGAAGTAGGGACTTCATAGAACGAGGAAATTCTCAGGCCGTTTTGAGGACAGTGAAAACAGCAGTATACAGATAAGTAAATTGTGTGAAAAATACTGTTTTTTTACACATGAAACATTAACACATGTTATATTGCACACTGTAAACACAATCAAAGCTTCAAAAAAACACGAAAAACGGGACCTTTAAGTAGTCAGGAGCTCAACTAAAGAAAACACTTTATTATAAAACTTTATTATTTTCAATAAAAAAATCGATATCTAAACCTCTTAATTCTCAGTAATAACTTCTGTAGACATCTGACAGAAATAAAGTCAATCTGGTAAGTAGTTTGTTGGTTTTGTGGAGTTGTTTAATCCTCTTCTGAGATCCTGAGATATTTAATGTTTTTTATCTTCAGTTGATTTCATCTAAAGCTGTGGCTGAAGTCAGTTGTAGTTCTTGTTGTTTCTCTTTCATTCAGTCATTCTGCTTGTTATCATCAGATATCTTCATTAATGCTCAGTCATCACTTAAGTATCTCATTAACTCCAGCACTGATTCAGTGTTACATTGAACAGCCTGTAGTGTGCATAATGAGCAGTGTTCATTTCATCTGGGCTAACCCATGGAAACTGAGGACAAAACTGGCTGGGCCCCAGTTAGACAGTCCAGGTCAGACCCATCTAGGCCACACATGGCTGTGCTGTCTGGGGTGTCTTCGGAGTCAGCAAGGAGATGATCTTTGCGCTGAAGGAAAACAATTCCGACTCAAATGGCTTTTTAGCGCGACTTATATAAGCAGACAGCCCGCCCATTTTGATTGGCTGAAAAGCCATTTGTCTGTGCAGGTGTATTCGGAGACAATGGACTTGACCAATAAGCGCTTGAAACTAAGGCAATGCAAATGAAGGGTATCGAAAGTGAACAATGGTTTGGGATTGCAGGACATGCCTTGAAAAGATTACATGAATTTCGCAGAAATGCACAGGTTCAGGGCAATAAGTAAAGATAATTAACACATAACATTTATGAAAATAAACCAGCAGTTGTAGATCTGTATTTTGTATCTGTATCTAAGACAATTAACACTTAACTTACTTAACTTGGTAGCTAGCAGCACTCTGGTAAACACAAAGAAGAGATCACATAAATCACAATCTGTCGCACTACATTTTCACCATCTATCACACAGTACAACAACAATCAGTTGGGAACAACCACAGAGGCAGAGCTCCCTCCTGAGGAATTTCGGGCTAACTAATTTTTCGGTTCCTTCCTCTGGTCTAACCACCAATGACCTTGCATTTTGTCCAGGACTATCCCTAAAGAAGGAAAAGAAGACAGCAGCAACAACAACCAAACTAAGGTATAGCAGCATTATGTCATGGACATAACACACATTATATAGATTTGTACAACTAATTAATAACAATAAAATTACATATGTATATTTGCAGGGCATTCGTTTCGGGTCTCTCCTCTGGTCCAACCACCAACAGTCCAAGACCAATCCTAAAGAAGGAAAAGAAGACAGCAGGAACAACAACCGAACCTAAGTATAACAGCATTATGTCACGAACATGACACTCTCTCACACATTTAAAGCTATATACATTTGTACAACTTTTTAATGACAATACAACTACATATGTATATTTTCTTGTCAAAACAATCAAATAAAAAATGATAATTTTGGTGAATTTATAGGTTGTTTAACAGCAGGTCCGATGTACCACATGTAGTGATATATAATTATGCAAATAATAGTTCTAGGTATAAATAGGTGACCAGGGTTATGAATAAACTATATTTTACATTTATCACAGAGGCAAAGATCAACAGCAGAAAGGTACAGTAAATATCACCTATAAAATTTGCCTACTATCAAAATATCAAAATTATCCATATCCTATTTTTCCATATCCTAATAATAAGTGTCTTCTTCCAATAGACTGGGTGGTATATATGCTTGTAGGATTCCTGATAGGGGTGATGACTGCCTTCTGTCTTTTCATGTAACTACTGCATAATACTGGTGCGATTGTATATTATATTATACTGTATGCTTCAAGCTGTACTTGATAAAGAAAGGAAAAAAACATTAATCATTGCTGTGGGTGCTGTTGTTCTAGCTTCAGGAGTAGCAACAGCATTTGCAATAGTAATTGGAGGACGTCTTGCAGGATCTAACGTAGATTCCATGAATGATGCACCGAAGAGAGCAGTAGAGTAATATTACATTTATGAAAATAAACTAAAAGTTGTATGTCTGTAGTTTGTGCTGTAGTAACTGCATTAAGATGAGTAATCATTTATCCTCTTCTGTTTCTTGCTTTGAACTTTTGTACTTTTTTATTGACTATTTTCTAAAGTCTGCTTGATAAAAACCTGAAATGTTTTATCACGTCAGTTATGTATGGCACAGCTTTTCATGTAATTGTAATTGTAGGTGGTGAAATCCAAATACTTTGATTTGACAGTATTAAAACAAAGCAACAAGAGAAAGTGTGTTCACTGATGCTGGTGACACTAAAGTTCAAATCTGTTCTTCTTGAGTAATGATGCCAAATAGTGATGATGGGTGTAGGAGAACAATGAAGATGAATTCTCTGTTTGGGCGTTCTCTGTCACACTTGCAACACAAGTTTTCAGTTTTTGTAAAGCAAAATAGGCCGACTTATTCAGTGGTGGGAAAATCATGATTCACATTTGATCAGAATCTTCTGTGGAATTCATGTTTAAATATTAACTGTGTTTTAATATTATTATTGTGTACATAAAGATAATAATGCCTAAAAATAATTGTGTAAATAATGATTAAAATGCATTGCATGTATCAGAATTACCTATTTGCAGTAATGATGAAAGAAATTGTCTCATTATTTCACTGATCGTGGCAATACACACATGTATTTAAACTGATTCGTCAGGTTAAGGGTGTCTATTCCTCCATGTAAATAGCAATCCGCCATGGTGCAAGCGCAACTGGCTTTTAAAGGGAAAGGGAGATGAGACTCTGATTGGTTTATTGCAAGGGAGGGAGAAGTGAGTGTGTGTGGAAGGGCAAGGCAGGAGAGGAAGAAGGGAGCGAGCAACTCTCATCTGTCAGTGGCCCATGCCAACTCTCACTAAAAATCAAGGCTAAAACATGAGGAAATGCAAGATATTTATAGCTGGCAACTGTACCACACAACCTACAGCCAAAGAGCTGAATCAGCACACACAAACCTTACTGTTACAGTGAAATGAGTGTACAAACAATCAATGTGAAAATATATAATTCTGCAGAGATAAGATAATGATCTGGTGGCCTTTTGAGAGGTTAAGTCTATAGATAATCTGTGACAGGTCTGGTGAAAATTAGGGAAAAAGTTGTAAAAAGGCTGGAAACAATATTAATAGTATTGATGAATGAGAATATGATAGTGTACGAATATGAAAGTATTGAAATGTTTGGAATAGGCCTCTTTTTGATGTGTGGAATATCTGATGCATGTTTTAAAATGTGTTTTTCTGCATCTTTTTGGCCAACGAGAGATCTCAGCCACATGACCGGTAACCACAACAGCTCAGTTCAGTTAGCCTTTCAAGAACTGTTGCTTAAGACACATCCTGTTCTTTGGCACTATAAACTCAATGATCTATATTGTATAAACCCATAAAGTTTTTGCATTGCCTTATGTATAAAACACAAGCAGAAACAAGTTTCTGAGTAAATCATTCATACATCGTGTAAACTAAATCGAGTATGTGTATGAAAATGGGATTGGACTGATGGCTCAGATTGACAGGTGTTTTACATCAAGCCACAGAACTGAGACAGCTCTAAAAACTCATATTAAGCTGATTATGTAATGTAATAAGGATTTCTTCTGGTTTATTGGGACACATGTCAGTATATGCATGAGCCTCACGCCCTGATTGTCCCGGGGAACAGCGCCACCTGCTGGCTCGTGCAATTTACAACAGACTTTGAGCCTAGAAATAAACCTGCATGTTTTATCACCTGAAAATATTCCCAAAAGGAACGTAATTTCTTACGTACGTAAATAATATTATTTTGTTAAAAATAAACACCAACAATCACTGAACACCAACACCAAACACATTATATATTTGGTAATATTTCAGTCCCCCAGATGTTTTAAAGTGGGGGTTCACCAAAATGAAATGCTAAAAGCTTTTCACAGTACTTATGTCAATTATGACATAATGAATACAAATAATATTTTTTATCATAAACATGTCTTATTTCTACTGTACACTATTTTGTCATGTCCCTGAGGCACTTCAACTGAATGTGTACCTACTTAGACAATATTTAACAAAATGTGCACAGTGTCTATATGTTTTTGCAATATATTTATTTTAGTGCTGGACAACGATTAATCGCATCCAAAATAAAAGTTTGTGTGTACTGTGTATAATTATTATGTATATATAAATACACACATGCATGTATATATTTAAGAAAAATATGTTGTTTGTATTTTTATAAACATACACAGTATTCAAATATTTCTTAAATATATACATGAAGGAGTGTTATTATTTATATACATAATAATTATACTTATACTTTTTAAATATTACTTTCTTGTTATTTTTTTTTCTTAAAAATAAAATCTAGATATTTTATAAAACTGTAAATAATGTCCCTCAGTCTGAACTCAACCCCGTCACGCCTGTAATAATCTACACTCCACCCATATGTGACATTATTTACCAGAAACAACATCGTTCAGCTCTTCTTTAACAGTGGTGCAGAAGATGGTAAGTAGTATCAAACTGTTCATTCATATTTGTATTAGTTTATTGAGTTTCATATTAGTTTAGACCTATTTACTTACTTATAATAATTGACTTAACTTATCACGTGAAATGGCGCGAGAGAAATAGCCTTTGTATTGTCCATCATTTGAGAGAAATTGATCATAAAGAGAAATGTCACGTCGCAATATTGGAAATGTTTCCGTGTTAAATCATTAAGGTAGTGGATATCACACAAGCAATGAGCAAACTTTATGCCGCGGTGAAGATTGTCTCAAGCCTCAGTCATTCAGAAAGTGAAAGTAAAAATGACCCATATTTTTCTTTAAACGTTCATATTACACTCCTCAAATCCAACCAAACAGACACTGGAGTAAGTTCCAACATGCAAAGCTAAACTTAAAAGCGATTAAATATATAGTAAAGCTATTTCACGGATAAAAAACTTACAGGGCTTATTGGAAGTTTTGCTGCGAAGCCACGGCGTATGTAGGGGAGCGCGGGGTTAGTTGTAACACGAATGGTTTAACACTTTCCACACTTGACGAAACTTCGTGTATTTAGTTGCCATATCAACATTATTTAGAGAAAAAAATGCGCCAAAATAAAAAATAAAAATCTCTGGAAGATATTAGCCCACTGAACATTTATTTAACCACAGCAAAAGTACATTTCTTACTGAAGTTTATTTTTCATCTCTGTTTTTTTGTGTTTATTTAAAATAAGACAAATCTGATATTATTTTAATCTTATATCTGTTATTTAACAGCTGAGATGTTCTTTAATGCTGATCTAACATCAGAAGACACGATCTGCGATTTAAATCCCAGTTGTGCAAATGGGGTGTGTTGTCACACTGAGTTACAATGAGCCCCTATTAGAACTATATTATATTCTATACTTTTATGAATTCTTTTGAGAAACCATAAGAAAAGGGAGAGTCAATGTTCAGAAATGATTAATTATTATTATGTTTTGATATGCTGTTTAGCTGTATTTAGTGATGCGTTCGTTGTCAAACTCAAAAATGAGTATATTTTTAATGATTAAAAAATGACAATAGTAATAATTGTATTTTGTTGACAAAATATTTTAGTTTGTCTTGGATATTTTTTTATTATATCAGATAACATTTTAAGCTGTCATTTGGTCATGTTATAATGTACCCCACCTATGGGGCATGTTGTCACATTTCACTTCCATTCTTTTAGGGTAAATCAAGAAAAAAGTATACACTGTATTAATGAAACAAAACCACATAATTGTCCTAGACATGTGGGAAATTAATGTGGGAAAAAATCAATACTCTGAACCCCCAGTGGATTTACACAAACTGAGACGTTAAAAAGCGTTTCCCCTAGTTCTTGTTTACAGTAGATCACTCAAATCACTTTGATTTCTACTATTTTGATTTAAAATAAATAAATAAATAAATAAATCACGTGGTTCCAGATGACATTGATTATTTTTGATCTATCAACACAATGCTTGACCTGATTGAGAACAATACAAGTCAATACTTGTCAAACATAAATAAGAGATTTATGATTTATGATATACATTTTTGTTTTGGTTGCAGTTTTTTAAGTTTACAATCATGATTCTAATCTAATCCACATTTTGAAAGATATTAAATAAACTGATTATTTATTCTGTTATTATTCCAGATAGTTCACCCAAAAATTAGAATTAGCCCATGATTTACTCTCTCCAGTCATCCTAGGTGTGTATGACATTCTTCTTTCAGAAAAATACAATCAGAGTTATATTAAAAAAGTCCTGGCTCTTCCAAGCTTTATAATGGCAGTGAATTGTGTTCCTGTTTTGAAGTTCATAAAAGTGCATCTGTCCATCCATCATAAAAGTGCATCTATCCATCATAAAAGTGCATCTATCCATCATAAAAGTGCATCTGTCCATCATAAAAGTGCATCTGTCCATCACTAAAAGTGCATCTATCCATCATAAAAGTGCATCTGTCCATCCATCATAAAAGTGCATCTATCCATCATAAAAGTGCATCCATCCATCATAAAAGTGCATCTGTCCATCATAAAAGTGCATCTGTCCATCCATCATAAAAGTGCATCTGTCCATCCATCATAAAAGTGCATCTATCCATCATAAAAGTGCATCTATCCATCATAAAAGTGCATCTGTCCATCCATCATAAAAGTGCATCTGTCCATCATAAAAGCGCATCTATCCATCATAAAAGTGCATCCATCCATCATAAAAGTGCATCTATTCATCATAAAAGTGCATCTGTCCATCATAAAAGTGCATCTATGCATTATAAAAGTGCATCTATCCATCATAAAAGTGCATCTATTCATCATAAAAGTGCATCTGTCCATCATAAAAGTGCATCTATCCATCATAAAAGTGCATCTATTCATCATAAAAGTGCATCTGTCCATCATAAAAGTGCATCTGTCCATCATAAAAGTGCATCTATGCATTATAAAAGTGCATCTATCCATCATAAAAGTGCATCTATTCATCATAAAAGTGCATCTGTCCATCATAAAAGTGCATCTGTCCATCATAAAAGTGCATCTATGCATTATAAAAGTGCATCTGTCCATCATAAAAGTGCATCTGTCCATCATAAAAGTGCATCTGTCCATCCATCATAAAAGTGCATCCATCCATCATAAAAGTGCATCTGTCCATCATAAAAGTGCATCTGTCCATCATAAAAGTGCATCCATCCATCATAAAAGTGCATCTGTCCATCATAAAAGTGCATCTGTCCATCATAAAAGTGCATCCATCCATCCATCATAAAAGTGCATCTGTCCATCATAAAAGTGCATCTATGCATTATAAAAGTGCATCTATCCATCATAAAAGTGCATCTATTCATCATAAAAGTGCATCTGTCCATCATAAAAGTGCATCTGTCCATCCATCATAAAAGTGCATCCATCCATCATAAAAGTGCATCTGTCCATCATAAAAGTGCATCCATCCATCATAAAAGTGCATCTGTCCATCATAAAAGTGCATCTGTCCATCATAAAAGTGCATCTATCCATTATAAAAGTGCATCTGTCCATCATAAAAGTATATCCATCCATCATAAAAGTGCATCCGTCCATCATAAAAGTGCATCCATCCATCATAAAAGTGCATCCATCCATCATAAAAGTGCATCTGTCCATCATAAAAGTGCATCTGTCCATCATAAAAGTGCATCTATCCATTATAAAAGTGCATCTGTCCATCATAAAAGTGCATTCATCCATCATAAAAGTGCATTCATCCATCATAAAAGTGCATCTGTCCATCATAAAAGTGCATCCATCCATCATAAAAGTGCATCTGTCCATCATAAAAGTGCATCCATCCATCATAAAAGTGCATCTGTCCATCATAAAAGTGCATCTATCCATCATAAAAGTGCATCTATTCATCATAAAAGTGCATCTGTCCATCATAAAAGTGCATCTGTCCATCCATCATAAAAGTGCATCCATCCATCATAAAAGTGCATCTGTCCATCATAAAAGTGCATCCATCCATCATAAAAGTGCATCCATCCATCATAAAAGTGCATCTGTCCATCATAAAAGTGCATCTGTCCATCATAAAAGTGCATCCATCCATCATAAAAGTGCATCTGTCCATCATAAAAGTGCATCCATCCATCATAAAAGTGCATCTGTCCATCATAAAAGTGCATCTGTCCATCATAAAAGTGCATCTGTCCATCATAAAAGTGCATCTATCCATTATAAAAGTGCATCTGTCCATCATAAAAGTGCATCTGTCCATCATAAAAGTGCATCTGTCCATCATAAAAGTGCATCTATCCATCTATCAAGTGCATCCATCCATCATAAAAGTTCATCCATCCATCATAAAAGTGCATCTATCCATCTATCAAGTGCATCCATCCATCATATAACTGTTCCACAAGGGTCCGGGGGTTACAGTTTTACTCAATTGCTAAAGCATAATTTCTGAAACCGTGCTCCATTTTGTGAACTCATTAAACACAAAACCTCATCTTCAAGCACTATTTACAAAACCTCCTCTCGCAAAATGAAACTTTCTCCTTAAAACAGTTTTACCTGTTCAAAATCAAACACTCTCTCAAATCATGAACACAGTGATCAAAATGATATACACTATCAAGCAGTCAGTAAACAACACACCAGAAAACACATTGTCCAAAACATAGAGTTCTCAGGGAGAAGTAAATGTTTAATCTCAAAACAAATTTCATATTTTCTGTCATTGATGAACGGAAACATGTTCTATCATAGTAGCTCAAAATTAATCAGAAATTACTCTGCTTTGCTCTTTGCATTTTTTTGTTCTTCCTCCTCTTTCTCTTTATTGCCCTCCTCCTCCTCTTTCTTGTCCTCCTCTTTCTCTTTCTTGTCCTCCTCTTTCTCTTTCTTGCCCTTCTCCTCCTCTTTCTCTTTCTTGCCCTCCTCCTCCCCGCCCTCCTCCTCCTCTTGCTTGACCTCCTCCTCCTCTTTCTTGCCCCCCTCCTCCCCCTCCTCTTTCTCGCCCTCCCCCTCCTCTTTCTCTTTCTCGCCCTCCCCCTCCTCTTTCTCTTTCTTGCCCTCCTCCTTCTCCCTTCCTCCTCCTCTTCCTCTTTCTTGCCCTCCTCCTCCTCTTTCTTGCCCTCCTCCTCCTCTTTCTTGTCCTCCTCCTCCTCTTTCTTGCCCTCCTCCTCTTTCTCCTCCTCCTCTTCCTTGCCCTCCTCCTCTTTCTTGCCCTCCTCCTCCTCTTTCTTGCCCTCCTCCTCTTTCTTGCCCTCCTCCTCTTTCTTGCCCTCCTCTTCCTCCTCTTTCTTGTCCTCCTCCTCCTCTTTCTTGCCCTCCTCCTCTTTCTCCTCCTCCTCTTCCTTGCCCTCCTCCTCCTCTTTCTTGCCCCCTCCTCCTCCTCTCTTCCTCCTCCTCCTCCTCTTCCTTGCCCTCCTCCTCCTCTTTCTTGCCCCCTCCTCCTCTCTTCCTCCTCCTCTTCCTCTGTCTTGCCCTCCTTCTCCTCCTCTTTCTTGCCCTCCTCCTCTTTCTTGCCCCCTCCTCCTCTTTCTCCTCCTCCTCTTCCTCTTTCTTGCCCTCCTCCTCCTCTTTCTTGCCCCCTCCTCCTCCTCTTTCTTGCCCTCCTCCTCCTCCTCCTCCTCCTCTTTCTTGCCCTCCTCCTCCTCCTCTTTCTCCTCCTCCTCTTTCTTGCCCCCTCCTCCTCCTCTTTCTTGCCCCCTCCTCCTCCTCTTTCTTGCCCCCTCCTCCTCCTCTTTCTTGCCCTCCTCCTCCTCTTCCTCTTTCTTGCCCTCCTCCTCCTCTTCCTCTTTCTTGCCCTCCTCCTCCTCTTTCTCCTCCTCCTCTTCCTCTTTCTTGCCCTCCTCTTCCTCCTCTTTCTTGTCCTCCTCCTCCTCTTTCTTGCCCTCCTCCTCTTTCTCCTCCTCCTCTTCCTTGCCCTCCTCCTCCTCTTTCTTGCCCCCTCCTCCTCCTCTCTTCCTCCTCCTCCTCCTCTTCCTTGCCCTCCTCCTCCTCTTTCTTGCCCCCTCCTCCTCTCTTCCTCTGTCTTGCCCTCCTTCTCCTCCTCTTTCTTGCCCTCCTCCTCTTTCTTGCCCCCTCCTCCTCTTTCTCCTCCTCCTCTTCCTCTTTCTTGCCCTCCTCCTCCTCTTTCTTGCCCCCCCCTCCTCCTCCTCCTCTTTCTTGCCCTCCTCCTCCTCTTTCTTGCCCTCCTCCTCCTCCTCCTCCTCTTTCTTGCCCTCCTCCTCCTCTTTCTCCTCCTCCTCTTTCTTGCCCTCCTCCTCCTCTTTCTTGCCCTCCTCCTCCTCTTCCTCTTTCTTGCCCTCCTCCTCCTCTTTCTCCTCCTCCTCTTCCTCTTTCTTGCCCTCCTCCTCCTCTTCCTCTTTCTTGCCCTCCTCCTCCTCTTTCTCCTCCTCCTCTTCCTCTTTCTTGCCCCCTCCTCCTCCTCTTTCTTGCCCTCCTCCTCCTCTTCCTCTTTCTTGCCCTCCTCCTCCTCTTCCTCTTTCTTGCCCTCCTCCTCCTCTTTCTCCTCCTCCTCTTCCTCTTTCTTGCCCTCCTCTTCCTCCTTGTCGCCCACCTCACATAGGCACTCGTCCTTGTCCTCTCACATTCTCAGATTTTCTCCTTCCACCTTCAACAACCTGTTTGTTCTCTGAACTGCTTATACTGGTTGTGTCACATCATGTGAAACAGGTCAAATCAATTTTGAGTTCAATCAATGACATTTGTCCTTTATTTGTATTTGATTGTTG
Source organism: Gobio occitaniae (assembly GCA_033150135.1). Lineage (NCBI taxonomy): Eukaryota > Metazoa > Chordata > Actinopteri > Cypriniformes > Gobionidae > Gobio > Gobio occitaniae. The sequence goes on along the minus strand of JARQWZ010001426.1, from coordinate 238,390 downwards.
CCACTTGTGTTCACCAGTATGGATGACGTGTGCATTCGAGTGCAGAAAATGTTTAGAGTTTTTCTGAGAAGACTTAGAGATCTCATGTGAGATGGTTTAATGTATTGACCACACACTGCACAATTAGCTAAATGAGTTCAGGCAACTGAGAACTTTGTTCAGCCAATGGGTTTTAGTGTTTTAGCAATTGAGGTTTTAGCAATTGATAAAAACTGTAATAAAGGCCTCCTGAAGCCCTGTGTTTGTGTCAGAAACATTTTTTAAATTAACTCGTCAGAAAGAAGAAAGTCATAAACACCTAGAATGACTTGAGAGTGAGTAAATCATGGGATCATTTTTATTTATGGGTGAACTATCCCTTTAAGTATGTCAAGTATGTGTGAAAGGTGAAATGCCTTCAGTGCGTGAGCGGTTAACTTGATTCTGAAAATCTCTTCTACACAGGCCGTGTGAGAAGGAAGTGAAAGCTAGATCTTGCTGTGACCGTTCAACGACCTCTTCAATATCAGTCTCTTCAATATCAGTCTCTTCAATATCAGTCTCTTCAATATCAGTCCTGAAAAGGAAGTAAAAGTGAGTACTCTGCACGTCACACTATTGACAGACAGTAAAGCGGTCACTGTGTAAAGTGTTCCTAGTCTCAGACATCAGTGGATGTGTCAGGGATATTCTTATAGTTTATGCTGGAATATGGTAGCCTACACTTTAAACTTTATATAAACTAAAACACTTAAAACTATAGAAAATATCCCATTGACATCAGATCAAGCCCTGCATATGTAGTTTAAAACACCATAGTCTGGGGAAAATGCAATGCGAGCACAGGGGACGTTATGGGTTTATACAATAAACAGGATGTGTCTTAAACAACAGATCTTGAAATGTTAACTGAACTGAGCTGTTGTGGTTACCGGTCCTCGCTCGCTCTCACATGTGGCTGAGATCTCTCGTTGGTCAAAAAGATGCAGAAAAACACATTTTGAAACATGCATCAGATATTTCACACACCAATACTTTCATATTCTTACACTATCATCCTTATATTCTCATTCATCAATACTCTCCATGTTGTTTCTACTCTTTTTACTACCCCAGACCAGAGCCAATGATTTTGTCTGAGCTATGAATAATTTTTTTATATAATTCATATTTTCTCATTTTATTTGTCTTATCTTATCCTTTTAGTGTAGAATGAGGAAAGCTGATTAAAGCTGAGTAAAGTTACATTTTTAGGCTGATACATTTTTTAGTCTGCTGTACCTCAGTGGTCTAACCGAGCTCGTCAACGTCAAAATGATCGAGATGGCCAATCAAATCAAAGAAGGCGGGGCTTACTGTCATAGGGCATTGAATGCAATGAGAGTTTGTGGAAAGATGTAAGTAGATGCAAGTCTTAGAGAACTTTTTTATTATAGAAATGTTCAGCTAACGACAGTAATAGACTGTATAGCAGGGGATTTATGAAGCTAAATGTGATGTTGTCAATAGGAAGAACTGTCATTGTTTAATCGTGTATCACTTTCTTGAACTTTACAGAAGCAAATTTCATAAAGCGATTTCCTCTAACCATTACATTCAACTGCTTAGAACAAATGTGACCTGATGAACACTCTCAGGAAAAAATGGTACCTTTAGGGGTACAACAGCTTGTCACTGGTTGTCTGGCTATCACAGACCAAACTCAGTCTTTTAAGATTGAACATTAGTCTGGGGAGTCTGCTCTGTATTTTCTACTGCACAAGAGGCGTGATCAACGAGCATAGTTCAGATGACTCTGTACGCACTTGGATAGTCCTTCAACCAATCAGATCAACAACCCATCGCTTCTCTATCCGTCATCGTGTTAAACCCGCCAATAGCGCGCCAGGTGGATAAGCCGGTTTGTGATTGGTCCCTGCAGATTTTATAACAGAAGCAGGTTAGAAATATGAACAGGTTTCCAGCCTGAGCTGTAGGGCCAAAACAAATTGATGGCAGATCGGGCTGGGTTTACCCAGTCTATGTCACTGGGGCAGTACCCTTGAAAGGACATCTTTTAGGTGTAAAAAAAATCTTTCATAGTTAGTAAGTATGATGACATCATCCATAGCAACGAGGTCAACCCCGCCCTTACTCTTAGCTTAAGACTTCTCTCTATTCCTTAGTAAAAGTTGGTCTCAGCAGCTTTGTGAATAGGATTTAAGAGAAAACTCTTAACTAAGAACTTTTACTGCCATTTAGGAGAACTCTTAGCGGTAAGATGAAATGTTTTGTGAATACGGCCCCTGATTCAGAGTGTATTTAGTTTTTATTCAAGTAAATGATGATCAGCTCTGGAAATGTTCATGTCCAAATGTGGTTTGTGAGACGTTAAAACACCAGGAGCATCACACGTACTTGAGTATGTTGTAGACGAAACGGAGCTGCTCATTCACACAGAGACAGAACAAGCAGATCATATATATATACAGCAGTGTTTTGCGCTTTAATATTCACAGACCATGTCATGATTTGATTTATTGTACAGCTCTACTTTCACGGTATTCATCCATCAGTTTGCGTGTTTTGCGTGACACCTGCGTTATACTCAGATTTGGGGGTAACGAGTTACAAAATAACGGATTACAGTAACGATATTACTTTTTTGGGGTAACGAATTAAAGTAACGCATTACACTAAAAATATTGGTAACTGCACTACTTTACTAGACTATAGGAACGCGCTTTCCTGCGTTACTCAAGCCGTGTTTGCCTGTGTGTAAAGATCTGATATGTTTAAGTGCTGCGTGCACCGTTGCCATAGAGCAGTGTTTCCCAACCGAGGTACTGCTGTCTGACAAGAGCAGGGGTGCCGTGTAAAAGTCCTTCAAATTCCCTCTTTGTAAACTTTGTTCAATTCATGCGAGTGCTGCAGTATGTTCGAATACCAGTCATTTTTGCCATCATCACAAAATGAGAAGTCCCGCGCGCTGTGAGAAGATTTTGTGTCTGTGCACTCATCCGAAAGCGCGCACACGTCTCACAGCAGGGCCGTGCAGAGAGTTCTTCAGGGGCAGGGGCTCAAATGTAAAAAAGGGGCAATATATATATATATATATATATATATATATATATATATATATATATATATATATATATATATATATATATATATCCTTATGCTCATCAAGCCTAAATTTATTTAATCAAAATTACAGAAAAAACAGTAGCCTATTATTGTGAAATATTATTACATTATGTTCTTTTTAACTTTTTATTAATCCAACAATCTTGAAAAAAGTATCACAGTTTCCATCATTGACATTAAATCCTCATATTAGAATGATTTCTGAATGATCATGTGACACTATGCTGAAAATCCAGCTGTGATCACAAAAATAAATTATATTTTAAATTATTTTAAAATAGAAAACCATTATTTTAATATATTTCACAATATTGCTGGTTTTTTTATCAAATAAATGCAGGCTTGAAGAACATAAGAGACTTCATAATGCTGCATAATATTCAAAAATGTTAACGTTAATATAATAAAGTTCTTTCACGTCACCATTTCGCCAGCCTACACTTCACATAAAGGCCTGTAGGTGCCGGTGGCACTTGGGTTTTGTTAACTTTGATAGTTTCATGAAATAGTAAACGGTGTATCAATATAGGCAACATAAATACAAGTGAATTTAACACTACTTACCATTAATGCGACTTTTGCTGCTGTGGTTTTGTGCAGGGATTTGTTTGTTGTCAGTTAAAATCCATTTTGTCAGTGATGCAATTAATAAAATGAGACAAACCGCAGGAAATCGTTCCACAAACGTTAGTTCGTCTGTCCATGTCATTTTTAACCGATTTATGAATAAGAACAGAAAATTACCGCTCCACTTCACATCGCCCAATGGAATTTGAACTTGCTTTGCCAGATCACGATTGGTTGGTGTATTATACACTAACAAACGGGCATTGGTGAATTGTGTAATACTTTAAAATATATAATATATAGATTTGTAATTAAATCAACACATTAGCTCTGATTCTGGATGAAAAAAAAAATATTGGTTTACTTTTTTCCCATGAGGCCACACACTCTCTGAAAGGACCATATTTGGCTCGAGAGCCGTTTCCGAACAGTGGAAAATCAGCTGTCAATCAAACCGCACGCAACCCATAGCAACGCGTCATGGCAACGCCTCAACAGAAATTGTCCGACTTTTGAGCCGTCCATTACTATAGTATACATTGTCATGCTATAATAATCACATTTATTTAGTTTTATTGACCATAATATTATCATTGATATTTGTCTGAGAGGGGCACTTTTGATTCATTTTGAAAAAGGGCAGGGGCTCGAGCACCCAAAGCCCCCCCCTCTGCACGTGCCTGTCTCACAGTGCACAAATATTGAGTTCTCTTTCAAGCTTTGCTCTTGAACGGACAAACTCACACAAAAACTATGTCAACATGCCCATCTTGATGAGTATCCTAGCAGACAGAGTCTGTATATGCCTTAAGACGACGCATATCCATGCATTAGGTCTTAAAGGGGCAGTAGCAATAGGTCTTAAAGGGGCAGTAGCATTAGGTCTTAAAGGAGCCTTTACTGCTGTCTGTTTAATGTCAAACAACAAAAGACAAGGGCATCACTCACTGCTCTTGATTGAATAGATTTAGTAAATTTAATAGGATTAATATTTAATTTATACAGTCAAATATGCAACGTTATTTTACATTTGATCAATTTCTGTACTTGAAAACTAATGTTAGACGTACCTGAAAAGCATTGTTTATTTTAAAGGAGCTGTATGTAGGACTGTGGCCAAAACTGGTACTGTAATCACTTTCAAATTACTGTAGACTGGTGTATCCCCTCTCCCCCTCCCCTGACTCGAGGTTGCCAGCTAGGCTGCAGGACCCAGCAGGAACGTAGGCTGCTACACGGAGCTTTCAATGGCAAGTGACGTATCGTACACAGTAAGTTTTTTTTTCTTCTGTTAATTATGTTTATGCTTCAAGAGCGATGTTTTGTGAAGTAACGTCAATTATGAATCGCAAAAATTTACTAATGGCGATTAGCCAAATATAATCGTAAATATGAACGCTTGTATGTGACAGTACATTCCCACATGAAAAAAATACTATAGTAAAATTACAGCAAAGCTAAATAACATTAGCAATGGTCATACAGGTCCACTTGCAGCATGTTTTGTCCACTATATATGCGAAGAACGAATGAGGAATAATTTTTACTGAGGTAACGTTAGGCTACTGTCTCAAATATGTTTTCACATTGCCATATATAGGCGTGCTAATGTTGTTTTCCTCAGCGTCCCAGCATAATGACAGAGAAAAGGGCTCTGATAATGCATTACTAATGTTAGCAATGACGACTCGCCGTTTTTATTTACCAAACAATTCCTTAACGTTACCTTTTCAATTCAATGACCCACCTCCTCCATCTGCGCTAACCTAACATTACTTTGCACGAACATGCATAACTTTGTTCGACTGTCATGAATATTTGAAATGTCCATTTACATTAAGTACAAGTTAGCCAAACATAGATGAACCTTACCTGTCCAGGAGAAAATTAGCAACGTTGGCATCAGTCTTCAAATTATTCTCCGTTTTCAGCCGTCTCCATCTTTCAAAGGCATCTCTTATACAAATCCTTGTTTTATCTCGGACACTGTCACGACGTTTTTCTGATTCATAACGAGGCCGTTTAGGTTTCGTAAAGTTAGACATTGTTTATCCAAAAAGTTTGTAGCTGCAGCTGTGGTAACTAGAGCAGAGCTGGCAACCCGAATGCAGAAACACTACTGACTTCGTGATTGGTAGATAGGTGGAGGGTGGCGCTTCAGGCATGACACAACATGTCAACATCAACATCAGTTGAGGGCTGCAACTTCACTTTTAAAATGACAATATCTTGGCCTGACAACTGTTGTCAGTGATATAAGTATTTGAAATTAACATGATTTCTTAATGTCTAGTGACATATCAGGGCCATTTTATGATTAATTGAAATACATTTCTTACATACAGTTCCTTTAAGTCTTTGGCCCTGTCCACACGAACACGGGTATTTTCAAAACCGCAGCTTTTTCTATGCGTTCTATTTTCTATATTTTCTATGTTTGGCTGTTCGTCCACACGCAAACGCAGTATCCGGTTACTGAAACCGGACTTTTTTGAAAACTCCTGCCAGGGTGAAGTTTTTTTTATAAACTCCGGTTACAGCGTTGTCGTGTAGACGGTGAAACCGGAGATTTAGGCTTGTTAAGTCAAAATGTGCGCCGTTCTCTCCTTTGTTTGACGTCAGTTTGTGTGCCGTTATCGCTTTTGTTTAACGTTACATGAGTCGAGTCTATGCAATGGCGGACGTAGCTTTTAATAACTCTGCTAATAGCGCTTATCACATTTAGCCTATACAGATACATGCGCAGTTATCTCATTGTATTGCAGAACAGAGGAGCCAGAATGCAATAATACAACATAGTAAGGCAAGTGTGTGAAGCTTCAGTCCACTTGGGCCTGCCCATGTGTACAGTTACCTGTCACTGAGTCCAAAGTAAACTTGTAGAAGGGTTTCACTGAGCCCATAGCATCCCTCCGTGGATGGGACCCATGTGGAAATCAGGCAGCCAATCATAGCGCGGTTTTGCGTTTTCATGTGGACGGAGATTTTTTTTAAACCGTGCTTGTGTGGACGCGATTGTTTTTTTAAACGGAGGAGGAAAAACGTCTCGGTTACGTATGGTAACCCTCGTTCCCTGAAGGAGGGAACGGAGACGTACGTCGGACGTACCGACGAATTGGGATCACTTCTGGGAGCCCCTATCAGCTTCGAGCTATCTAGAACCGGCCAATGGACAATTGGCGTGCGAGATTTGCATCTCGCGCCCCGCCCCGCGCCGCGGGTATAAACAGGAAGCGAGAGCGAATGCACGCTGTTTTTCACTGAGGAGCCACACGTAATGGCTCGACCTGCAGTGATGGTACAGCAACTGTGGCGACGGGACGTACGTCTCCGTTCCCTCCTTCAGGGAACGAGGGTTACCATACGTAACCGAGACGTTCCCATTCAGTCGGTCACGTTCGACGTACGTCGGATGTACCGACGAATTGGGATCCCCTATGGAAAACGCCATAGTTACTACCACTTCCAGCGCCCCGCGATGAGCCCCACGGACCCCGATCTGATGCGGGCGGGTAGATTCACGCAGGGAGAGTCAAAGCTGCTGTTCCGCAAGACCCACTCAGCTGACTGTATTGGATAACGCTGGGAAAGCGTGCCTGTGAAGGCAGCTGCGGAAGCTACATCATGCCCAGAGGGAGTTAACATGTGGAGAATACACGTATGGGCTGACCGTGGGCAGCACAACATACGGAAGTCCCAGGGGTGGCCCCGGCCAATTAGTGGAGGGGGAACAACACGTACCTGGAACGGCAGAGGACACTCTGCCGAGGGAAAGACACGGGCTCGCCGTAGGGAGCCGTACCGTGGAAGAATACACATATGGGACCGCCGTGGGGGTCACTACATAAGGAACCCAGCCTAACACAAGTTCCACCAATGCATACGAGTGTTAGACCTGGCGTCGAACGCTCCGCCACGTCCGACTGCCGCGGGTTGCGGAGGACTCAACAGGGTTCGCCGTTCCGGGGAACTCGACTGGAGCAGAATAAGCGCACGCATCCGTCTACCATAGGGGAGGGAATGGTGCAGCAAGCCGACACTAGAACGGGCACTTCGGTGTTACTGACTATGGGAAGTGAGCACACAGGAAGAGACCGGCTCTACACGGAGGCTATAGAATCTAGCGAACGTGTTAGGTGTCGCCCAGCCAGCAGCTCTACAAATATCTGTCAGCGAGGCGCCACGAGCCAGCGCCCAGGAAGAGGCAACACCCCTAGTGGAGTGGGCTCTTAACCCGAGCGGGCAGGGCACGTCTTGGGACTGATAAGCCAAGACGATGGCATCCACTATCCAGTGGGCCATCCTCTGCTTGGAGACAGCCTTTCCCTTCTGCTGTCCTCCGTAACAGACGAAGAGCTGCTCTGAGGTCCTGAAGCTTCGCGTTCTGTCCACGTAAGTCCGGAGAGCACGGACGGGACAGAGAAAAGCTAGGGCTGGGTCTGCCTCCTCCGAAGGCAGCGCTTGCAGGCTCACCACTTGGTCCCGGAAGGGAGTAGTGGGAACCTTGGGCACGTATCCAGGCCGGGGTCTCATGATCACATGAGAGTTACCGGGCCCGAATTCCAGGCACGATTCGTCGACCGAAAATGCCTGCAGGTCCCCTACCCTCTTGATGGAGGCCAACGCAATCAGGAGAATAGTCTTTAACGACACGATTTTTAACTCAGCTGACTGCAGAGGCTCAAAGGGTTCTCTCTGTAGTGCAGTAAGCACCAGAGCTAAGTCCCAAGAGGGTATAGAGGGAGGACGAGGTGGATTTAATCTCCTCGCCCCCCTAAGGAACCTGACGATCAGATCGTGCTTACCTAGAGATTTCCCATCTACGAGCTCATGATTAGCGGCGATAGCGGCGACATAGACCTTGAGGGTGGAGGGAGACAGCCTTCGCTCCAACCCATCCTGTAGAAAGGTAAGCACAGATGCGATCGAACATCTTTGGGGGTCTTCTCGGCGAGAAGAGCACCAGTCGACGAACAGGTTCCACTTCAACGCATAGAGGCGCCTCGTAGAGGGGGCTCTAGCGGAAGTGATGGTGTCAACTACCGCTTGTGGTAGGTCACCTAGAACCTCCGCGTCCCGTCCAGGGACCAGACATGGAGTTTCCAGAGGTCTGGACGCGGGTGCCATAGGGTGCCCCGTCTCTGAGTCAGGAGGTCCTGCCTCAGAGGAATGGGCCAGGGAGGTGCTGTCGCAAGGAGCACTAGTTCCGGGAACCAAGTCCGGTTGGGCCAATACGGAGCGACCAACAGGACCTGCTCCTCGTCCTCCCTGACTTTGCACAGTGTCTGCGCAAGAAGGCTCACTGGGGGAAACGCATACTTGCGTTCTTCCCGGGGCCAGCTGTGGGCCAGGGCATCCGACCCGAGGGTCCCCTCGGTCAAGGAATAAAACCACTGACAGTGGGTCGTCTCTGGGGAGGCAAACAGGTCTACCTGTGCGGCCCCGAAACGACTCCAGATTAGCTGGACCGCCTGGGGATGGAGTCGCCATTCTCCCGGAAGTACCTGCTGACGTGACAGCTCGTCGGCCGCACAATTGAGCAGGCCCGGAATGTGAACAGCCCGAAGCGACCTCAGATGCTTCTGACTCCATAAGAGGAGATGGCGGGCGAGTTGCGACATGTGACGGGAGCGTAGACCACCCTGTTTGTTGATGTACGCTACGGCCGCAGTGTTGTCCGTCCGGACCAGAACGTGCTTGCCTCTGAGCGGCACCTTGAAGCGGCTGAGTGCAAGACGAACTGCTAACAACTCGAGGCAATTGATATGCCATTGCAGCTGAGGCCCCGTCCACAGACCCGAAGCTGCAAGCCCGTTGTACGTGGCACCCCAACCCGTGGATGAGGCATCCGTGGAGACAACGGAGTGCCTGGACACCTGTTCTAGGGGAACTCCCGCCCGGAGAAACAAAGGGTCCGACCACGGGCCGAAGGTTTGGCGGCACCACGGAGTCACTTGGACACGGAGGGAACCGCTGTGCCACGCCCATCTCGGGACTCGATCGTGTAGCCAGCGTTGAAGCGGTCTCATATGAAGCAATCCGAGCGGCGTTACTGCGGCTGCGGATGCCATATGCCCAAGGAGCCTCTGAAAATGTTTCAGTGGAACCGCTGTCCTGCCTTTGAATGAATTCAGGCAGTTCAACACCGACTGGACGCGCTCCTCGGTGAGGCGCGCAGTCATGGCGACCGAGTCTATCTCCATACCGAGAAAAGAGATCCTCTGCGTGGGGCAGAGTTTGCTCTTCTCCCAGTTGACCCGAAGTCCCAACTGGCTGAGGTGACTGAGCACCTTGTCCCTGTGTTCGCACAACTGCTCTCGCGACTGGGCAAGAATCAGCCAGTCGTCGAGGTAGTTGAGGATGCGAACACCATGCTCTCTCATGGGAGCAATGGCCGCCTCCGCAACCTTCGTAAAGACGCGGGGCGACAGGGACAGGCCGAAGGGTAAGACGCGGTACTGATATGCCCGTCCCTCGAACGCGAAGCGCAGAAAGGGCCGGTGTCGAGGGAGAATCGAGACATGAAAGTACGCGTCCTTCAGGTCGATCGCTGCAAACCAATCTCGGGGACGGATGCACCTGAAGATGCGCTTCTGCGTTAACATCGTGAACGGCAGCCTGTGAAGGGACCGGTTCAGGAATCGCAGGTCCAAGATCGGTCGTAACCCGCCGCCTTTCTTGGGTACAATGAAGTACGGGCTATAGAACCCGGACCTCATATCGGCTTGAGGGACCGGCTCTATCGCGTCCTTCGCCAGTAGGACAGCGATCTCTGCCCTGAGCACGGGGGCGTTCGCCTCCACTACAGTCGTGAAGTGAACGCCCCTGAACTTGGGGGGACGCCGGGCGAACTGAATCGCATAGCCGAGTCTGATGGTACGGATGAGCCACCGAGACGGGCTGGGAAGCGCTAGCCAGGCTCCCAGACTCCGAGCAAGGGGGACCATCGGCACCACAGACGTACCGCAGCGAGGCAGTGAGGCGGAACGCAGGGATCCGGCTCGGACGGCATGGGAGCGGCCCGTAGCGGGATCTGAGTGTGCTGTGCAACACTTACCTGCATCCGCGGAGGGGACGTGCGAGTGTGGGGAGGCCGCTTGTGTGCGTCCCGACAGCCGGTGTCCCCTGCTGGCGAAGGGAGAGGTACCTGAGGGTGGCGAGGCATGGGAGCGTCGACCACCGCCAAGCGCACTCTCTTGGCACCCAGAGATATTGGAAACTGCTCTTTTATTGAAGTTTTGGGTGCCGCTGGCACTGGGGCCAGCGGCGGAACAGACAAAAAAAAGATTCTCCCCCGGCCCTCCTCCGGGGGAAGGAGTGGTGCTGCAGCCATCTCCCTCAGAGCAGTTTCCTCCATCTCTGGGTGGCCCGTCTCAGGGCCGCTTGCGACAACGCTTGCCACCTGGCTTGGCGGCGGCCTGAGCGGGCTGGACGTCCTTCCCACGGCCGGCCCCACGCCGACGGCTGGTGGAAGGCTGCTGCGGCGCCTTGGCGGAGGCGGCGGCGGGTGGATGTCCTCGGCGACGAGTAGTCGGAGGCGCTGCTGCCGGCGGCGGGGTGGAGGCAGCAGCGGGCCGCCGGCGGCGGGGTGGAGGCAGCAGCGGGCCGCCGGGGCAGGATGTGCTTGATCGCCTCCGTCTGCTTCTGGGCGGCCGAGAACTGCTGGGCAAAGCTCTCGACCGCGTCGCCGAATAACCCAGCTGACGAGATGGGGGAGTCCAGGAACCGATATTTATCGGTCTCCCTCATGTCAGCCAGGTTTAACCAGAGATGACGCTCCTGGACCACAAGCGTGGACATCGCCTGACCGATAGCACGGGCGGTGACTTTCGTCGCCCGGAGGGCGAGGTCCGTCGCCGTCCGGAGCTCCCGGAGGAGCTCTGGGTCAGGCCTACCCTCATGCATGTCAAGGAGTGCCTGGGCCTGGTGGACCTGCAGCAACGCCATGCCATGCAAAGCGGACGCAGCCTGTCCACAAGCCTTGTAAGCCTTCCCGGTCAGACCAGAAGAGAACTTACAGGCCCGGGACGGGAGACGTGGGTCACCGCGCCAGTTAGAGGCGGTCGCAGGACACAGTTGCATCGCGACGGCGCGCTCCACTGGCGGGATTCCCACGTAACCCTTGGCTGGCCCGCCGTCGAGGGTAGTGAGGGGGGAGGAGTCACTCGGCCGGTTTCTGGCAGAAAAAGGTGCCGTCCACGACCTCGTGAGCTCCTCATGCACCTCCGGGAAGAATGGTGTCGGGGCGGGACGCTGAGAACCAGCGCGACCCACCCCGAGGAACCAATCGTCCAACCTAGAGGGTTCGGGACACGGTGGAGGGTTCCACTCGAGCCCAACCCTTTCGGCGGCCCGGGCAAGCATAGCAGCCAACTCAGGGTCCGGGGCAGCCGTTGCCACTCTCCCAGAGGGAGGCAGTACAACTGACCCTTCATCCCCCGAGGACTGAAACTCCCCCTCCGATGCAGCGATCGACATCTGTTCGTCCGCTGGAGCTCCAAAAGTCACCACTGGTCTCCCGTGGGAGGGTCCAGCGGGTTCCCTTGGAGGCTCTACCGGCTGCGGAGCAGAGGGAATAGGGGCCTGCGGAGATTCACTCGGCGGGTTTGCCCTAAACGTGATCCTCAGATCACCCTGGCCATCCAAAGAAGCAGGTCCACCCGGGTTAGGGGTAGACCTAGTTCGTGGGATGGGTAAGGGGACTCCCCCAGCCCGGAGGTAGGAGAGTCTCGATCTTAACTCCGAGATAGTCATGTTCCCGCAGTGGGAACATGAACTATCCACAAACGCCGCCTCAGCGTGCTGTGTGCCCAAACACGTGAGACAGCGATTGTGACCGTCAGCAGGGGACAGGGAACAACCGCATCCAGAAACGCACGGGTGGTAAGACATCCTGAAAAGGACGGCACGTCACCCGTGAAGCTCTTTTTGTGAGGAAAACGCTCTGTGCTGAAGCACTCAGGGGAACCGCGACAGCGCACGGGATTATAGTGCAGCCCGTGCCTGTACTCAGACAGGAAAAACGCCCTACCCAGACCAACAGGGTTGCTGTGATAACAGCAGTTTTTCTCTGTATTTCAGAGGCAGCTGGATGAGTCAGCGCGGTCCCGCTGAAAGGTGCCGTTTCTCCAACACGCGTCCTCCTCTGGTTCTCTCCGGTTGCAGATTCTCTCTTGCTTGATAGCAGCGAAAAATACTCGTCTTTGCAGAAGAGTGAGTCCTTCATATGCCTGTGTGGCTCCGAAGTGAATGACAGCGTGCATTCGCTCTCGCTTCCTGTTTATACCCGCGGCGCGGGGCGGGGCGCGAGATGCAAATCTCGCACGCCAATTGTCCATTGGCCGGTTCTAGATAGCTCGAAGCTGATAGGGGCTCCCAGAAGTGATCCCAATTCGTCGGTACGTCCGACATACGTCGAACGTGACCGACTGAATGGGAACTCCAGTTATAAAAATACCCTTGTACGTGTGAACTAGGCCTTTGCTCAATAGTATTTACTTGTGCTGCTGCTTGTATTTAAATTATTTGTTCTTATTATTTTCTTTATCTTTATTTGACAGTAGTCCTTTTTGTTTGTTTGGGGAAACATTGCCATAGAGCCATATGATGTTTGTCCATATATCTACACGGTAAATTAAGAAATGGGAAAGTAAAGTAATAAGTAGTGTAGTTACTTTTCAAATACAGTAACTAGTAAAGTAATCTCATTACAATTTACAGATGTAACTAGTAACTAGTAACTAATTACTTTTTTTGAGTAACTACCCCAACACTGGTTATACTGAAAATGACATTGTCATGACTGGATTCCGGGATTCCCTCTGCATCACAGAAATCACTCTGCCTTAAGTTAAACACACCTTTATCTGCACAGAGGGATGTGTTCCCGAACATGTTCTGTGTGTTTCCTCCTTTTGCAGCCACTTTGCATCCACATTTTTTGCATAGTATTTCCATCCTAGCCAGGGGTTCAGGACGGCGTTTGGTTTTCAGCTGGGTCTGCATCACTGACCTCTGTCTTGTCCGTCTCCATCTTTTGGTGATTTTTTTTTTCATCTTCAATTTAATGCAGTCGTTTCCGGAGCGCGATTTATTTATTTATACTCAGTAACGGATATGGTTTCAAATGTAGTGAAGTACAACACTTCAAACAAAACATACTTGAGTAAAAGTAAAATTACAGATTTTTAAAACTACTTAAAAAAGTAGAAGTACACAGAAAAACTACTCAATTACAGTAATGCGAGTAAATGTAATTTGTTACTTTCCACCTCTGAATCTGAATCTTATGCTGGGCTGTGTAGTTGTAACCTCCTCTTAGCTCTGCTCTCTGTTTGCACTTTGAACATTGAGAGAGGACTTTGATTATGGTTGCACGTATTGTTTGCACTTAATTACACTAAGAAAAGACTGTTTTTGTTATTTATACTGTTTTTATTTCTATATGTTCAATTTGTGAAAAGGAGTTGAAATAGGAGGTCACGCAGCCTCAATCAGAAGTTCTGGAAACTCATAATTCATGTACAGTAAGGTCTGAAGAGACTAGTGTGAAATCATACAAGAGAGAAGCCAGTCAGTTGAGTTTGTGGCAAAACCTTTTACAGTGCTTGAGTATTGTTGTCTTTCAATGATTATGATAATTCAAACTCAGGAAGTAGAACTGAAATTACATTCATTACAAGATGATTAGTTAAAGTATTTCAAAATGCACCTGCAGATTTTTGTCCAGTCATGAATTTTTTCATTGAGGATTTCTTAAAAATACTGTGCAAAAATCTTATCGTGAACCCAATCTCGTGTCTCGTCTCGTGAGCTAAGTGTCTCGTCACACCCCTATCGCCTATGCATGCCAGCTTGAATGACGTGACCAGAAATAATGCTACGCTTGATTTGCTCTTCGTTTACAGCATTTGAGGTATTCAGAGAATATTGCCTCTGGGTGAAGGGAAACTGATTGATTGCAGAAAAGAGCCATTATATACATTTGTCAATAGGTGTCATGTCTGATGCATATGACACACTTATCTGGAAACACTTCAGCAGTTTCAAAATCGTCATCTGATTGGTTGAATTCTACAGGATGTCCGTGAGACGTGTGTGTTGCGTTTACAGTCCGCCTGGAAACAAACTCCCTCGTGGAAGAAGGTCATCGTGTTTACAACTGTGACAATGAGCGCTAACCAGGATCAACTAAACGCTGGATTTTATGTGAAGTTCGCGGCTCCAGTGTTTCAGTAAACTTGCACAACATTCTTGAATTAATAATTTATAGATACACGCCGGTCTGTTATTGCAGGGACATAGACTTTACATTTTCATGCCCCTAAACATGACACAGAAAAAAACGGACTGTGACTGGTTGCGTTACATGTCAGTCAAACTTAATAAAATATATAAATTGCATTTGATGCATGAAATGAAAATAACCATTAATGAGGTAAAATTAGCCCAGCATTTAGTCAATATGAGCAGAATTCGGGTTAATTAAAATTTGTAACCCAATTTGTGTTCTGTCCAATATTTACCCAGCGATGGGTTGTCAAGTGGGTTGTTTTTAACCCAGCCATTTTTAGAGTGTATAACCAGCAGGAGAGCAGTGGTGTATGAATTGAATTTGGTGACAGTACAGTGTGTTACAGTGAAGTCATTGAATATTTTTCATAATGTGCAAAAGCAAATTTGATCAAACTTGATTGTTGTAGTATGACCAGTTGGAGACCATTGATGTGTAAACTGATTTAAGTCAAGTCAAGTTAACTTTATTTATATAGCGCTTTTAACAATGTAGATTGTTTCAAAGCAGCTTTACAGTGTTAAACAGGAAAATAATGCAGCATAATTTTTCAGCTGTATAGCCATTCTGGAAAAAACGGTGATGTCATCAGTTCATTTCAATTATTATAGAGTGACAGTGTGGGCTTTAGATCAATAATTCGATCAGTAATTTAGTTTAAATGGTTAATTTAGTTAATTATTTAGATTTATTTAGATGTTTAGTTGAAAAATTTAGTGTCCCCAACTGAGCACGCCAAGCCAGAGGCAACAGTGGCAAGGAAACCAAAACCCCATCAGGTGACCTAATGGAGAAAAATAAACCTTGGGAGAAACCAGGCTCAGTCGGGGTGCCAGTTCTCCTCTGGCCAATTAACAAAAAGCGTATTATTATTATTATTCTGGCAGCTTTACAGCTCAGAGGTCATAATAGATCAGAATATTCGAGGGACCGGAGGCAACACGCTGGAGACGGGTTTATTGAGGATGACATATCGATTTAAGTATTATTTAATTGTAATATTCGAACAATCTGAGTCAACACGCCGGAGACGGGTTTATTGAGATGCCGTGTCGATGAGGCAGTTTCAGGGGGAGTCTAATCACGGTCTCTGCAGACACTTCAGGGTCCTGTGTTGGTCTTCTCTGGGCGCAGGTCCAGCATCTGAACTGGATACGGCCCGGATCCGGCTGACTGCAGTAAACCTCGGGATAAAACAGAGAGACTATCATTAGCGTAGATGCCATTCTTCTGATGATGTAACGAGTACATCAGGTGTTATGGGAAGTGTTCCCGGTTCCGGCTGACCTAGTTAATGCAGCCTAACAATCATTTCATTGAAAAAGTGTTTTATGTGTATGCCACAGTAAAGAGATGTGTTTTTAGTCTATATTTAAACTGACAGAGTGTGTCTGCGTCCCGAACAATGTTAGGAAGACTGTTCCAGAGTTTTGGAGCTAAATAGGAAAAGGATCGACCGCCTGCAGTTGATTTGGATATTCTCGGTATGATCAACTGGCCAGAATTTTGAGACCGCAGTAGACGTGATGGAGTATAATATGTTAAGAGCTCCCTCAAGTATTGGGGAGCTAAACCATTTAGTGCTTTGTAAGTAATAAGTAAGATTTTAAAATGTGTGCGATGTTTAATAGGCAGCCAGTGCAGTGTTGACAGAACTGGGCTAATATGGTCATACTTCCTGGTTCTAGTAAGAACTCGAGCTGCTGCGTTTTGGACCAGCTGGAGTTTATTTATTAAGCGAGCAGGGCAACCACCCAGTAGAGCATTACAATAATCTAACCTTGAGGTCATGAACGCATGAACTAACTGTTCAGCATTTTGCATTGAGAGCATGTGCCGTAATTTAGATATATTTTTAAGATGGTAGAAAGCAGTTTTACAGATGCTAGAAACGTGGCTTTCAAACGAAAGATTGGTATCAAAGAGCACACCCAGGTTCCTCACTGACGACGAGGACTTGACAGAGCAGCCCTCAAGTGTTAGACAGTATTCTAGGTTACTACTTGTGGAGCTTTTTTGTCCAATAATTAAAAATTCATTTTTTTCTGAAATGAGTTGCAGGAAATTACCGGTCATCCAATGTTTTATATCAGCTATGCATTCCGTTAATCTTGTGAATTGGTAAGTTTCTTCAGGGCGTGAAGAAATATAGAGCTGAGTATCGTCAGCATAACAATGAAAACTAACGCCATGCTTCCTAATGATATCTCCCAGTGGTAGCATGTACAGGGTGAAGAGTAGTGATCCTAGCACTGAGCCTTGTGGTACTCCATACTGAACTTGCGATCGGTGTGACATATCTTCATTTACTACTACAAACTGATAATGGTCGCATAGGTATGATTTAAACCATGATAATGCAGTTCCACTAATACCTACATAATTTTCGAGTCTATTCAAAATAATGTTGTGGTCGATAGTATCAAATGCAGCGCTAAGATCGAGTAACACTAATGGAGAGATACAGCCACGATCGGATGATAAGAGTAAATCATTTGTAACTCTGATGAGAGCAGTCTCAGTGCTATGATACTGTCTAAATCCTGACTGGAAATCCTCACAGATACAATTTCTTTCTAAAAAGGAACATAATTGTGAAGACACTGCCTTTTATAAGTATTTTTGACAGAAAGGGTAGATTTGAGATTGGTCTATAATTGACTAAATCTGTAGGATCAAGTTGCGGTTTTTTAATAAGTGGTTTAATAATAGCCAACTTAAAAGTTTTCGGTACATATCCTAATGACAAAGATGAATTAATGATATTAAGAAGAGGATCTATGACCTCTGGTAGCATCTCTTTTAACAGCCTAGTCGGTATAACGTCGAGCATACATGTTGTCGATTTTGGTGATTTAACGAGTTTAGCCAATTCTTCTTCTCCTATAGCAGTGAATGAGTGTAATTTTTCCTCAGTGACACTACAATACTCTGTCTGATGTGATGCTGTATTAGATGGCTGCATGGTTACATTTTTTTTCCTAATATTATCAATCTTACATGTGAAGAAGTTCATAACGTCATTACTGCTGTGCTGTTTACAATCATCAGAAGTTGAAGCTTTATTTTTGGTTAATTTAGCCACTGTATCGAATAAATACCTTGGGTTGTGTTTGTTTTCTTCCAAGAGAGTCGAGAAATAAGCAGATCTAGCAGTTTTTACGGCCTTTCTGTATGTGATCGTGTGCTCTTTCCACGAATTATGAAATACCTCTAATTTTGTTTTCTTCCAGCTGCGCTCCATTTTTCTGGCTGCTGTTTTAAGGGCCCGGGTGTGCTCGTTGTACCACGGCATTGGACTATTTTCTTTAATCTTCTTTAAGCGCAGAGGAGCAACTGTGTCTAAAGTACTGCAAAAGAGAGAGTCAATAGTTTCTGTTGCAACATCGAGTTCTTCTATACTATCTGGGATGCTGAGCAGATGATACTGATGAGGGAGATTATTTAAAAAGCAATCTTTAGTAGCGGCAGTGATTGTCCTGCCATTTTTAAAGCGAGGGGGCGGCTTTGCAACCTTAGCTAAATTAAGTATACATGATACTAATTAATGATCTGAAATGTCATCGCTCTGCTGCGGAATTTCAACAGTATTTAAGTGACACCACAGTGTGTAACATAGAAGTTAATTGTAATGCAGTTCTTTGTTCAGGGAAGAAGGAGGCGGGAACTTGCAAACATTTACAAGACTTTAATCAAATAAATAAACAAACTGAAAAGCATAAATAAAACAACATAAAATCCAGGCCTGGTCCTGTCTCACCCTTCAATGTCGTCGGTCCTCCTTTCATGCTCCCATCACACCTCCATGAGATCGGAGACCGGTGAGACGTGCAGCTGGCGCTCATCATCAAATAACTCACCGGCCTCGCATCACTCTCACGGCTCTCGCTTGACCAGCTCGTGACATACCCCCATTGCCCCTCGCAGGCCAGGGGGGGGGTACCCATGAGACTGCGCTCTACTCCCCCTGGGGCCAGTCTCGGCGGCTGCAGCACCTGGGGTTAAGGACAGATGAGACGAGAGAAAGGGAAAAAAGCACAAGGAGCGACAAAGACGAGAGTGGAGAAAAAAAAAAAAAAAAGTTAGGTCGCGTGTCCACCAAAGCGTTTTTTTCACGCAGCTGGCTGGCGTATTCAATTGTTTTCAATGGGAACGCAGTGTTTTTAGAACGCCGTGAGCACAACGGGGTGCTAAGCGAGTATTTCACTCTAGTTGAGGGCAGCCGGCAACGAGTCCTGCGCTCCCTGCTCCTCCCCATCATGGCGGATGGCAGCAGGCTCCGACCAACGGCAAACGCCAGCAACTCCTCCGCTCCCTCTCGGACGGCAGCCACCCCACCTGCGTGGCAGTGAGCTCTCCATCCCACTGGTCTTCATTCACTCCAGCACCACCGCCTCGGGCAGCCGCTCTCTGTCTTCTATCTTCCATGCTGCCCGACCTCCTCAGCACCGCGATTCCCCTCAGAAGCGAGGGCTCTCCGACAGCATGTCTCTCCGTCCTCCTGGGCTTCGGCACCAATGTAACTTTGTTCATGGTCGAAGGAGGCGGGAACCAGGGACATTCAAAATATTTTAACAAATAAATAAACAAACAGAAAGTAAAAGCAGCAGCCAACCACGGATGACTGCCGCGCACACACATAACAAAACGTAAAATCGAGGCCTTGTCCTCTCTTGTCCTTCACTGTCGTTGCTCCTCCTTTTATGCTCCCATCACTCCTCCATGAGATCTGAGACTGGTGTGACACGCAGCTGGCGCTCATCATCAAATCAATCACCGGCCTCGCGTCACTCTCACGGCTCTCGCTCACCACATTAATAATTAACGCTCTTCGGGTTTTGAACTTTGCAGGCGGTCCCCTTCGGCCTCTCAGACACCTGCTCATATAGATACATTTGTTTGGTTTTGAGGAAAATTAGCTTTGTAACTACATTACTTTGATTGGAAAGAAGAGTCATTTGTGTTTTAACGTTTAGCTCATGAGTTATTGATCTGGGAAGTTTGAATCTGTGAATATATTGCCAACTTTACTGAACTCATTGAGAAAATTAATTGGTGATTGGAGAAATATTATAATTAATGTCCAATATGAAGAAAGGCCCAGAGCAAA
This sequence comes from Gobio occitaniae, assembly GCA_033150135.1. Classification (NCBI taxonomy): domain Eukaryota; kingdom Metazoa; phylum Chordata; class Actinopteri; order Cypriniformes; family Gobionidae; genus Gobio; species Gobio occitaniae. The sequence continues at coordinate 218,315 of JARQWZ010001426.1, read as the reverse complement.
CAGTAACCTGAATATGATTTACCTTACAGAGACTGACGTTATCAACAGACAAGGATCATGGAACGTAAGTAATTATTGCTGCACACGGGGTTTTTCAGTGTTTTCAGTGTAATACCTCTCATTATCATTTTTATATTTTAAAAAAAGTATTATTATTATTGACAGAGAGAAAGATTGTCCTTATTGGAAAAACAGGAGATGGCAAAAGCAGTGCCGGCAATACAATTCTTGGAGAACATGTATTCAGCACTAAAGCTTCAGCTAATGCTGCTACAGCTAAATCTGGTTTGGTTGATGGAAGAAACATCACAGTTGTTGACACACCTGGATTCTTTGACACAGAACGTGAAGACGAGGAGATCAAATCTGAGATCATCAAAGCTCTGATTGAATGCGCTCCTGCTGTTCATGCCTTTGTCATTGTCTTAAAGGTTGGAAGATACACAAGACATGAAAACGAGGTGGTGCAACAGTTTCTGAACACAATGAAAGGGGAACACGTCCTGAAACACACTGTGATCTTATTCACTTATTGTGATGAACTAGAAGGCAAGACCATTGAAACATTTGTGAAGGCCAATTCCAAGCTACAGGAGCTCGTCGATAAATGTGGAGGACGCTGTCACGTCATCGACAACAAAAACTGGAATGGCCGTGATTCAGGGTACGAGAGCAACAAAGTTCAGGTGAAAAATCTGCTGGACACCATCGACGAGATGGTGAAAAAGAACGGCTGCTTCACCAATGAGGTGTATCAGAAGCTGGAGGGAAAGATTCAAGAGGTGATGAAGATAAACGAGGACAATTTGCCTCCAGAAGAGAACCGAGAAAAAGCAAAGGGAATTGTTAAAAAGATTCTGTTCCAAGTTGTAGGAGCAACAACAGGGATGCTGATTGGTGCTTTACTGGGTGCAGGTGTTCCAATTGCTTTTTTGCAAGCACTTTGCCCTGTAAATGCACTACTACAATCCAAGATTACAGCATTGTTTCAGACCGCGGCCATAGGAGAAACAGCGGCAGCAGGAGGAGCAACGGCCGCTGGAGAAGCAGCAGCAGCAGCGGCCACAGGAGCAGCAGCGGAAGGTGTAGGGGTTGTTGCAGGTGCTGTAGGTGTTCTCAAAGTTGCAGCTCTTGCAGGAGCCGCTGTAGGAGGAGTCACTGGATGGAAATCTGCAGAAGAAGCTGATTCAGTTTATGACGCAATGACCAAGGCAGCAAAGCTGAACTATGATAATGCAACAGTTGTGGTTGAGAAGGTACAAGAATTTACTACTCTTGTTTTCAATAATAAACGTCAATAAAAAAGGAATATTGAAGTTTTTTTTATTATTTGTTGATATTAAGTAATTGCAATTTCTAGTTTAACTATTGGCCATTTTAAAAGAAAAAAACTATGTAAAAAATGCTATTCAGATTTATTTAGTCTCATTTAGACCTTTCCTGCTAGGATTGTTAATTATGAAATTGTGTTGCAGTTACACATGTTAACTTTCCTGTACATTTATCATGCAGATATGGGATGCTTGTTTTTAAAACCATTAGTCCTAAACGTACTCAGCTTTTTATCTTTTCTTTCTCAATTTATCAGAGACTAATGGCCATAATGCAAATTATACTATTGTATTATTATCTCTATGTACAGTATGTGTTATTGAGCGTGTTTAAATATTGCAAAGTACATGGTTGAGAATAAAAATGATATGCTTTTAAAATGACACTGCAGTCTGTGCTTGACATGTCTACTTGAATATTTCATATTGGTTAGAAAGGCTTGTATAAACATGACATAAACATAACTTACAAATACTTAAATAAAACATTCAACATAAATATGTGCAGAGTGAATCAGGAAAAAGAAAGCAAGCGTCACCCTTGATACCCAGAATTCAATGATGGATGGTAAATTCCGACTCGGCCTGTAATTTTCAAGACTTTGATTAGAGTATTATATTATGTTTGATTAAGGTTGGAACTAAACTCTATGGTACAAAGACCCTCCAGGAACAGAGATGCCCACTCACCCCTGCATACACTGTAAAAATTGCCAGGAATGTACAGGACTAAAGAGTATTATTTTACAATAAATTACTGTAGTCACAAATGTACAGTGAAATTAATTCATGCTGGGTCATTTGTGTAAGTACCACCCGTCGACAGAATCCAACGGCCTGTGCGAAGGTATAGGGCGGTTTACAATCTCATGTCTCTTCTTGTCTCGTGAACCCAATCTCGTGTCTCGTCTCGTGAACCCAATCTCGTGTCTCGTCTCGTGAACCCAATCTCGTGTCTCGTCTCGTGAACCCAATCTCGTGTCTCGTCTCGTGAACCCAATCTCGTGTCTCATCTCGTGAACCCAATCTCGTGTCTCGTCTTGTGAACCCAATATCGTGTCTCGTCTCGTGAAACCAATCTCGTGTCTCGTCTTGTGAACCCAATATCGTGTCTCGTCTCGTGTAACCAATATCGTGTCTCGTCTGGTGAAACCAATCTCGTGTCTCGTCTCGTGAACCCAATCTCGTGTCTCGTCTTGTGAACCCAATATCGTGACTCGTCTCGTGAACCCAATATCGTGTCTCCTCTCGTGAAACCAATATCGTGTCTCGTCTCGTGAAACCAATCTCGTGTCTCGTCTCGTGAACTCAATCTCATGTCTCGTCTCGTGAACTCAATCTCGTGTCTCGTCTCGTGAGCTCAATCTCGTGTCTCGTCTCGTGAACCCAATCTCGTGTCTCGTCTCGTGAACCCAATCTCGTGTCTCGTCTCGTGAAACCAATCTCGTGTCTCGTCTCGTGAACCCAATCTCGTGTCTCGTCTCGAGAACCCAATATCGTGTCTCGTCTCGTGAAACCAATCTCGTGTCTCGTCTCGTGAACCCAATCTCGTGTCTCGTCTCGTGAACCCAATCTCGTGTCTCGTCTTGTGAACCCAATATCGTGTCTCGTCTCGTGAACCCAATATCGTGTCTCGTCTCGTGAAACCAATCTCGTGTCTCGTCTCGTGAAACCAATCTCGTGTCTCGTCTCGTGAACCCAATCTCGTGTCTCGTCTCGTGAACCCAATATCGTGTCTCGTCTCGTGAAACCAATCTCTTGTCTCGTCTCGTGAACCCAATCTCGTGTCTCGTCTCGTGAACCCAATCTCGTGTCTCGTCTCGTGAACCCAATCTCGTGTCTCGTCTTGTGAACCCAATATCGTGTCTCGTCTCGTTTCGTGAACCCAATCGTGTCTCTTCTTGTCTTGTGAACCCAATCTCGTGTCTCGTCTCGTGAACCCAATCGTGTCTCTTCTTGTCTTGTGAACCCAATCTCGTGTCTCGTCTCGTCTTGTTTTGTGAACCCAATCTCGTGTCTCGTCTTGTGAACTCAATCTCGTGTCTCGTCTCGTGAACCCAATCGTGTCTCTTCTTGTCTTGTGAACCCAATCTCGTGTCTCGTCTCATCTTGTTTTGTGAACCCAATCTCGTGTCTCGTCTTGTGAACTCAATCTCGTGTCTCGTCTCGTGAACCCAATCGTGTCTCGTCTCGTCTTGTGAACCCAATCTCGTGTCTCGTCTCGTGAGTAACGTGTCTCATCACACCCCTACCGCCTATGCATGCCAGCTTGAATGACGTGACTTGCCAGAAATAAAAGGTTTGTGTTCACATACTGTGTATAATTATTAAGTATATATAAATACACACACATGCATATATATTGAGATAGTGAGATGTGAGATGGTAGTGAGATGGTTTAGATATAGTGAGATGGTTTAAGGTATTGACCACAGACTGCACAATTAGCTAAATGAGTGTGAATGTGAATGAATGTGTTCAGCCAATGGGTTTTAGTGTTTTAGCAATTGAGAAAAACTGTAATAAAGGCCTTCTGAAGCCCTGCGTTTGTGTCGAAAACATTTTTAAAATAACTCTGATTGCATTCGTCAGAAAGAAGAAAGTCATAAACACCTAGAATGACTTGAGAGTGAGTAAATCATGGGATCATTTTTATTTATGGGTGAACTATCCCTTTAAGTATGTCACGTATGTGTGAAAGGTGAAATGCCTTCAGTGCGTGAGCGGTTAACTTGATTCTGAAAATCTCTTCTACACAGGCCGTGTGAGAAGGAAGTGAAAGCTAGATCTTGCTGTGACCGTTTAACGACCTCTTCAATATCAGTCTCTTCAATATCAGTCTCTTCAATATCAGTCTCTTCAATATCAGTCCTGAAAAGGAAGTAAAAGTGAGTACTCTGCACGTCACACTATTGACAGACAGTAAAGCGGTCACTGTGTAAAGTGTTCCCAGGCTCAGACATCAGTGGAGGTGTCAGGGATATTCTTATAGTTTATGCTGGAATATGGTAGCCTACACTTTAAACTATAAACTAAAACACTTAAAACTATAGAAAATATCCCATTGACATCAGATCAAGCCCTGCATATGTAGTTTAAAACACCCTAGTCTGGGGAAAATGCCATGCGAGCACAGGGGACGTTTATACAATAAACAGGATGTGTCTTAAACAACAGATCTTGAAAGGTTAACTGAACTGAGCTGTTGTGGTTACCGGTCCTCGCTCGCTCTCACATGTGGCTGAGATCTCTCGTTGGTCAAAAAGATGCAGAAAAACACATTTTGAAACATGCATCAGATATTTCACACACCAATCACATTCCAATACTTTCACATTCTTACACTGTTATCCTTATATTCTCACTCATCTTATCCTTTTAGTGTACAATGAGTAAAGCTGATTATTTTCAGTATGACCATTTTTTTGTAAGTTAATTTTTTAGGCTGCTGTACCTCAGTGGTCTAACAACGCTCCTCAATGTCAATATGATTGAGATGGCCAATCAAATCAAAGAAGGCGGGTCTTACTGTCACAGCGCATTGAATGCAATGAGACTTTGTGGAAAGATAGATGCAGTGTTGGGGAATCTACTTTGATAGATTGATAGTTTGACAAGCTACAAGCTACTTATAAATTAAATTATTATCATCCCCATATACAGATTGGCTTCATCACTCTGTCTCCTCTCCACCAATCAGCTGGTGTGTGGTGGGCGTTCTGGCGCAATATGGCTGCCGTCGCATCATCCAGGTGGATGCTGCACATTGGTGGTGGTTGAGGAGATTCCCCCTTCTATATGTAAAGCGCTTTGAGTGCCAAGAAAAGCGCAATATAAATGTAACAAATTAATTATTATAATTAAAGTAGTTAAACTACAGTCAAGCTATTACAAGTTACTACCAAAATGCAGCTACATCGAAACTACTTTAAATTATAATTTTTTTTCTACAATTAAATTGCATATTTACAAATAACTGAATAATCGTTAATGAAGAATGTTTTAAGTTAAATGTTTGGGGTTTAAAACAACACAATGCAATACAATTATGATAAGAGTAAAGTTTTATTTTGTAAATTATCCAAATATACAATACATAGTTTATATCTCAAACTGACTGTCAAAGTGCAAAATTGCTACAAATGTCATGTCACATCAATGCAAGAACAAAATATAAGCAACTTGGATACACAGGAGTAGACAAAAATACAGGTAAACTCACAGCACGTGCAGTGACGCATCATGCGGTGTGTGATCAGAGTGTTCTGTTGGATTATTCTTCATGACAGCGTGTTAGTGTTGGTGTGACCAGTCTGAATTTCGCGTGGGATTGCACATAACGTTAATTCTACTAATTCCTGCAGATTTCGCGCTCACATCTGAAGCGCACACACACATACCGTAATAAAGCCGCCTCTGACATACAAGTGCAAAAATGAGCTCCTTTTTCCAGCTTATTAATGGTCAAATACACTCAAAAATGTCTCAATGCCCATCTTGGTGAGTTTTAACGTAAACACAGTCGTAACCAGCTCACAGGAACAGTGTTTGGGATCCATGCATGTGTCAGGTCTTAAAAGGACAGAAGTTATTTATTATTCAAACTACAAAAAGACAAACGACCACTTACGAGCACACATATTCGGAATGCCTTCGGCAGAATTCAAATGAGCATTTTAATCTAGATTAATTCCAAGATTACAGTGAGATTAATCTAGATAAAAAAAATGTATCTATGCCCTCCACTAATATATATATATATATCTAATAGCAATATGGGCTGGGCTTTGCTGGCACACACTCCTCATCAGTGCGGTCACTGTCACACACACTGTCCTCTGGGATATTCTCTGTTAGTGCTTGACCTGTGCTATCCCTGTTTGGTAGGCAAAATGCTAATTTGTCTTGGTATGTATGTGTAAGGTTGCCATTTAATGCCATAATGTCATTTTTAATGGTTATTTATGTTGATTAATTTGTTAAATGTCTGTTTTATTACAATATAAGACAATTCAAAACATATTTGCAAAAACAGAACACATATACTAGCAGGTTACAGAAATCAGACTTTATGCAATCTGACTCCACTGTTGCATGACATCCACATACGTGGACAGTTCGTTTTTGGTGTATAAAAACAACATTTTACTCTAAATTTTAGTTTTTAAAATACTAACATATTCATCATACTTTACTGTACATACTAATATTTTTTTTTAGCTCAATTGACCCTCTTATGTAAAAGTTTTTTCACAGATATGCCTGGGGCATTTGGCACATGGCTATCTCTGTCAGCCATCTTGGATTAATGATGTCATCAAGCAATGAATATTTGGGTTACAAGACAGTAGCCATTGTTAAAATATTGCTGTCAATCTACTGACACTGCCCTCAAGTGGTTTGGAGAGAATTACCAAGATGAATGAACCCTAAATGGAGTTAAATTAGCTGTCCCCAAATGTGGACACCATGCATGAAAGGGATATATATATATATATATATATATATATATATATATATATATATATATATATATATATATATATATATATATATATATATATATATATATATATATATATATATATATATATTTTAGGGATGCCACAATTCTCAATATAATATTGAACCGTTCGGTACGGCATTCACGGTTCAATTCGCGCTTGTGAATTGCGGTTTTTCGGTTTTGCATTGAATTAATTATTTTTCTGCAAATTCTATCATTATCCTCCATCCCAATTCTGAACAACGCGACATACATTCACATCACACGTTAGTGGTAGAGTTATACTCACGGAACACGGAATATAGTTATTCACAATCACGAGCGTTCATTATTTGCATGCGTTTTAAAGCCTTGCCGGTTCATTCGCGTGCGCGGTTTTAACATGCGCTTTTCCGAGCGCGTGCACTAAACGCCTGTCAAACATGTGATTACTGAACTAAGTAGTCTTACTGCGCTAAATACACACAAGGTTAACATAAACACAGTTGGATATGTCTAAAGTGAAAGTAAAATCGCGTGTGTCTATTAGATGCACACAGGTCTTACATTGACAGCAGGCAGCCTAGTGAACACGCGGTCCTTAAAGGGACAGTTCACCTCTAAAATTATGTCATTATTTACTCACTCTAATATTGTTCCAAACCTGTATTCATTTCTCGCTGACCGAATTTTCATTTTTGAACGGACTATCCCTTTAATGTTAATACAACAACAAAATTCGCAGCTCCTTGTCCAGGCCCTGGTTATTTCTAGACTTGACTACTGCAATGCGCTTCTGGCTGGACTCCCCTCTTGTGCGATCCAAACACTTCGAATGATCCAGAATGCAGCGGCACGTCTGGTCTTCAACGAGCCCAAGAGGACCCACGTCACACCACTCTTCATCTCTCTGCACTGGCTACCACTCGCTGCTCGCATCAAGTTTAAGTCGCTGACGCTTGCCTACAGAGCCACCACGCACTCAGCTCCTGCATACTTTGACTCGATTCTACGTCGACACACCCCCACCAGAAGCCTTCGTTCAGCTAAGGAGCGAAGGCTTGTGGTACCATCACAGAGAGGCAAAAAATCCCTCTCCAGAACATTTTCATTCAACGTTCCCAGCTGGTGGAACGATCTGCCCACCGCCATCCGAAACGCGGAATCATTGACAACATTCAAAAGTCAACTAAAAACTCATCTCTTCCGTGAGCACTTAACCTCATAAAAAAAAAAAAAAAAAAAAAAAAAACTTTCCTTTCCTCTTTTCCTCCTCTTTCCCGCCCTACTCAAACCTGTGCTACACTGAGAAATGTACACGGACCAAGTATTTCAGGCACTTGTTGCGCTCACTCGACTCTTCACGACCAATCGCTTATTGTACCCCCAAGTTGTAAGTCGCTTTGGATAAAAGCGTCTGCTAAATGCATAAATGTATATAAATGTAAATGCAAAAGACAAAGAGAAAATCACTCAATGCTCTTGACTGAAAAACTAATACAGTAGCTTTAATAAGAATCAATGTATATTTTATAGTGAAGTCTATGTAGTGTATTATTTTTACATTTATTCATTCAATTTCATACTTAAATGCTGCTATACAGCTCTGAGCTGCCAGTGTAAATCTTTATATATATTTATTTTATATTATACAATACACTAGGAATGTGGACAAGGTTTTTTTTTTTAAGTAAAGTTTAAAGTTTAAGTAAGGTTTTTCAATTATTTTAAGTAAAATAAAGAAAGAGTATTGCAATAAAAAATAGTATTTTTTCTCCTTAACCTCTTGCTGTTCCTGTCACCTAAGAATAGAATAGCAAAAAACCGAATCGAACCGAAAACCGTGGTTAAAAACTGAGGTATGTATTGAACCGTGGACTAACTGTATTGTTGCATCCCTAATATATATATATATATATATATATATATATATATATATATATATATATATATATATATATATATATATATATATCAGGATAATCAATTTAAAAAGCTATTATTCACCTGTATGTGCTTGAAGTCTTTGACGCAGACAGCGTTTTAATCTTTTGTTTGTATAAATCAAGTGTAACCTTTTATAATATCATAATCATCAGACGATCTCTTCTGTGAACCGTAAAGCCACAAGATGCGCGATGAAACAATAGATGACGGTAACGCGTGATTTTAGTATGTGATCAAATAAGAAGAAAACACTGTGCTGTGCTGCTTCAATGCATTGCAGGCTCATCAAAACACAAAACGTAATGTAGCTTTTGGTCGTGCTACACCGCTACTTGCTGGATAAATTAGTTAGCTACTGGAAAAGCTACAATGTTTTAAAAGCTACTGCTGGAAAATTTAGTTAAGTTAGTAGCGTCGCTACTTGTAGTTAACTACTCCCCAACACTGGATAGATGCAAGTCTTAGACAACTGTTTTATGATAGAAATGTTCAGCTACCAACAGTAATAGACTATCTATTCAAACTACTCCACTTTGTATTAAATATCCGCAGAATGTCTATTCACATCTTTGCATTGACTTAACATGTAAATCACTTGCGCTTAATGCTTCATTCGCGTCTGGTGTGAACTCACCATGAGGGGGAAATTAGCATAGAATACGCAACCACTACGTTTACATTACATCCTCCACTGTCGTTTCACTTTATATATATAAAAAAAAAAAAAAACATTAAATTAATTTGGAAAACGGTCAATTAAATTGTAAACTATTGTAAACGTCTGCCCTGTTCAGCCATCATGACCTGCAGTCGCAAACACACACACACACACACACACACACACACACACACACACACACGGTGCTGCAGGAGTCACTGATCACGTGACGAGAGTAAGGTGAGATGATTGACTGGACCATGGGGGAGGATTTGTGAGCAACAGACCCTGATAAATGTCTTATTATCTAGAATGCGCTCTCAGCACCGATCGCGGATCCAAAGCAAACACGATCTCCCTGAATTGCGCACATTAATCGCTCAATCATAGTTTCACGGTTCAAGACGTCAAAAAACAACTTCAGAACAATATGTCACTTAACATTGCATTTACCTCAGGAAAGTTATCCAATGTTCACAGTTTGTTAGTTAGCCATAAAAAACACTAGAGATGGGCCTATTTACTTATAAGTGTAATTTGGCTACTTATAATATATTTATTTTATGGAGGCAGTTGTTTATAAAAACTACCTAATGTGCCAGTTATACAGACAATTCAGTTTTTACAATATCCAGTCTCCCAATATCAAATCTATCCAGAGGTGCAAAGAGTCATTCAATATTCTGATAATACTATTACTTATTGGATCAGAGTAATTAGGAACCACAGTTTCCACAAATCCCTTCACTCTTTTATTCTGGACAGCAGTGACTGTAGCATTGAGCATATTTTGCAGTATTAAACACATATTTATACCAATTTTTCATCAGGCTCCGAAAATTATTCAAAAAGAACACAAAGAATGGCCTTCCGGGCTACCATAGTTGCAACTCCTGCGTCATCAGAACAGGGTGTTCAGTAGTAGTGGGAAGTTTGGATCGTTTTACTGACTCAGATCTTTGAATCTTTTTTCAAGTAATTTCGTTCATTTCAGCAGAATCTAATTCAAATGTTACATTTTTCAACACATTTAGTACTTTTGGAATAAAACATAAACTACAAGCTAATGCAGCCATGGCCAAACTTTGATAAAGAAATGATTAATTCATTGCTTAGCTTGCTTCAGGCTATGTATGCAGTCTGTTAGTTCACCTCACCTCCTGATCCAAATCGTTCTTTCCTTTGTCACTTCACATTTAATCACGTCTGTTCCCTGGAAAGATTAGTTCACCTCTCGGGACTTCGGGTTCGAGCCGTTAGTTCCATCATCATGTCTGATCCGGGCCGTGGCAGCCTCCTATGCAATACATGCATGTTAAAAGAACGAGACTTGGACCCGAAGACTCGAGAGATGAACTAATAATTTCTGTTTCTGCATTCAGCCTATGGGGACTTGCACAAACGACTCGAACGAGAAGACTTGAGAGATGAACTAATCTTTTCTGTTTCCTTTACAGAACATATGGGATGTTGCGCATGTGCGTGGTCAACACAAACTGAACGAATCGCTCTCTGAGACAACCCGTTATTCTTGATTCATATTAAAGATTTGTTCAAAATGAACAAATCGTTCATGAACAACACATCACTAGTGTTCAACGCACCACCGTTTCTGTGTTGGGCTGAACGCAGCCCTGATTCAGAGTGTATTTGGCTCTGGAAATGTTCATGTGTTCATTCATGTACAAATATGGTTTGTGAGACGTTAAAACACCACGAGAATCACACATACTTGTAGACGAAATGGCGCTGCACATTGACACAGAGAAAGAACAAGCAGATCATATATTTATATAGCAGTGTTTTTGCACTTTAATATTCACTGACCATGTCATGATTTATTTATTGTACAGCTCTACTGTCGATGTATTCATCCATCAGTTTGCGTGTTTTGCGTGACATCTGCGTTATACTGAAAATTACATTTTCATGACTGGATTCCAGGATTCCCCCTGCATCACACAGAGGGATGTGTTCCCAAACATGTTCTGTGTGTTTCCTCCTTTTGCAGCCACTTTGCATCCACATTTTTTGCATAGTATTTCCATCCTAGCCAAGGGTTCACAACGGCATTTGGCTTTCAGCTGGGTCTGCATCACTGACCTCTGTCTTGTCTGTCTCCATCTTTTTGTGATTTTTGCACGTTTGTTCTCCCACCCTTCAATTCAAAGCAGGCGTTTCCAGAACGCGATTTTCCCCATTTGCATTATTTATAAAAAATGTTATACTCAGTAATGGATTTGGTTTAAAATGTAGTGAATTACAACACTTAAAACAAAACATACTTGAGTAAAATTACATATTTTTTAAAACTAAATAAAAAAGTAGAAGTACACAGAAAAACCACTCAATTACAGTAACGTGAGTAAAAGTTCATAAAACTGCACATTTTAGAGTGGCCTTCTATTGTGGCCAGCCTGAGGCACACCTGTGCAATAATCATGCTGTCTAATCAGCATCTTGATATGCCACACCTGTGATGTGGATGGATTATCTCGGCAAAGGAGAAGTGCTCACTAACACAGATTTAGACAGATTTGTGAACAACATTTTAGAGAAATAGGCCTTTTGTGTACATAGAAAAAGTCAGCTAATGAACAATGGGGGTTAGAGTGTATATATATATATATATATATATATATATATATATATATATATATATATATATATATATATATATAGATATATATTATATATATATATATATATATATATATATATATATATATAGGCTATATATATATATATATATAGACTTAATAAAATATATAAAGTGCATTTGATGTAAGGAAATGAAAATAACCAATAATGAGGTAAAATTAGCCCAGCATTTATTCAATATGAGCAGAATTCGGGTTAAATTGTGTAACCCAACCTGTGTTCTGTCCAATATTTACCCAGCGCTGGGTTGTCAAGTGGGTTGTTTTTAACCCAGCCATTTTTAGAGTGTATAACCAGCAGGAGGGCAGAGGTGTGTGAATTGAATTTGGTGACAGTACAGTGTGTTACAGTGAAGTTATTGAATATTTTTCATAACATGTGCAAAAGCAAATTTTTATCAAACTTGAGTGTTGTAGTATGACCAGTTGGAGACCATTGATGTGTAAACTGATTTAAGTGACACCACAGTGTGTAACAGAAGTTAATTGTAACAGTTCTTTGTTCAGGGAAGAAGGAGGCAGTAACCGGCAAACATTAGGGTCATTCTATAATTAGGGGTGCATTTGGAAGTTGACAATGTGAAGAAATCAAGTTTTCTTTTTTTACTAACAGGACCTTGCATAAAACCCTTAAAATCAAGTAATTTTTCTATTTGGCAAACTCAGGGTTTCCTGGCTTTGGATTTTTCCCCTCCAAAAAGCGGATGTTAGATATATTCCGGTCAATTAAGTTACGGACAAAATAAGTATTTGTTCATAGCCTGGAAAAATACCTACAATTTAAATAGTCACCTGACTGAAAGATTATACATCCTCTTACCAAAATAAAAAAAAATTATAATCATTAACAATTTATAGAAAAAATATTTAGACGTTTTCTCAAACGTCTAAAAAAAAGTCAAATTTGTATATGTTGTTTTTGAAAGAAAAAAAACCCTCTGGTAATCCCATAACAGTCAAGTCAAGTCAACTTTATTCATATAGCGCTTTTTACAATGCAGATTGTTTCAAAGCAGCTTCAAAATGTTAAACAGGAAAAAAATGCAACAGAATTTTATTCGGCCTTACAGCCGCTCTGGAGAAAACGGTGATGTCATCAGCTCATTTCAATTATCATACAGTGACAATGTGGCCATTAGATTAGTAATTAGATCAGTAAATAATTTTTTTTTTATAAAAAATTATATATATATATATATTATTATTATTATTATAAAACAATTATAAAATATATTTAGCTTACTTATTAGATTTATTTGGATATTTAGTTGAACAATTTATTGTCCCCAACTGAGCACGCCAAGCCAGAGGCAACAGTGGCAAGGAAACCAAAACCCCATCAGGTGACCTAATGGAGAAAAATAAACCTTGGGAGAAACCAGGCTCAGTCGGGGTGCCAGTTCTCCTCTGGCCAATTAACAAACAGCGTATTATTATTATTCTGGCAACTTTACAGGTCAGAGGTCATATTAGATCGGAATATTCGAACAATCTGAGTCATCACGCCGGAGACGGGTTTATTGAGGATGCCATGTCAATGAGGCAATTTCAGGGGGAGTCTAATTGAAACAGTCTCTGCAGACACTTCAGGGTCATGCGTTGGTCATGTCTGGGCGCAGGTCCACCATCTGAACTGGATACGGCCCGGATCCGGCTGACTACAGAAAACCTCGGGATAAAACAGAGAGACTAACATTAGCTTAGATGCCATTCTTCTGATGATGTAACGAGTACATTAGGTGTTATGGGAAGTGTTCCCGGTTCTGGTTGACCTAGTTAATGCAGCCTAACAATCATTTCATTGAAAAAGTGTTTTGTGTGTATCCCATAGTAAAGAGATGTGTCTGCTTCCCAAACAATGTTAGGAAGACTGTTCCAGAGTTTAGGTGCTAAATAGGAAAAGGATCGACCGTCTGCAGTTGATTTGGATATTCTCGGTCTTATCAACTGGCCAGAATTTAGAGACCGCAGTAGACGTGATGAAGTATAATATGTTAAGAGCTCGCTCAAGTATTGGGGAGCTAAACCATTTAGTGCTTTGTAAGTAATAAGTAAGATTTTAAAATGTGTGCGATGTTTAATAGGCAGCCAGTGCAGTGTTGACAGAACTGGGCTAATATGGTCATACTTCCTGGTTCTAGTAAGAACTCGAGCTGCTGCGTTTTGGACCAGCTGGAGTTTATTTATTAAGCGAGCAGGGCAACCACCCAGTAGAGCATTACAATAATCTAGCCTTGAGGTCATGAACGCATGAACTAACTGTTCAGCATTTTGCATTGAGAGCATGTGCCGTAATTTAGATATATTTTTAAGATGGTAACACTAAACATGTTGTTCAGTAGGCAACTGGGTATTTTTGAAAATTAAAAACTCAGCAGTAACACATAGTTGACAAAGGTAACATAGTTGACTGGACATGAGAAATGTTTACTTCCTTTGTTTAGTTCCTTTCCTTGGCTTTGTCCGAAATCGCCCCTTCTACCCTTCAATAGGGCACTATTTGATGGGACAGCCATTTGTAGTGGTGTCCGAAATTATTGTGAACATTATTGAGTGCACTTATTCACTCCCACAATGCACCGCAACAACGATTGTACTGATGTACACTTAACAGCTAATACCCATAATGCACTGTGATAGCCGAGCGCTGAATTAATTCCAGCCTCTCACCAGAAAATGGCTACCGCAGCTGAATCATCCATTCATCCATTTTCCAAACCATTTTCATAAATATAACATAAGTTTTTGTAAAATGTTGTTGTTTAAATTTGCAGCAGTAATACTTATGCAACACTGTGGACAGTCAATTAATCAACTCTTGACAAAGGTTTGCTTTTTTAACTAGTATTATGGAAAAGAGAGAGGACCCAACTTTTAGTCTTTGTATCCCTGTGCTTCATGATGAAATTACATCACACTATGCAAATTATGTAAGATTGGGACAATCCATTTATTTTTGAAGGGGGTTTTCCTAGTGGGTAACTTTGTTGATAGTGGTTTTTCGGACACACATAAAATAAGGTATATAACAATAAACACTTATTATTTTTGAAGAGCACAACCTAATGTCTTGATTATCTAATCTAAGTGAAGGAAAAACTATCAAATTAATTTATGTTTGAGATAATTTTCATGCTTAAATGCAGAGTTCAATGAGCAACTTTACAAAACCGGACAGCTGAAAACCAGGGTTCTATGTGATATGAACCTAATTTTTGAACAAAAGATATGGGTTTTTCCACATCTAGGAAAATATCAACCTGGTCTCATTGTCAAAATGTACCTCTGGCAAAGTTTTTGCAAACCCCAAAATACGTACCAATATGTACTTATCACTGCAGTTTCCAACAGAAATGAACACTAGAGGCAGTAAAACACTTTTTATGTTATGTATGAATCCCATGAAGACAAGTCATGATAAAAGAGCTCAGAGATGAGTTCAAAACACAAACTAAAATGGCATGGTTACAATTGTGCTTTTGTCACATTTGCTTTTGGTAACACTATCGGGTAGGTTTCTCACCACATTAATAATTAACGCTTTTCGGGTTTTGAACTTTGCAGAACCCCTTCGGTCTCTCAGCCACCTGCTCATATAGATACATTTATTTGGTTTTGAGGAAAATTAGCTTTGCAACTACATTACTGTGATTGGAAAGAGGAGTCATTTGTGTTTTAATAACGTTTAGCTCATGAGTTATTGATCTGGGAAGTTTGAATCTGTGAATATATTGCCAACTTTACTGAACTCATTGAGAAAATTAATTGGTGATTGGAGAAATATTATAATTAATTTCCAATATGAAGAAAGGCCTAGAGCCAAGAGTAAACTGAATATTATTTTCCTTACAGAGACTGACGTTATCAACAGACAAGGATCATGGAACGTAAGTAATTATTGCTGCACACAATGTTTTTCAGTGTTTTCAGTGTAATACCTCTCATTATCATTTTTGTATTTTAAAAAAGTAGTATTATTATTGACAGAGAGAAAGATTGTCCTTATTGGAAAAACAGGAGATGGCAAAAGCAGTGCCGGGAATACAATTCTTGGAGAACATGTATTCAGCACTAAAGCTTCAGCTAATGCTGCTACAGCTAAATCTGGTTTGGTTGATGGAAGAAACATCACAGTTGTTGACACTCCTGGATTCTTTGACACAGAACGTGAAGACGAGGAGATCAAATCTGAGATCATCAAAGCTCTGATTGAATGCGCTCCTGCTGTTCATGCCTTTGTCATTGTTTTAAAGGTTGGAAGATACACAAGACATGAAAACGAGGTGGTGCAACAGTTTCTGAACACAATGAAAGGGGAACACGTCCTGAAACACACTGTGATCTTATTCACTTATGGTGAGGAACTAGAAGGCAAGACCATTGGAACATTTGTGAAGGCCAATTCCAAGCTACAGGAGCTCGTCGATAAATGTGGAGGACGCTGTCACGTCATCGACAACAAACACTGGAATGGCCGTGATTCAGGGTACGAGAGCAATAAAGTTCAGGTGAAAAATCTGCTGGACACCATCGACGAGATGGTGAAAAAGAACGGCTGCTTCACCAATGAGGTGTATCAGAAGCTGGAGGGAAAGATTCAAGAGGTGATGAAGATAAACGAGGACAATTTGCCTCCAGAAGAGAACCGAGAAAAAGCAAAGAGAATTGTTAAAAACATTCTGTTCCAAGTTGTAGGAGCAACAACAGGGATGCTGATTGGTGCTTTACTGGGTGCAGGTGTTCCAATTGCTCCATTAAATGCACTACTACAAGGCAATATGACAGAAGCAGTTCAGGCCGCAATCACAGCAGCAGCCGCAAGAGGAGCAACAGCAGCAGGAGAAGCAGCGGTCACAGGAGGAGCAACAGCAGCAGGAGAAGCAGCGGTCACAGGAGGAGCAGCACGACCAGCAGCTGCAGGTGTAGGGGTTGGTGCAGGTGCTGTAAGTGTTCTCAAAGCTCTTGCAGGAGCCGTTGCAGGAGGAGTCAGTGGATGGAAAGCTGCAGAAGAAGCTGATTCAGTTTATGATGCAATGACCAAAGCTGCAGTTAATTATGAGGATTCAAAAGTTATGGTTGAGAAGGTACAAGAATGTACAAGTCTTGTTTTCAAAAATAAACTTCAATAAAAAAAGGATATTGAAGTTTTGATATAGAAATATATATATATATATATATATATATATATATATATATATATATATATATATATATATATATATATATATATATATTTGTTTTAATACTCAGTAATTACAACTGACCTTTCCTGCTAGGATTGTTAACACAGAACGTTAAGCCCTGAAGGTATTTTTTGAGTTTTTTTGTCTGAGTGACATATACAACTTTAAAGACTCACAACTCCAAAACTATAGTAAGGAGAGTCAAATGGTAGGTATCATTTGTTAGCAAACATTTTATATTTTTGGAAAATATAAATTGTATTATATTTGGACAATATATTGCTGAGAAACTGCTGATAAAAGGGAATATTTTAAAATATTTTTTTAATAATTTTATAAATATTTCTTATTTAACATTCAATAACTCAGGAAGGAAATAGGGCAGCAGAAAAATTCTTTTTTGGTGATGTTCTCCTATATGTGGTCTGCATCTGGATCAAATTTTGTGGCGATATCATAAAGTAATCAAAAGTTACAGCATTTAGAACAAAGGTAGCCTTTTTGTTCAGTCCTTGACATTTACAAAACTGTTGTTTTCTGAGAGAAATACACAAATTTAAAGACTCATAACTCAAATTATAGCAAGGAGAGTCAAAAAGTATGTATTATTTGTTAAAACACTTTTAATATTTTTAGAAAATATAAATTATTATTACATTTGGACAATCTAATGCTGATAAAACATTATATTATTACAATATTATGTATATTATATTATATATATTATATAATAACACATAATGGGTATAATTTTAAAGCTTAGAATCTCAGCTTTTCAATGAATCTATCATTTTTTCTATGCTCTTGACGAGCGCTGAGTGATTCATCTAAACCGGAGTGTACCGCCCCCGGGCGCCCTCTGGCTGCTATATAACGTAAATGCCCATGTGCTGCCAACCAGCACTGATCAACACATCATCTGTGAGGAATATCTCATGTTCGACGCAATGGATTATGGTGTCCTTGGTCTCTTTTTAATCGTGGGAATCTCCTGCAAAGAAGGTTGTGCCATGTTTAACGATCGGAGAAAGTTTCATGAAGCTACAAGCGTAAACGCGACTTTAAAGCTACTGTTTATTAGCGTATGTGCTCCTGTCAGGCTATAATGTGTAATAATTCAATGAGTGATATTTTCTGATTCGAGTGACGGATTGTGGTGTTCTTGGTCTTTTCTTAATCGTGAGAATCTGCTGTAAATAATGATGTGCCATTTTCAACGATCAGAGAACGTTTCACGAAGTTACAATGATAAACGCGATGTTAGTGCAACAATAGCTTATTTAAGAGTATGCGCGCCTGTTAGGTTTTAATGTGTAATAATTCCATGAGTCATATTTTCTGATCCGAGTGACGGATTATGATGTCCTTGGTCTCTTTTTAATCGTTGGAATCTTCTGTAAATAATGGTGTGCCATGTTTAACGATCGGAGAAAGTTTCATGAAGTTACAAGCATAAACGTGACTTTTGTGCAAAAATAGCATGTGCTCCTGTCAGGTTTCATGTACATAATTCAATAAATCATAACTTCTGATCTGAGTGGCCGATTATGGTGTCCTTGGTCTTTTTTTAATCGTGGGAATCTGCTGTAAATAAAGGTGTGTCATTTTTAACGATCGGAGCTTGGTTCATGAAGTTACAAGCATAAACGCGACTTTAGCACAACGTTAGCATATTTAGCATATTTGCGCCTGTGAGGTTATAATTCAATGAGTGAGAACTTTGGATGAGAGTGACGGATTGTTGTGTTCTTGGTCTCTTTTTAATCGTGTGAATCTGCTGTAAATAAGGGTGTGTCATTTTTAACGATCGGAGCTTGTTTCATGAAGTTACCAGCAAAAACGCCAAGTCTAAGCAACTGCTATTTTTGTACTCCGCTCATGTGCTCCTGTGAGGTTTTCTGTGTGCCATATTTCAACGAGGGATATCTATAGATCTAAAAGACAGATTATGGCGACGTTGGGCTCTTTTTAATCGTGAGAATCTGCTGTAAATAATGATGTGCCATTTTCCACGTTTCATGAAGTTACAAGCGAAAAACGCCACATGAATGCTGCATCAGTATATTATTTACATATGGGTCTTGCAGGACTTAACTTACAAAAACTTGCTAAAAGTTTAGTCAAAGCCCAAAACAATTAGGCTTGTTGTATTCTGCTCCACGAGACCTTTCAAATGACATATGACACATGACTATCTGAGCTGTATGATGTGATTGACACATGGCAGAACATAATAATCCCCCCCCCCCCCCCCCCCCTCCATAAATTATGATTTTTTTTTTCCATTTTATCAGCAAATAACTCATCACTACTTTGGAGATAATCATAATGGCTACATTCATTGTAAAGTTTAGACTCTAAGCTTTCAAATGACACCTATTTTGTGTTGATAAATGCAGTAGTTTTGAAAAATATGACAATTAATTTTTGTCACAGCTAGGTGGCGCCCTCGGGCGGTACACTCCGTTTTAGATTAATAACTCAGCACTCGTTTTGAGTATATGCATTGAAAAACTGAGATTCTAAGCTTTAAAATGATACCTATTTTATGTTATTAGATTAGATTAGATTAGATTCAACTTTATTGTCATTACACAAGTACAAGTACAAGGCAACGAAATGCAGTTTAGGTCTAACCAGAAGTGCAATAGCAGCAAGTGCAGGATATACAATGGATGCGTAAGTGCAGGACATGGATATGTACTGAATATATATAAATATGTATAAATAGAGAGTTGTCTTACTATAAACAGAACTGAATTTACAGGTGAATATGTACAGTGAATAAATATACAGATGGCTATTACTATAAACAGAATTTACAGGTGAATATGTACTATGAATATAATATACAGATGGCTATTACTATAAACAGAATTTTACAGATAGAGGTATACAATAATATGTTAGGCTAATATGAGGAATATAGCAGTGGATTAGGGTAGTGCAATAAATTATGGACAGAGCTATCCGGAAAAAAAAAAAAAAAAAAAAAAAAAAGTGTAAAGTGCAGTGGAAAGTGGTTGCATATTACAGTTAGAAGTACGGTGCAAAATGCAAATGTAAACATTGGTACTATAAATACAGTCGGCAGTGCAAATGAGCATAATCCAGTTAAGATATGGCAGTGCAAGATGCATATGTAAACAGTTGTTACTGTGATAAACAGTCGGTAGTGCAAATAACAAAGTGAAGGTGGATGTGAGGTAGGAGAGTTAGCAGTTTATGAGGGAAGTGGATCAACGGGGGTTTGAGTTCAATAAAGAGACAGCTCTGGGGAAAAAACTGTTCTTAAGTCTGCTGGTTCTGGTCCGGAGAATCCTGAAACGCCTGCCGGAGGGCAGGAGAGAAAACAGTCTGTGGGCTGGGTGAGAGGAGTCCTTGAGGATGCTGCGAGCTCGATGCAGGCAGCGTTTCCTCTGGATGTGCTCGATGGCAGGCAGTGGAGTCCCTGTGATGCGCTGGGCAGTTTTCACCACCCGCTGCAGTGCCTTGCGCTCCGCAACAGAGCAGCTCCCATACCATACTGCCACACAGTTGGTCAGGATGCTTTCTATTGCGCAGCGATAGAAGTTCACCAGGATAGCCGAGGAGAGCTGATTCTTCCTCAGTGTCCTCAGGAAGAAGAGGCGCTGGTGAGCCTTCTTGACCAGGCTGGAGGTGTTGGTCGTCCACGACATGTCCGCCGAGATGTGGGTCCCCAGGAACTTGAAACTGGAGACACGCTCAACAGCCATTCCATTGATGTGGATGGTGTCGTGTGTGCCTCTTGACTCCTTCCTGAAGTCCACGATGAGCTCCTTCGTTTTGGTGGTGTTGAGGAGCAGGTTATTATCAGCGCACCATGTGGCCAGGTGCTGGATCTCCTCCCTGTAGGCAGTCTCATCGTTGTTGCTGATGAGCCCAATCACCGTAGTGTCGTCCGCAAACTTGACGATGGAATTAGATCCATACACAGGCTTGCAGTCGGAGGTGAAGAGGGAGTAGAGAAACGGACTTAGCACACAGCCCTGTGGTACGCCAGTGTTGAGTGTGATGGACGTGGAGCAGGTGGATCCTGATCGAACATTCTGGGGTCTGTCAGTTAGGAAGTCCAAAATCCAGTTACACATTGAAGTGTTGATGCCCAGGTCTCCAAGTTTGGCAATCAACTTGGATGGGATGACAGTGTTGAATGCTGAGCTGAAGTCAACAAACAGCATACGTGCGTAAGTGTTTTTATTGTCCAGGTGAGTGAGCACAGAGTGCAGTGCCATGGAAACGGCATCCTCTGTGCTCCTATTGCTACGATAGGCAAACTGGTGTGAGTCCAATGTGGATGGTAGAGAGTCTTTTAGGTGCTCCAGGACCAGCCGCTCAAAGCACTTCATAACGATGGGTGTGAGTGCTACAGGGCGGTAGTCATTAGGGCACCTCGGGCTTGAGCTTTTCGGCACTGGCACAATGGAAGTGCGTTTAAAGCATGTCGGTACAGCTGCTTGGGCAAGAGACAGGTTGAAAATGTCTGTAAAAACCCCAGCGAGCTGCTCCGCACATGCCCTGAGCACACGTCCAGGGATGTTGTCTGGTCCAGCAGCCTTGTGTGCGCTGATCCGGCTCAGTGCCTTGCAGACATCTGTGGTGGAGAGTGTGATTGGTGGGTGGTCAGCTGAGGGTTTGAGCTTGGTGGCAGTTTCTCTGTTGTCTCTTTCAAAACGAGCATAAAAGTAATTTAGCTCGTTCAGGAAGTTGACATCAGTGGCTGCGGGGGTGGAGTGGGGGGGTTTGTAGTCGCTGATGGCCTGAATGCCCTGCCACATGCGTCGAGGGTCAGAGTTGGAAAAGTGACCCTCTATCTTTAGCTTGTAGCAGTGCTTGGCCTTTTTGATGCCCCTCTTCAGGTTTGCTCTGGATGTGCTGTAGGCTTGTGCATCTCCTGATCTGAAGGCAGTATTGCGTGACTTCAGCAGGAGTCGAACTTCCCTGTTCATCCAAGGCTTCTGATTAGGGTATGTGGTGATCTGTTTCTGGGTTGTAACACTGTCGATGGTGGTATTGATATGATCCAATACAGAGGAAGTGAATGAGTCAATGTCCGTGTGAGCGCCACTGGTGGCTTGAGAAGCAAACATACTCCAGTCTGTGTTTAGAAACCTTTCCTGGAGTGTGGAGTCTGCCCCCGCAGGCCACACCTTGATGGTCTTTATTGATGGTTTCACACGGTTGATGAGGGGTGAATATTTGGGTGATAGAAACAAAGAGAGGTGATCTGACTGTCCCAGGTGGGGGAGGGGTGTCGCAACGTAAGCGCCAGCCATGTTTGTGTAAACATGGTCTAAGGTTTTGTTTCCTCTGGTGTGGCAGGAAACATGCTGGTGAAACTTGGGTAGCACTGACTTTAAGTTTGTGTGATTAAAGTCACCTGCAACAATAAACGCAGCTTCCGGGTGATCAGTCTGTTGTTTACTGATGGCTGCGTGAAGTTCTTTCATAGCAAGCTTGGCATCAGCATCCGGAGGAATATAGGCTGCAGTGATAATAGTGGAGGTGAACTCCCGCGGTAGATAAAACGGTCTACATTTAACCATGAGAAACTCCAGGTTAGCTGAACAATGACTCCCAACAATAGCAGAGTTTGTGCACCAAGCTTTGTTAATATAAATGCACAATCCACCCCCTCTGCTCTTCCCGGAGCCATCTAGTGTTCTATCCGCCCGGAGTGTGTGGCGTCCCGCTAGCTCAATAGCGGTGTCCGGTATTCCGCTGTTTAACCAGGTTTCAGTGAAGATTAGGACGTTACAGTTCAAAAGTTTCTTACTGTGTGTAATGCTGAGTCGAATCTCCTCCATTTTGTTCACTAGCGATCGTACATTGGCAAGGAAAATGCTGGGTAAAGAGAGCCGGTAAGGAGTTAGCCTTAGCTTAGCTCTTAGACCTCCACGCTTACCCCGCCTTTGTTTACGATCACAGCGCCGCCTTCTAGCACTTCCGCCCGGCCGGGCAGAGCGCATCGCCTCGGGCGTCCTAGCGATCTCAGGAAGGAGTTGAAGATTGTCCATAAAACTGTCGGAAATTCGCAAACCAATATCCAAAAGCTCACAACGGGTGTACGATGTAAAAGCACAACTGTTCTGTACGAACAGACCCGAGATGAGCATGAAAAATACCGCAAAATTCAGTGGTTATTACATTCAGTGGTTGCTTAGTAAGGCCGGGGCCGGGACACTTCGGGTTTAAGGGGTTTAAAGGGGTCATGACCTGGCTTTTTTATTTTTATATAGGTCTACTTGTGACTTTCGCATGGTTTTTACATTCAAAAACATCATGATGAATAAGTAATAGGCTATTTTCTGCCATGGTTTTGAGCCTCTCTCAAGACACGCTCGGTTTTGATGGGCGTGCCGCACTAAACACTTGGAAGTAAACGCCCACGACTAGGATTGGATAAGATTTGCATATTTAATGAGCTTCGGCTCCTTGGTGAGTACGCGTGAGGCATTGTTTTGAAAGCGGCAACCGGAATGATTCGTCCCTCAGGGCTCGCAAAATGTCTTTATCAAACAAACACAATGATTTATCTCTCATCCACCAGCGATTAATATTAATGTTGTTTTACATTACTTGGCCCGCCCGATTGATGGATATAAGTGCGAACCGTGCATCACACACACACGCGCGCGCCCAAGTACGTTGCAGACAGCAAAAATGTCCGCGATTGTATTTTTCCTTCAAATATCAAGTCAAGAGAGTGAACAACGCACATCCCCGGGACATTGGGCTTTGTGGGCCCTGTGACAGTGGTAAGTTATGTTTAGTTAGACATGTACACAATGTAACATTGTATTTGATCTGTAACAATGCATTACTCACATTAGTGTGTTGCTTCATTGGTTCATGTAATCTCATCCTGTCTGCAAATCCAGTCTCTTGTTTACAAACGAATCCAGTGAAATGAACATACGTGAAACGTCTTCCCCACGTGAGCTGGATATTCATTAAAAACCACACATTTCCAATATTCCAATATTCTTCCACAACCAGGCACAGCACAATATCTTGCTATCTTCAGCATGTTTATTGCTCGGTAGCGCGATCCGTTTAGCTCCACGAGTCGGTGGGCGGGGCTACAGAAGCAGGCGTACATATATTTATCTGTTGAGACGGTGTTTCTGCATTCTATGACGTCAATGGTCAACATATTCTGAGATTGAGCGTTTGCTGGGCCTGGTGTCAATAAAAGCTTATTTTTGACTAACAAGGAGGTTTTCAGCTCTGAAACTTACAGGATATTCTTATATTACCATGACCTTTTATATATCAAAGGCTCAAGGGAAAGTTGATTTCTCAATTCATCACCCCTTTTAAGTTTGCCACTTAGACATGGAATCATTAAAAAAAATGCCATCAGGGTGTAAGTGGTTAAACAATGAATACGACGAAATGAAATATTATGTAATATGACTAGAACAAGAAAACTCACTGTTTCTCCTGTTTCATGTCAGAGATTTTAATATTTTCCATCCTGAACGTCTAAATGTGGCATGACATAAACAAATGAGTGATGAGGATGTGTTTACATGCAAATGTGTTCATGTTTTATAAACAAACAGTAAACAGCAGAAGTATGAAATTAATTAAACAAAATAAGAATTTTCAGAAAGAGACAAATTCTAAAAAATTTATTTTAATGTTTTAATGTTCACATTCCAGCCAATCACAATCAAGTATTCAGAGGAAATAGAGACACGTTTATTCTGAAGCAGAAGATGATGTTATTATTTCAGTGGATAATGAGAGTCCAACAACCTTTACTAACATTATAAATGAACTTCAGGGGAATGAAAGCACTTTAATGTCTTTATCTCGTCTCCTCCTCAACACCAGGAGTCTCAGCTCTCAGAAGAGGAAAGAAGAAACAAGGGCAAAAAATCCCAAAATGCCAAAAAGGAAAAAAGTGGCCCCAAAAAGAGAAACACAAACATATATTATATTGATGTAACACGAGTTGTACAGTCCAGCAACTGTTTAGTTATTAAAGTTAAAATGTAAATTATGAATGTTCATATGTAAAGAATTGTTGGATCAAGGTCCATATTCATATTGACGGATACTGACACACGTCAAGATGCAAATTAAGGGAAAGAGTTAGACACATACACAAAAATAGAGGAAGTAAAATATGACATGGGGTTTCTAGAGAAATAAACAAATGATGTGATGCCCTGAGGGATGAGAGCAGATATAATAATCACGTAGTTTAAAGCTGCAGACAGAAACATCAGACTCAGGACAGAAACACACGACCTCTAAAGTAAGAACAACTCACATGTTCATTCTTCACACACAATTAGACTTTGAGATGTTAATATTGTCTGAATGATTGTGTGTTTTATTAATGCTGCTGTTAAGAAACTGAAACTGTCATATTTTACTCCAAAATGAATCTGTGAATGTTTGATGTCTGAGTTTTTCAATGTGTTTCTTCCACAGAAATGGAGCAAACTCTATATTTCGTTCTTCTTCTCATTGGTGAGTGTGTGTTGTTTTATTTATGGTTTATAGTTTCATCAGGTTTGACCCTGTTATGAAAAGCATTAAATCAAACCCTCTCTTTCACAGCTCTCTGCTCCGTATCTGAATGTGTTCTGCGTCAGTATCACTTTATAAGCGAGAAGAAGACCTGGACTGAAGCTCAGAGATACTGCAGAGAGACTTACACAGATCTGGCCACCGTTGACAACATGAACGACATGAACGAGCTGAAGAAGAGTGTGACTGATAATGTTCATGATGTCTGGATTGGGCTGGAGAAGACGGATGTTGATAAATGGCAGTGGTCTTCAGGTGATCCTGCGCTCTATCTGAACTGGGGATCTGGACAACCTAATAACAGACAAAAGAGATGTGCTGTGATGAAAAATGGACAATGGGAGGATTTTACCTGTGATTCTGCTCACTATTTCATCTGCAACAACAGTGAGTGCAGCTATTTAAAATTACAATGACCATTCATTTAAAATAGATACATAGATAAATAGATAATAGGCACATATGCCATTTTTTATGCAATATTGTGAATATTGAAGAGACTGTACAAAATAACAAAAGAAGAAGAAGAATAAAAAAACACACACAGAGGGAAAGAGATTGATACTGATATAGGCTGTGTTTCCCAAAAGCATCATGAGTTAAGTTGATCAGAGAGAACATTGGTGTCAATGGTCTTCACAATCAACTTGGGTTCATGATGCTTTTGAATTGATAATATTCATATTAAATATAGCAGCAGTGACTAGAGCGGATAAAGCTTGATATTTTCAGCGGATAAAGCTTGATATCTTCAGGCATATCTCCCAAGAGTCTTTAGTTTTATTATATTTATAAAAGACAGATACACTGTACCGATTCTTTCAGGAAACATCCAAACCCATCAACGAGCTTCATTCGGGTTACAGGAATGGCATTTTGTGTTAAGACCATGAAATCAACAGTCACTAAAGAAGTGTGTTTCTGGTTGTGAGGGAAAGATAACCTGTTTAGCATGAGTTATTTGAAAATAGCATTACCCCCTTTTAACACTAGAACCACTGCTGTTTTTTTACTAAAATTTTTATTTTTTTTTTACAATCCCCTGTTGTTCAAAATTGTTTAGATAAAACCAGATTAAAAAACGGGGCATTACCTAGAAGTGCCAGCAGGTCAAATGTACCCGTGTGTAATTCCTTTATTTCTGCGCTGTTTTTGAGCAACGTGTAGGCTTACTGTAAACAGTCACACAACACACGGTCAAATGAAGATGTTTTAGCCTACGCACAAAAGTTCAAACTTTGGATTAATTAATTAATTAATTATAAAATAATATTTACATTTATTCATTTAGCAGACACTTCTACACGACGTCCGTCATAAAGAGGCGAAACATCACAAAAAGTGCTTGAAAAACGAAGTTTTGGACATTGCTTAGAGTAGCATAAGCTAGAATAGGGAGGGAAAAGAGGAAAATGTAGTTTTTTTTTTTTTTTTTAAAGATGAGGTTAAGTGCTCACGGAAGAGGCTTTTGAATGTGAACGGGAACGGTGAATGAAAATATTTTGGAGTGATTTAATGTTAAACATGCTTACCCACAGCTATTTCATTTTCTGTTGAATTAAGGTGCACAGTCATGGACACATTTACAAATGTCAGTATTAGATAACCACTAAAGGGCACTAAAACAACATTTGATTTAGTTTAACCTCTAATTACATGCAATTCAACCCCAACACTATCATTAGAATTAATGTTCTTTTTAACTTAACATCAGTGGTGCTCTGAAAAAAAAGATTAAAAAAAAGATTGTTCAAATTGCTTAATTAAACTGAGCTAAAGCAACACAATAGCTATACATTTTGTCCTAACTTTAATTTGTGTTCAAGCCACTTAAATATAAGTCAAATTGAAGTTTACTTAATCCGTTTGTGTTGAGATTACATTAATGATTTGTACTGCATTAACTAAAACTGGGTGGGGCTTGTTAGTTCCCAGCATGCTTTGCATATGGCTAAATCAAGAGAGAGAGAGTAAATGTTGTTATTTTATATGTAAAAGTGGTACTATATGTGTTTTTGAGCAAGATGAGAAATGGGGAGACTTGATTGTGTTTAATAGTGTTTAATATGCAATGTGTTGGAATTATTAGAACAATTTAAATTACAGTGGGTTACCATTGTGGAGAAGAGTGGAGCATTTACTTAGGCTGTGGACTAAAACAACTAATGTAATAATAACTTTGTTTAAGGTAGTGATGGGCAGATCGAGGGTTTGTGAAGCACTGAAATATGCAGTTGAATCAAATGTGCCATCTTGTTTCAAAGCTTCGAATCAATCTGACATCCGTCTCTATAGCGACACCTAGTGGTCACTTACATGTGTTGATAGGTTGAAAAGGTTGAAATAACCTTGACAATGATCCATGAAAAAAAATGAATAAATAAATAACATCTGTCTGACAACTATATGATCTTGGTTTTGTAACCTGTAGCCTCTACATTGTGAAGAACTATAGGTTTTTTTCTTTGGTCAAGAAAAATAAACATTAATAAAGGGTTCATGAATTGAGAAATCAACTTTGCCTTGAGCTTTTGATATATAAAGATAATGGTAATATAAGCATATCATCTAAGTTTCAGAGCTGAAACTTCCTTGTTAATCAAAGAAAAGGTGGATGAGAGATGAATCATTGTGTTTGTTTGATAAAGATATTTTGCGAGTCCTGGCTGTGGCTGGGAGATTCATTCCAGTTGCCGTTTGCCACACGTTGTCACTGACAGGGGAGCAGAAGCTCATTAAATATGCAAATCTTATCCAATCCTAGCCGTGGGCATTTACTTCCAAGTCTTCAGTGCAGCACGCCCATCAAAACCGAGCGTGTCTTCAGAGAGCCTCAAAACCAAGGCAGAAAATAGCCTGTTACTTATTCATTATGATGTTTCTGAATGTAAAAACCACATAAACGCCATAAGTTGACCTCAGACAACAGTATACATTTTATTTAAAAGCCAGTTCATGACCCCTTCAATAAAAATAAATAAAGCCACAATGTGTCACATTTGTTACATAACATTTTTTATCCAAAAATTTATTTGCTCTGCTGTTGAAGGACTTAGCAGACTTCTTTTTTTCTCACAAGGGACATTTGTTGCTGGCATGCACAAATATTTTTTAGCAAGTATATATACAAATGAGGGAAAATTACTTCTATCACAAAATCTCTCTCCTCTCACAAAACCCCACGAGGTGAAGACGGATTAACTTCACTTTTAAACTGTGAGGAATTGGGTTTATACAGATGTGTGACTGGTGGTTTGTTCCCGCCCCTTTCAATCAAACGCAGTTTTGGCAGGAGCCACCTGATGAAACACTTGAAGCTTCATTTAGCCATAGTCACGTGACATGGGTGTTTCGAATCACATTTCGGAGCAGTGTTTCAAAACATCTGAGTTTCGGGATCTCGGCAAAGCGTCGAAACGTCAGTTTCGTGTCAGCCATCCCTAGTTGAAGAAGCTTTTAATGCTTAGCCTTTAAGATGCTAATGTGTGCTGTTACTAGCTAGAAGTTTGTGAACTAGCTAGTGCAGTATTATAATTCAGTTGGGTAACATTAAAATATATGAATTTGAAGTGGATGAATGAATGTATGAAACTGTATGCCTGAATCATGTCAGGGAGCCATATAAAATTCACTTTGAGACTACTTAATTACAGTTTTTCTCGATTGCTAAGACATATTTCTTGAAAGCTGCTCTCCTTTTCTCTAAACTGTGAACACAAAACCTCAGCCTCTTCTTGCAAAACCAAACTTTCACCTCAAAACAGTTCAATCTGTGCTCAAAACTGAACTATGTTGTCAAATCGTGCCCGAGTCAATCAAAATTAAAAACACTACTGAACAGTCACTAAACACTACCTGGAAAAATAGAAAACACAATGCTCAGGAAAGGAAGCTGGAGAACTTGTGTAGAGTAAGCCCATGTAAAAATAAAGTACATAAATATACATGGAATACTAGGCCTACAAACAGTTAGACCCACCCTCCATTACAATACTACAGTATATTGGTACAGTGATGTACTGAAACACATATTTATTTACAGTATACTGTGGTACAGTATATAGTATGTCATACAGTAATTGCTGTCAACATTTACATACTGTACTATAATGTCAAAAAAAGGTAATTACTTGTTCTCTTCTCTAAATCTTGGGATTATGGTGGACACAGTGAATCTACTGATGTTTGGCTGTACCCTTTGTCCAGCCTCCCTCATGCTCATACCATGGACAAGAACATGCCCAGATAGCAGACCAACACTGAATCATCGTTGAATCAATGTTAATGCATCAACTAAAATATAATTGAATCAATGTTGAAATCTAACATTGAATAGTCGTCAGGTTTGCACCCTGAAATAATGTTATTTCAATGATGAAAAATAGATGAAGATGGGCTTAAAATCAATATTTTTTCAACTACAATTAAATCACTTATTTAACACTGAATCAACATTGAATCAATGTTAATGCATTAATCAAATTATCATTGAAACGATGTTGATATTTAACATTGATTTGTTGTCAGGTTTGCACCCTGAAATAATGTTATTTCAACGATGAAAAATAGATCAAGATGGGCTTAAAATCTATATTTTTTTCAACTTAAATTAGAGCACTTATTTAACACTGAATCAACATAGAAACACTATAAAATCAATCTTGCTTTATGTACAGCAGGATTCTATGCCAGTTAATTTTCATGTTAGGCTGCAATTAATATGATTTTGTATCAAAAAGTCACTCAAAGTAAACAACATCCTTCAGTTTACATGCAAATGTATTTATTTATGCCCCCACAGTTTCAACAGGAAATCTCACATTGACTTAAAACAATTACATCAGAATTTATAACACAAGTGAAAAACATGACAACCTCCATCTGCAAAATGGAAGTAAATACAAATGGAAACTCGCCAATAAAGACAGAAATGGGACAGTACTACTGAAAGAAAAAAGGTAGAAGAAAGAATTAAATACTCTAAACTCAGGGGTTTCCACCACGAGCAGTGCCCCCAAGCCTTTTAGGGGCGCAACGGAGCCATTTTTGCACCGTCCCAGCAAAGATAAACTCTGATGCTTCCTTTTTATCAGCATTCTCTTGTAATGCACCTAAAACAACAAGATGTTAGTAAAAATGTGAATAATGTGACTATGTGAAATGTGGAATTGTGACTAATTATACATTACAAATGTACTACAAAATGAAGTTAAAATGGAAATGTGATCAAAATCTTTACATTCCAGTTAAAACACGCTGAATTTAAATTCAAGACTATTTAAAGGGGTGGTAAACCACAATTTCACTATTCTAACTTTAGCTAGCGTGTAATGTTGCTGCTTGAGCATAAACAACAACTGCAAAGTTACAACGTTCAAAGTTTAAAGCAAAGGGAGATATTTGCTTTTAAAGAAATCAGTTTCTAAGAACTACAGCAAACGGCCAGCAGGCGACTACACACATTCCTCCAGGGTTGGTGACATTACCAGGCTCAATATTTACATAAACCCCTCCTCCGAGAATATTAAATAAGGGGAGGGTGAGGCCATTTTGTATCGCGGCGCTGTTGTGGTATAGTTAGGCTGGAGTGTTGTTGCCGCGATGCCGAGGAAACGCTGTTATATTCATCTGGATTGCAGGTCTGGGGTACTTGCTCTGTTCAGCCTTCATAGGGACAGGGGTGCGTTGCAGAGCGTTTAACATACAGCATGTTGCACGTGTGTATGAGACAGCGGGGAACATCCACCGTCTTCGCAATTTCAATGCCGGATTTGAACAATGTCAGCTGCGTGAAAAAAACACTGCCAGTGCGTGGATGCACGACGCGCGCGCTGCACATTTCACGGAGGACAACTTCCACAAACTTTGCGAGTTCAATACAGGATATGCACAACGGCTTGTCCTGAAAGCTGGATTTACAAACAGAAGCTGTTTACGGGCCACAACCTGTAAGTCTGATTTATTTTTCATCGATGTGTTTTCCTGTAATAGGTTGTAGCAAGGAAGTAAACAGATGACAGCGCTGTTCTGCAAACCAGTCTGTTAAATGCTCATTCATTCATACTTAACGTTATCCGACGAACACCTAACGTTACAAACACTAACGTTAAAATCTCAACAGCGAACTTGGCATTAGTGTAAATGATTCTTTGATTAGAGCTTTTATGTATTGTTTATCTACAGGCTTGCTAAACATGGTTCTGTGTGTGATTTGGCTAACTTACTAGTTAAAGCCAGTGTTTAGTGTTCGTTTTGGGTTAGTTCTTGCGACAGATATTTGGCTATAATCGTTCTAAAAATACAAAAGTTAAAGTGCCATTCAGTAGCGATCACTATAGATCCGCAGTCTTTACTCTTGAGGACTGAACAGGTTCTGCTCGATCATCTTCACTCAAATGTTCTGGGTCTGATTCGGGCTCATATGGTTTTATTGACGCCGTTGTTTCTAATACTGACCAAAGCACAGCCTCCAGGTAAGGGGCGTGACGTTTCCGACAAACGTACACTGCGGTTAGCGAATCACAACACACTGGGCCAGCTAACCAATCTGAGCCCATCGCGTATTTTTGAGGGACTGGCTTCATACAACCCGGAAAGCATCAGACCGTTTTACAAGGAGGGACAGAGCAGTGTAGAATAAAGGTCAAATATATGAAAAATAAGGCAATTTTTTTTAAAACGAAGCATGAACACATGTTACAGTGCACCCCACAAACACAGTCAAGCCTTCAAAAGAATGTGTTTTACCACCCCTTTAATGAATTTTAGTATAAACGTTTCCCTTTAAAGCACCTGCAGACACACAGGAGGAATGAATGGAAAAGCAAGGTGAAAATATCTTCAAATATCTATCTTATTTTATCTAATATTAATACTGTATTTAATAGTAAATAAACAAATAAAGTGTGAAAGTGAAACAAGTAAATTAATAATCAAATAGCCAAATTAATAAAAGAGGAGCTGGATAGGCCACACTATGGTTTGGAAGAGATTATCCATTTTACAACCCGAACTGGAGATGCAGCAGTTTGCTAAATTTCTGCAGTTTGATATAGCTGCCTACAGAACTTAAAGATCTCACTCTTCTTTCGTTTTCTTTCTTGCTGCATTAAAGATTAAATTGGAATTCTGTAATTGTGGCCGGCCCTCGTGAGCTAATCACACAGGCACAGCTGAAGCAGGGCTACGAATTGATTGTGCTATTTCCCCTCACCGCCAAAAGGGCAATCAGTTCTAGCTCTGCTTCAGCTGTGCGATACCCGCACGAGGGGCGACCAGAAGAACTGACATGCCAGAAATTCATCCGACCGTCCGATCGCCTCTCGTTTCTCCCTGTACACTGGACGAATATGGGATGATTTTACTAATAAAATGATTGATAAATGCATGCACAATTATCCACAAACAAATTCCTTTCAACTTGTGTGTGCTGAATACAGAATTACATGAATGTGCAGCATTTTGTACAAATAGAGACATAATTGTGAATGCGATTTTGTATTAGTGTTGGTCAGAATCTGTGCGTGCAACATTAAGATGTGCATTTGTGGATCCAGTGCCGCGCATGCATTCATTGACTCGTTTGTGAGTCGATCCTATTGTCTCAATCCAAATGAATCAAATAGGATTGACTCACAAACGAGTCAATAAATGCATGCGCGGCACTGGATCCACAAATGCACATCTTAATGTTGCACGCACAGATTAATCATTTTGGTATTAAAATCCTCTCATAGACAAACACCTCACAACAAACGACCCATGACAAAACTGAAAATCAGCCCGACCCAAAGAAGAGTTGCCCAAGTCAGAATTCAACTCGCAATCGGACGAAAATCGCACTGGTATACCCAGCTTAAGAAATAAAGTTTAATAAAAATATGATAGGGTTTGGTGAAAAACAAACTGCAATGTATTGAATATCCTGGACGTTGGTTGTGCACGGAGGGCATTCACGTGACTTTATTAACGTCGCAGTTCACTCTGACTCGCCCAGGAGAAGCTCACAAGTTGTAAGAAATAAAGATAAATAAAAACAAAAAATGAAAATTGAGATGAATTGTATTAATCTTTGTGTACTTACCTCTAAAAAAACACTGCTGCTGTCCTGTCACTCTGTCTCTTCCACGCTTGAAGTCTGTTAAACTGCGCTTTGATCTGAAGGTGCTTTACCGCCACCTACTGGATTGGATTGTGAGACATTTGATAGGTAGGGGAAATATAAAAAATTCTTTATTAACCCTGTATTCTTTAGATAAATAATTAAATGTATGTAAATTATACATGATTTTTTAAATAATAATAATAGCCTACATTAGGCTATATACATTTAAAACAGTCTATGATTTATATAACTGGATGACCACAAGAACTAAGGACTCTGTGACAGTCATTATATATCTCTGCATGTGCTAGCTAGCAGATAACACTAGAGGATTGGAGATGTTTTCCATGATGGAGGAGATTTTAAAACAAAAATTAAAACATTAATATTAACAATATGCTTACTTGTAATAATCAACTGGTTCGTCCCATTGAGTTCAATGTATGGTAGTAGTTCTTTGTTAATCCACACACTCGTTGGTGGAGATTCATCCTTTGAGAATAATGAATGTGCTTACATTTCACAGAAATGTACCCAATTGATTTGGATTTGCTTTAACATGTTGAATGATGGGACAGATAGATTGATAGTAAGCCTCACCAGTGGTTAATTAAGTTGACCAAAAATCAACATTGATTCAATGTTTGTCTTTTCAACACTGAAAAGCATGGAATTGTCAACATTGATCCAATATTATTTAGCATTGAATTTTCAACATTGGTCCACTATTTTTTTAGCATTGAATTTTCAACATTGATCCAATATTACTTAGCATTGACATTTCAACCTCAACCAAATTGATGATTCTGATGGAATTTCAACATTGACTCAATGTCACAATGCTATCTGGGTGGTCAATCACAGGAGCTCTGATTTCATCAGATTCCTGTTCTTTGTCTTCGCTGACCACCTCGACCTCCTCTCACACAAACTCTTCCTCTCAGATTTTTATCCATTGTAGGGCCTCACAAACCAGTGTTCTCTGAACTGGCTTACTGTATATGTTCCCTCACATCATTAGCCACAAGTGTGAGCAATTTTGAGATGTTGTGTTCAAGTGGTGACATCTGTGCTTTAATTGTGTTTGACTTTTGTCACCTGTGCTCACCATTATGCAGCACGGGTGCATCACAATGAAAATGTGTTGGCAAGTTGTGTCTAAAGAGGTGAAAAGTGCTTATGGTTTTGCCAAAAGAGTGATTGATTCAATCAGTGGGTTCAGGCAACTGAGCATTTGGTTCAGACAATAGGGTTTAGTGTTTTAGCAATTGAGAAAAACTGTAAATCACTTAAAATAACTTCATTCCATGATTTTGAAGTAACATGAACAAATGATGTTTGTTTAACTTAATTGATTCATGTGGGACTGATGTACACAATTAAATCCAACACAGTGTGAGTCGAGGCCATACGCACGTATACGTGGTATACCTAATTTTTGCCCAGAAATGTTTTCGTATTAAGACTTCTAAGGATCAAAATGTGCATATTAATTAATTAAACACTATATTAATGCTATTATTACTCTAATTTACAACACACAGTTCATAAGAAATACAGTGGTGAGTGAATTCGGTTATTATTAAACAGTGTTGGGGAAGCTACTCTGAAACTGTAGTTTGACAAGCTACTTATAAATTAAAGTAGTTAAACTACAGTCAAGCTACCCTTCTGAAAAAGTAGTTAGATAAACTACAAGTTACTACCAAAATGCAGCTACATCAAAACTACTTTGGATTTTTTTTTCTACAATTAAATTGCATATTTACAAATAACTGAATAATCGTTAATGAAGAATGTTTTAAAGGGTAACTAAACCCCTGCTCAGAGCTTAACTCCACCCACTGGCAATTTTCAAAAAATGCTGGAAAAGTGGGCAGAGCCCAGCGGACACAGAGGGGACGAACCGAGGGCGGGGCTGAGCGGAGGGCGTGCACCTGAGACCCGCAGTGACGGATTGATTGACAGCTGTCTGACTCGCGAGTCGCAAAGATGGAGAATGACTGGAGTGACGCCAGCTTTGCAACAGAGCGGTCATTTCTCCTACCTTCACCTGAAGTGGAGGAGGGTGGATTGTCTGTAACAGACACAAACCCGGAGCCTTATCAATGCGAGCCGCTGCTCAAACTGCGTTAACTCCCGATGCCGACGATGCTAGTGAAGCAGCCGCGCAAGAGAACCGACATAATCTATCTGCGTCCGCGGCAACCACTTACGTGTCAGGGTTTGAAAGCGCGTCTCATGTATGAAAATTATTGGTACACATGACGCGCGGCAATAATATCGCAAGAAAAGCCTGACGTGTACTGACAACTGCATTATTTAACCGTATTTTCTTCAATACAATGTTAAAGCAAGTATCAGTGAGTTTCATTCATAATGTTTACTTCATGTAATATGACAGTTCATACTGGAGTGAAGCCGTTCTCATCATGTGATTGGGGGAAACATTTCTGAGGGCGTGGTGAGCTCGTGCCAGGGGCGCGGATAGTGAGCCGTTGGAAGAACCATCATACGTCACGATGTACCACAACGTCCAATAGGAAAATTCAACTGCAGTAGCCACCGTTCAACCTTAAGAGGGCAGCACTTTGGCGGTTTTACACCATATTTTATAGAATTAAAACACTTTATACTCAAATGTCAAAACATTTACTCGAATCAATGAACAGCATTAATAAAGCCCCAGTATTACAGATCATTAACTAAAAAAAGTTGGTTTAGGTTTACCCTTTAAGTTAAATGTTTGGGGTTTAATACAACACAATGCAATACAATTATGATAAGAGTAAAGTTTTATTTTGTAAACTATCCAAATATACAATACATAGTCTATATCTCAAACTGACTGTCAAAGTGCAAAAATCAAAGTGCTACAAATGTCATGTCACATCAGTGCAAGAACCAAATATAAGCGACTTGGATACACAGGAGTAGACAAAAATACAGGTAAACTCACAGCACGTGCAGTGATGGTGACGGTGTGTGATCTGGGACGCGAATCAGACGCTGCTTGCGTGAACATAGTGCACTTCATTCTGAAACCCGCTTGTTTTAAAAGTAACTGAGCTACTGACAAGCTACTAAAAAATTTAGTTAAGTTAGTGGCTACTTGTAGTTAACTACTCCCCAACGATATTAATTAATGATATGCATCATGCATTCAGAGCTTTTATAAGCGGCAAGTTCCCTTACAAACTAAAAAGTGGTGTGCGAATCACTGTAATCAAAGTGTGATGAGATTTCCACAAGCAATTCCTCATGACCGTTGATAAAACAGCCCATTTGAATCTATTGAGAGTTTACCACTTTAAAAACGCTGTGGAGTCAAACATGATCTAGAACAGCCACATGAACTAAAAAGGCAGATGGAAATAGGAGAAAACATCAACACCAACACATATTAGAAAGCTTTTTTAACTATTTGTGACCCCTTTACTAAAATGTTCATACCTTGTAGAATTGATAATGTATGAACAGAATATATTTTTCACTATATATTGTTGTACACCACTTTTTTAGGAATACACCACTGCTCAACATGTAGGAATAATAGTCGATTAAAATCAATTGAGCATTAAGACTGCGAATACTAATTTGGAAATGACTAGTACAGTCCAAGTAAATGTTTGAACTAGTTAACTGCACATTTAGCTGCAGTGTAGCATCTTCTTCTGTTTGGCATTTCTCTCATTCAGCTTTTTGTGTCTGAATCCATAATTTGATATGGAGAAATAGAAAGCATATTAAAATCATAATGATGTTCACACATTTTACTTCCTATTATATCAGCAAAATCATCATAGATACATTCTGAATATCAGTCTCTGAATGACACGTGTTTCTGATGCTCCACCGCTGCTCTTATTCACATCCAAACCATAAATCAGTGTAAGAATAATGAACAAACTGACTCTGAATCTGTTTCCATGTGTTTTTCTTAAAGTGAGCACAGGACTCGTCTTTGTCAATCAGGAGAAGAACTGGAGAGAAGCTCAGAGTTACTGCAGACAGAATCACATTGATCTGGTCAGTGTGAGGAACCAGAATGAGAGTCAACAGATTCAGAAGTTCATCAGTGATAGTCACAAATCTAATGATGTCTGGATCGGCCTGTTCAGAGACTCATGGCAGTGGTCAGATCAGAGGAACTCCTCATTCAGAGACTGGAGGTCTGGTCAACCAAGTGGAGGAAATAAAAACTGTGCAGCCATCACCACGAGTGCTCTGGGACAATGGAATGATGTCCATTGCAGTGACCAATTGCCTTTTGTGTGTCATGAAGGTGAGCAGATCCTCTCAAAACACACACACTCCATCATCAGCTCCAGATATCTTAAAGTTCACGCTACATGTCTGACATGACAGATTCCTCCACAGTGTTTGTTCTGCATGTTGTTTTTGATCAGTCTCTCTCTAGTTTTTGCTTGTGGTTTGTTTTGTGTCCAGATAAACTGATTCTGATCAAAGAGAACCGGACGTGGTCTGAAGCTCTGAGATACTGCAGACAGAATCATGTGGATCTGGTCTCGGTTCATTCAGACGAGATGCAGCGTGAGGTGATGAATGTGGTTAAAGGGGCGTCTACTGCGGCGGTGTGGTTGGGTTTACGTCACTCCCGCATTTTGGGCATCTGGTACTGGGTGAGCGGAGACACCGTGTGCTATGAGAACTGGGCTCCAGGGAACGGCACAGGAGGCGAGGACTGTGAGAATACAGTGAGATCTGGAGCAGTTCAGCCTGGAGGAGATCAGCGCTGGATCAGCCGTCCTGAGACTCACACACTCAACTTCATCTGCACAAATTATGAGTGAAAGATATGTTTGTGTTGTTCTTTCTTCTTTTTTTTTGCTTTTTTTTTTTTTACTGCTTTCATCGGATAATGTGCTTTATATATATATATATATATATATATATATATATATATATATATATATATATATATAAATATATTTATAAAAATATATTGGCTATATATATATGAGAATCATTTAACCCCTTAACTGTCACTTGCCCGTATACGGGCATTCTACATTTACTTCACTATATTACTATTAAATCCTAATCTAGTCATGACAAACTATATATCATTGGAAAGGTCTAAGGCTCAAGAATGCATATTTGTTGATGATTTTGCAGAAAATATATATTTTGGAAGAGTAATGGATTAATATATGACAAGAGTGACAAGAGTTTGCATCAAAAAATCTGTATCATTACAGGAGTTTTCACCTTTGTAACAAAAAGTCAACAACCACACTTTTAATCATTCAAACTTTGATTTTCATGCTAAAAGTTCATAACATAAACATTGATTCTAGTATTTAGCCAAAAATATTCAGAAAATAATATTATATATAGAGAATATCTGCCAGATCAATCTTTAGGAATCACCAATATGGTGTATCTAACCCCTAGTGGATTTCTGGAGGTTATGCAGCTAAAAGTCTTACAGAAAACTCATTTTTTGAGTTTTTGACCTAAAATTTTGAACACAACTTGGTTAGAATTTTGGCTTTGACTTTCTGTCTTTTTTAGGCTGAAACCTATATTAATTTATATATTTTTTTATAAAATAAATAATATTTATTTTATTATATTTTTATAACAATAAACTTAAATTTCAATAACTTTTATATAATTTAATTCTATAATTTCTTTCCACTTCAGCAATAATCTGCCAAGTGTCTTCTTTTAAAAGAGACCAACCATAAGTCTTTAGTCCAAAGGGTTCATGAATTACAACCATTTAAGTTTGGGTAGTGCATTTTCACGAAATGCTCAAAAAGGGGGGTGACAGGTAAAGGGTTAAGTCTTTAATATCAATGTAAAATTAAATTTTTGGGGCATTTAAAATACTAATGTGCAC
Source organism: Gobio occitaniae (assembly GCA_033150135.1). NCBI lineage: Eukaryota > Metazoa > Chordata > Actinopteri > Cypriniformes > Gobionidae > Gobio > Gobio occitaniae. Next base: position 178,510 of record JARQWZ010001426.1, on the reverse strand, counting down.
TATATGTTGTAAAGAACCCATGAACATAGGCAGAAGTAACGAATTACAACTACTCACGTCACTGTTAAGTAGATTTTTCAGGAATTTGTACTTTTTGGAGTATATTTTTAAATATGTAATTTTACTTGTGCTCAAGTACAAATTAAGCTAAATAATCGACTTCGTTACTTTTAAAATCACAATTCGTTACTGAGTATGCCTACAATTTGAATCAATATTCAAACCTTTGACCACCGGCATTTCGGTAGCCAATAAGAGATCTGATCGTAAACGGACCAATAAAAGGCCTGATATTTGAAGTAAAAAAAGCTTCTGCAGCGCAGCAGCAGCTTCTGCAGCGCAGCAGCAGCTTCTGGGGGCGCTGATCATAACTGCACAGTGAAGGAGATTCACAGTGATTTATGGACTAAAAGTTTGGAGAAACAAACTGCATGGTAGTGTTGTCAAAAATAATATCTATATTTTGATACATATCGATTCTGAAATATCTGACTCGGTTCCAATACTCATTGTTTGATGCGCGTTCTCTCTCCCCTCTGACAGCGAGTTTGACATGCGCCTCAGTTCAGAGCCTGAATGTCAGCGCAGAATTGCAGGTATTGCGCATAATTTTAATCATACCCGCAGGTTTCTATGACGTGTTTAATGGCAGATGTTGAGAGCGTGTGGTTTAACATGAGAGCACATTCATGTAATTGCAGAAAACTGAACACGAGCTCTCAAATATACATGAACTGCCTCTCCTCTCACTCAGATATTGTGTGCGCGCTCTCACTGTGCCCCATGCAATCGTGAATCTTTGTGCTCTTGAACTAGAAATAAAAGTGATAGTTCACCCAAAAATAAAAATTTGCTGTTGATTTACCCACCCTCAGGCCATCCGAGATGTGATCCCCCCCCCTTCTGTAGAACAGTAAAGATTATTTTTAGCTGAAACCGTGGCCCTTGCTGATTCATATAATACAAGTCAATGGGTGCCATCAGTTTGAGAGGCAAAAAAACATTTACAGACTAAACAAAATTAATACCTTGACTCCTACCCATACACTGAGGTTTTACAAAGCAAAATGATCGGTCTGTGTAAGAAACTGAACATTATTTACAACATACATGTAATCCTCAGCAAACAGTCCTGAGCGTGTTCACAGTAGTCTGGAGCTGGAGCTGGAGCTTCCTGTCACATTATGACGTATACGCAGAAGCAAACTTTCACTGAGCTGACTCTGTTTTTTTTACAGTAGAGAGGGAGGAAGCATGTGTTTTATTGTTTGTCAAAATGTTATTTTTCTTTATAATGTAAATGTATGTTAGAAATGTTTGGGAATGGGGCATTCACATAAATAACTTAGTCTGTCTAACTGCATTACTACATTCTACAGACATTACAGGTCAAACCGCTCTGTTTGATTTATCTAAATAAACATATTATACGGCTCTTAAGACACACTGCATATAAAAATTAAGTGTTGTCATACCAAATACCTCAACAGAATTGAGGTAATTTGCTTTTTATGTTCTTATTTTATTACTGACTGTTTACTTGTCTTTTTTGTCAATAAAATTCAGTTTGAAATCAAGCTTCTTTGTGCTGCGTGTAAGCTATTGCAACAAAGTTACCCTATTGTAAAGACACAATACACAGAGTGAGCAAATGTTTAAGTGAGATTATTGTTATGGTTAGTTGATCAATGTTTAAATGTGTAACAAAATACTAAATTAAAATCTATTCATCATATAAAGTGGACGTGTCTCTTCAGAAGACTTGAAATGAAACTGCTCCATTCAAATGGATTACTGTTACAACGAGTCTTGTGCTTTTTGAAGCTTGAAAATAATTTCCTTGACAAAATGAATGGACACAAATTGAGATATCAAAATGGCAGTATACAGTATGTGGAGGTTTTCCCCATGGTATTGAATATTATACTGAATATTGATATTTTTCAAGGTATTTATATACTTCGTCAATAAGGTAAAAGTGTGTTTTGTTGAAAGTAGCTATTTTCTAAATATATATATGATTTGATTAAATATATATTGGTACTTCATTAAATATCGCCGGCTAAAATGTAACAAGTACTCCGAGTAGTTTTTGAGAAGAGTAATTTGTACTTTTACTTAAGTACTTTTTTGACACCAGTACTTTCACTTGTAATTGAGGATTATTTTAGCAATGTAACAGTACTTGTACTTGAGTACAAATTTTCAGTACTCTTTCCACCTCTGCCCATGAAATCAAAATGAGTGTTTATATGTGGCCTACATTTACTGTACATTTCAAATTTACAGTTGTTCTCTTCAGGAAAAAAAACAAACAATTTGGATTATTTTGGCAACCCAGCGCTGGGTCAAAAAGGGACGTACCCAGCACTGGAATGTTTTGACCCAGCATGATGGGTTAAATATTTGACCCAGTGTAACGGAGGCCAGGTAGTAGTCTCTGTGCAAGTAAACCTCACTCCTCTGATCTCAAGAGATTCTCTAGCGATTGACACTATAGGGGTTAGAGTGTCTGACTCTCATGCCGGTGGACCCGAGTTTGAGTCCGCTCAGAGCGGGCAGGTTCGAATAGGCTTATACCAGCATGCTGGGTTGTTTTTTAACCAACATTTCTGTGTAAAATTACTACATTGCTGGATTAAAATGAACCCTAAATGGGTTTGAAATTAAAGCCAGAAATATTGGACATTATAAAATCACTTTTACACACAAAGAATGACTTTTAAAAGGTAAAAATGTATTAAAAACGAAAACAAGGGCGATCATGGTCAAAAGTAACTTCAAAAGAGAAGAAAAGCAGAAAAGATTTGCAAATCCACGGACATAGTTTTTAACAGTTCAATGAACATTGATGAATATAACTTCATTTAATACCAAATTAGACTTTTTTAACACAAGTTAACATGACTAAAGTTTTTTACAAAATAACTTCAGTGAACAAAAACCACAACATTAGCACTGACATTATAACATTTGCATAAATGTTACAAATAACACCGCTCCTCCTCTTGTCAGTCAGGATTTGGTATTCTGATCTGGTCATTTCTGCTCTTATCCCTGCTTGGTTGCATGGATGCGCAGGGAGTTCTTGCCCAGAATAGAATCATACCGCCAATCCAAACAAATGTATGCAATTGTCAATCATCTTGGAAGATAGTGGTCCTGATAGAAGTGAATTTATTAAACAAGAGTAAATAAGGAGCAACATGGTCTGTGTACTTTTTCGTTCATTCGATTTTCCTTATAGAAATGGGTATTAAAAAACAAAAAAAAACAAAAAATTCAGCTTGATTTTTCGTTTTTCGTTCAGAGGTGGAAAATTAATAAAAGGCTTGAATATTCGATTTCTAGACGTGGGCGGGAATTATACGCTCCTTTCTGCTGATTGGTCAGCCGAAGATTAAATTGTATCAGTTCTTCCTCAGTTCAGCACAGCAGAATAATAGTCCTGCGCTGCTACGGATTCTTAACGCGTTTATTGCAGCTACATTTCATCTTTTATTCACAAAACAATCTAACGAATGGCTCGACACAACCCGTCCCGGGGCAGAGCCTAGACAGGGCTTTCTCCTGTGTAGATATAAATTCACATACACTTTGCATCAGCTGGGTATGGCAGGATATATGAGGCTGTCATAGCCTACCTTGGTAGGAAAAAAAAAAAAAGGAGCCGTTTTTTGTTTTTTAATACCCATTTCTATAAGGAAAATCGAATGAACGAAAAAGTACACGGACTCAACATAAACGTCAGGAGGGGGCAAAGTCAAAACAAATAACAAAAGAAAGTTAACTAATTTTACAATACTAACCTAGAAATCGGATAACAAACTAAAAGTACAATAGCTTCCCTCCCTTCTTAACATAAACGGGAGAAAACAAATAATAAAATAAAAAGACACCAACCTCCCTACCATGATCCGATTCAATAATGGTCAGGAAGGAAAATAGAGTTCAACTTAACAGAAAAATCACAACTTAGCAAAATGGTGGTTTAAATCAAATGTCTTGTGTACCAGTTCTTTAACAATCACGATATAGGCTACACCATGAGGAACAAGTCAGTCCATCAAGGAAGCCATGAGAGTGGGGAGTTATACATCCATGGTTCAGGAGGTTTAAATAAACAGCAATCACTCCCGTCACCAATCAGGGCACACGTTAGCAACTCCACCTGAGAGTAATTACAGCACTAGAGAGGAGACGAGTGCTGCATTCGTTTTTATTATGCCCTTCACTTGCTAACTTCCCTCCGTCTCGTTCACTCAGATGTGCATCATTGCTTACGTTGCAGGAGTGCCCACTACTGGCTGAACCTTTGCTGTGGACTGAACTGGAACGCCCTAGGCACTTGATCAGTTGGAATCCACTATGGAGTTGATTTATTATTTCTTTTTTCTTTTACGAAATTGAGTTGTTTCATAAAAATATCAGAGTTGTTTGTGGTGGGGTAAATTAAACGCGATATGCGGTGACGTCACATTCGTGTTGCATTGTGGTATATGAAGCTGTCTGAAGTGTACATATGAAGTAGACTCACTCCCTCAGTTAAAATCAAGGGAGCGATGGTCTGTCCATATAAACTTCCTTCATCCACTTCACGAAGTGGAACGCACTTCAAAATGGCGGCAGGGATTCCCCCGAGGGGAAGTGCTTAGGGAAGTTAGCAAGTGCGTTTCTAAAAGTGGAGTGGAGTGCAGCAAAGGGCCCTGTCCCAAATGGCACACTTCATCTGCAATTTCGGTCTTGTGGACTTACAATGGCTGCCGCGTGTGTGTGTTCGTTAAGTCCACGAGACCGTAGGGTGTCCCATTTGTCATTTTAGGTCTCAGAAGGGTGCTCGTGAGCGCCCCGTTTGTGGTCGATATGCGCAAAGGGATACAACACTGGCAAAGTTATGACAGAACCCTCTGCAGTTTTCTGCCATAACCAAAAAGCTACGCAATTCCCTTTTGTTCACAGGCACTGGAAACTTCATGACGCATGCAATTTTTGCATCAATTGGACATAAGTTATCCTAATCCAGTATTTACCCCAAGTACTAGCCTTGGCGAACTGATAGCCAGTTCTGATAGCACACGATCTCTCCGCTCAGCCAGATCCACATGTTCATGATGCAGTAGTTGTGTAAACCCAACCACACCTCTGCAGTAGACGCCCCTTTAACCACATTCATCACACGACGCTGCATCTCGACTGAATGAACCGAGACCAGATCCACATGATTCTGTCTGCAGTATCTCAGAGCTTCAGACCACGTCCGGTTCTCTTTGATCAGAATCAGTTTATCTGGACACAAAACAAACCACAAGCAAAAACTGACCACTGCCATGAGTCTCTGAACAGGCCGATCCAGACATCATTAGATATGTGACTATCATTGATGAACTTCTGAGTCTGTTGATTCTCATTCTGGTTCCTCACACTGACCAGATCAATGTGATTCTGTCTGCAGTAACTCTGAGCTTCTCTCCAGTTCTTCTCCTGATTGATAAAGACGAGTCCTGTGCTCACTTTAAGAAAAACACATGGAAACAGATTCAGAGTCAGTTTGTTCATTATTCTTACACTGATTTATGGTTTGGATGTGAATAATATCAATATTACTATGAGATCTTTAAACTAAGGGTGGGTAGATCTTTCTTTTTCTGTATTTTTTTTCTGTAATTCTGTAAAATCAAATTGTCAGATATATTTGGCACAACATTCTAAAAGGAGATTTGACTTGGAATATGATATGGAATTTTGATGTTTTTTTCATTTATACTACAATTTACATGGTAACACTTTACAATAACAGTACATGAATAATCATGTATTAATACATTAATTAATAGTTAATTCAACATGAACTCATGATTAGTGAAGATATGAACTAATCATGAACAAATGAGGATTTATCATGAACTAAGACAGGAGTCATAAGGATTCATGCATGAATTACAGCAGCATTAATACATGTTAGTACATGTTTGATAATTAATGCATTAATTAACATGTATGGTTAAACTAAATCAAACAGGCTTTCTAAGAATGAATAACAAATATTTTGACTTTGAAATACATTTTAAAATGTATTATTGTCGTAATTTAAACCACTTTTATCAGAAGCTTCATCATAAATATTACTGAAAGCCACAGGAATAGTTTTTCATTACTTTCACTGATCACCCTTATCAAACATAGAAAATACTAAATCTGCTATATTTTATCTATAAAGGTCTCAGTCTGTTTTGTGATATTCTCTTTCCCATCAAACTAAACCTACTGTGACTTATAACAGTTCACTGAAGTCCACTAGAGGTCTCTCTCTTATTGTCACTGTTCATTCTGGAACTGCATTTCCCACAATCCTTGTCTGCACTCAATACTGTCATTGTTCCCAGCTGTTCCCCATCATGATTGTTAGTTCTGTGTGTATTTATACCCTGTCTGTTTTAGTAATTTTTACGGAGTCCTTGTATTTATCACGTCACTTCTGTGTTCTGTTTTTACCTGTTCTGGTCTTGTGTTTTGGATTGCTCAATTGGATGTTGACTCCTGCCTGGACTGGATTACGTTACGGAATATCCCAATAAAACTGCTTTTGGATCTAACCCCTGTTTCCCGTGTGTGGTTCGTGACAGAAGGACTCCGTCATGCAAAGATCCAGCGGTATGGGTTTTCGTGTCTCTTCCCCAGCCACCGAAAGGGAGAAGAGGCAGCAGAGGGGGAATTCTCCATCAGGAGAGGTTCCACCTCGTATGAACATTTTCCAGTGTTTTGCCTTATGGGCTCGTAGAACTGAGGAGAACATGGCGGCCAACTCCCCTCTCTTCAGCCCCGAACCAGAGCCGTCCAGCCCAGAGCCTGCACCTCCCCATCATGAACGGAGGAGGAGGAGGAGGAAGCGGGCGTCCACTGTTCCCGTGCAGCCCGTTGTAGTCCCGGAGGTCGTCCCCTTGCAGCCCACGGTGGTTCCGGTGGTCCGTGCTCCGGTGGTCCCTGTTCCGGTGGTCCCTGTTCCGGTGGTCCCTGCTCCGGTGGTCCCTGCTCCGGTGGTCCCTGCTCCGGTGGTCCGAGTTCCGGTGGTCCGTGCTCCGGTGGACTCCGTTCCGGTGGTCCCTGCTCCGGTGGTCCCTGCTCCGGTGGTCCCTGCTCCGGTGGACCCTGTTCCGGTGGACCCTGTTCCAGTGGTCCCTGCTCCGATGGACCCTGTTCCAGTGGTCCCTGCTCCGGTGGACCCTGTTCCGGTGGTCCCTGCTCCGGTGGACCCTGTTCTGGTGGACCCTGTTCCAGTGGTCCCTGCTCCGGTGGACCCTGTTCCGGTGGACCCTGTTCCGGTGGTCGCTGTTCCGGTGGTCTCGAGTCCGGACATGGCCTGGAGGGCTGTGATGGGATGTTACGTGTTGGCAGTCGCGCGTGCTTGGGAGGAGCACAGAGTTTTCTCCAAAGCTCCGGCGGTTGTTCCGGTGGATCGTGTTCCGATGGTCCCAGTTCCGGGGGACCCAATTCCGGTGGTCCCAGTTCCGGGGGACCCAATTCCGGTGGTCCCAGTTCCGGTGGATCGTGTTCCAGTGGTCCCAGTTCCGGTGGATCGTGTTCCGGTGGTCCCAGTTCCGGGGGTCTTAGTTCTGGTGGATCGCGTTCCGGTGGTCCCAGTTCCGGTGGTCCCAGTTCCGGCGGATCGTGTTCCGGTGGTCCCAGTTCTGGTGGTCCCAATTCCGGTGGTCCCAGTTCTGGTGGTGGATCGTGTTCCGATGGTCTCCATTCTGGTGGAGACAGTTCTGGAGGTCGTTCCCGTGCAGCCCGCTGTCGTCCCAGAGGTCATCCCCATGCAGCCCACCATCAGTCCTGCCATGGCCAAGAGGGCTGTCTTCCTCTTTTATGCAGTCATGGTACTGCATGCGTGGAGGAGGCACAGCATGTCTGCCGATCCAGAGACGGTTCAGGTCACGTCTGCCGATCCAGAGACGGTTCAGGTCACGTCTGCCGAGCCGGTGACTCCGGACAAGATGGCCGCCGCCGAGCTTGTGTCTCTGGACAAAATGGCCGCCGCCGAGCCGGTGTCTGTTCCTGAGGAGATATCTGTTCCTGAGCCTGTGTCTGTTCCTGTTACTGAGCCAGTGTCTTTTTCTGTGCCTGAGCCATTGTGTGTCCCTGAGCAGGTACCTGTTCCGTGGCCGCCCGAGGGAAAGTCTCCGCCCTGGCCGCCCGATGGACTGTCTGCTCTGCCCTGGCCGCCCGAGGGAAAGTCTCCGCCCTGGTCGCCCGATGGACTGTCTGCTCTGCCCTGGCCGCCCGAGGGAAAGTCTCCGCCCTGGCCGCCCGATGGACTGTCTGCTCTGCCCTGGCCGCCCGAGGGAAAGTCTCTGCCCTGGCCGCCCGATGGACTGTCTGCTCTGCCCTGGCCTCCCGAGGGAAAGTCTCTGCCCTGGCCACCCGATGAACCGTCTGCTCCGCCCTGGCCACCTGAGGGAAAGTCTCCGCCCGGGCCTCCTGATATATCATCTGCTTCGCCCTGGCCGCCCGATGGGTCGTCTGCTTCGCCCTGGCCGCCGGCTAAGCCGTCACCCCCTGTTTCCGTTCCCTTCCATGGACCTGGCCCCCCATCCCTCCCCCTGATCCTCCAGCGTTCCACCACCCTCCTGGACTCTTGTTTTGTCTGTTTTTTTCTGTTGGTCTTGGAGCGTCTGGTAGCCGCTCCGTAGAGGGGGGGTTATGTCACAGTGTCTGGTTTGTGTTTCCCCGGGGGTCAACTAGAGGTCTCTCTCTTATTGTCACCTTTCATTATGGAACTGCATTTCCCACAATCCTTGTCTGCACTCACCACTGTCATTGTTCCCAGCTGTTCCCCATCATGTCTGTTTTAGTGTTTGTTACGGAGTCCTTGTATTTATCACGTCACTTCTGTGTTCTGCTTTTACCTGTTCTGGTCTTGTGTTTTGGATTGCTCAATTGGATGTTGACTCCTGCCTGGACTGGATTACGTTACGGAATATCCCAATAAAACTGCTTTTGGATCTAACCCCTGTTTCCCGTGTGTGGTTCGTGACATTTAAGTTACATTTAAACAATTAAAAAATACAGTTAATTAAAGTACACACCTCCAAAAATATCCCAATACAACAATCATACAAACATGTCTTAAATTATTATTTCGGTTAAAGGGTTAGTTCACCCAAAAATGAAAATTCTGTCAGTAATTACTCACCCTCATGTTGTTCCAACCATGTAAGATCTTCGTTCATCTTCGGAACATAATTTAGTATATTTTTGATGAAATCTGAGAGCTGTCTCACTCCTCCATAGGCTTTCAGAGGGAATGAAACTTGATGGCCCAGAATAGTAAGTAAAAACGTCATTTAAGGAGTCCAAATGACTACAGTGGCTCTGTATTAAGTCTATCATGCGACGAAAATACTTTTTGAGCGGAAAAACATCAAAAATAACAACTTTATCACACTATTATTGTTGTTCAATTTGAGCCTCTGACGAGAGTTCGCGGGAGTGCCACGACGCATGCGCGAGAACTGAAATTAACCCTACTCCGAAAGAGTGAGCAGCCAGTAACAAGTAGTAGTAGAAGAAGAACGCCGTAATCTCAGTTCTCGCGCATGCATCGCGGCACTCCCGATGATTATTCATGTACTGTTATTGTAAAGTGTTACCATTTACATTACATTTTCTAAATAAAGCATCTTTTGTTAAATAATTCTTTATTATATTAGGTATTTTACTCACGGTTGTCGCAGATGAATGGCTGGGTATTACTACATATCAAATCATGCCATTCTCCATTTCTCATCATAGCACAGCTCTCATCTCCGTTATCAGGTTGTCCAGATCCCCAGTTCAGCTCGAGTGCACGATCACCTGAAGACCACTGCCATTTATCAACACCCGTCTTCTTCAGCCCAATCCAGACATCCTGAACACCTCCATCAGTCACTCTCTCCTTCAGCTCGTTCATGTCGTTCATGTTGTCAACGGTGGCCAGATCTGTGTAATTCTCTCTGCAGTATCTCTGAGCTTCAGTCCAGTTCTTCCTCACGTTTATAAAGTGATACTGACGCTGAACACATTCAGATACGGAGCAGAGAGCTGTGAAAGAGAGGGTTTGAGTTAATGCTTTTCATAACAGGGTCAAACCTGATGAAACTATAAACCATAAATAAAACAACAAACACACTCACCAATGAGAAGAAGAACAAAATATAGAGTTTGGTCCATTTCTGAGGAAGGCAATAAATCATTTAAATACTCACATATTGTACCACAAAATTACCATGTCAAAAGTCTAACTGTGAAGAATGAACATCTGAGTTGTTCTTACTGTAGAGGTTGTGTGTTTCTGTCCTGAGTCTGATGTTTCTGTCTGCAGCTTTAAACTACGTTATTATTATATCTGCTCTCATTCGTCATCCAGCAAATCACATAATTTGTTAATTGTTCTATAAAAAAATTGTTTTACATTTTACTTCCTCTGTATATGTGTACTTACGCACATCTCTTCAAAGCAGGAAAATAGGTGTAGAAAATCAATTCTCCTTATTTGCATCTTTTCCCCTGTGTCATTCTCAGTACATCTCTGTATTAAATGTGATCTCAAACTGGAAAGCATCAAATACCTGGCCAAGCACTGACGGGATGAGGTGTTAATTGTGAAACAACTGGAGCAAAATGAAAGGGAATAGTTAATCATTTAACATTTAATCTTGTCATTTACTCACCCTCGTATCTTTCATATCAAACCTCATTGGTTGTTGAAGTGTTAAAAGTGAACAATATTTGACTGGAGAAGCTAAACATACCATCGGAAGCATGATTCCTGATAGGTCTGGATAGAGAAAGGAAAGAGTTTTATATCCATAACTCACAGATGGAGATTATGTGTAACTAGTCCGAGTCGACCCACTCCGAGCAGGATTCGAACCAGGGTTTCCGGCGTGGGAGGCAGGTGTGCTAACAAGGACGCTAAAGACTGCAGCCGCTAGCGTTAGTCGCCAGATCTAGGCCAGCAGAGTGAGGTTTACACATACAGCTCTTACTGGCCTACGTTACACTCACCCCCATTAACCTCACATTCATCCTACTTTTTTGGCATGCCACATTACTCTGACCTGCTTATACTTAGAGACACTATTCCCTTCCAATACATATTTAGGGAGTGCCACACACTTTGACAACCACTGGAATAGCCTATTGATTTGGTTTGATAGTTTTGCTGCTGCAATAGTCCCATTCCTGATGAACACCTTTTATATGTTTTACTGAGAGGCCTGAATGTTTTTTTCAAGTGGGGACAGAAAATACTATCAGTGGTTTATATACTATCAGAGAGTTTTAAGTACACGAGTATCATAAAGACTGGAATGTTCCGAAACATCACACGTTATTTCTTCTATGAGTCTGGCTTCAGGTATGAATTAAACATACAGTACATTTCATAAGAGTGTTTCCTTAACCATCTCAGGAAAGATGAATGCCGCAATGTACAGAGACATCCTTGATGAAAACCTGCTCCAGAGCGCTCTGGACCTCAGACTGGGGCGAAGGTTCATCTTCCAACAGGACAATGACCCAAAGCACAGCCAAGATTACAAAGAAGTGGTTAAAAGCACGTAAAAGAAGTGGTCTGTGAATGTCCTTGAGTGGCCCAGCCAGAGCCCAGACTTGAACCCGATTGAACATCTCTGGAGAGATCTGATCATGGCTGTTCACCAACGTTCCCCATCCAACCTGATGGAGATTGAGAGGTCCTGCAAAGAAGGATGGGAGAAACTGCCCCAAAATAGGTGTGCCAAGCTTGTAGCATCATACTTAAAAAGACCTGAGGCTGTAATTGGTGCCAAAGGTGCTTCAACAAAGTATCGAGCAAAAGGCTGTGAATACTTATGTACATGTGATTTTGTTTTTTATTTTTAATACATTTGCAAAGACTTCAAACAAACTTTTTTCACGTTGTCATTATGGGGTATTGTTTGTAGAATTTTGAAGAAAATAATTAATTTAATACATTTTGGAATGAGGATGTAACAAAACAAAATGTGGAAAAAAAGTGAAGCTCTGTGAATACTTTCCGGATGCCCTATAAACATGCACTGTATTATTGTTATTTTTTTATGTATTACATAAGTAATAGACATAATTAGAAATATAAATCATTAAAAAGGTCAAAGCACAAAATAGAACATAGAACCTGTACAGTGTTACCGTCCAACACAGACGTCAATATGCAAAAAGGGGAAAGAAATGGAAAATTCACAAATATAGAGGAAGTGAATATGAAATAGGATTTTTAATAAACAAATGATGTGATGTGCTGAATAAGGGATGAGAGAAGATATAATGTGATTTTTCTTTACTCTATTTATGTTTCATGCTCCATTTTGACCCTTTTACAGTGTAACTGAATGGGAGAGAGAGAGAACTAGGGTGATTCTCTCAAAGAGGCTGCTTGTTTGTGTTTTGAATTGGGAGATGAATAAAAAATCTAAGTAAACCATCATGTACTGTCCTGTTTGTAACTCCACCACACAGAATTAAGTGTTTTATAACTGGTGTCTCTGACTGTGCATTATGCTTGTTGTCGTGAGCCACCAGTTGCACATGGTGCCGTGACCCGGATGGGAGTGAGGTTTAGGGGGGTGAGGCCAGTAAGATCTGGCGTGTAAACATCATTCCCTTGATCTCAAGTGGCGCACTAGCGACTGATGCTAGCAGCTGTAGTCTTTAATGTCCTTGTTAACATGCCTACCTCCCACTGCGGTAGAGTGGCCACTCATCCTATAAAATATGGAATAGTCCCATAGAATAATAAAAGCTAAAATGATGTGTCCCATATGAAATCAATATGGGACATGATTTGGGTTGTGTATGGGTTTCCCTTATATTTGTTCACTGAAGGTGGCAACCTGGCAATCCTGTTCAGAGCGGGTCAATTAGGATTGGTTACATTTAGTGCCATGACCCGGATTGAAGTGAGGTTTAGGGCGGTGAGTAGGCCAGTAAGAGTTCTGAGTGTAAACCTCACTCTTCTGATCTCAAGAGGTGGTCGAGCAACGCTAGAGGCTGTGGTTTTGGTCTCTGTGCGTCCTTGTTAGTGTGCCCACCTCTTATGTCGGAGACCTCGGTTCGAATCCTGCTCGGAGTGGGTCGATTAGAATCGGTTATATTTTGTGCTGTGACCCGGAGGGGAGTGAGGTTTAGGGGAGTGTAACGGACATAGGCCAATAAGAGCTCTGAGTGTAAACCTCACTCCCCTGGCCTCAAGAGGCACTCTAGTGGTTGCAGTCTTTAATGTACTTGTTAGCGTGCCCGCCTCCCATGTCAGTTCGGATCCCGCTCAGAGCGGGTTGATTAAGACCGGTTATATTTGGTGCCGTGACCCGGATGGGAGCGAAGTTTGGGGGGTGAGTGTAACGTAGGCCAGTGGAGAGCTTAGCATGTAAACCCCCCCTGGCCTCAAGAGGTGTACTAGCGACTGAGGCTAGAGGCTGCGGTCTTTAGCGTCCTTGTTAGCACGCCAGCCTTCCATGCCTTCCATGCCGGTTCAAATCCCACTCGGAACTGATTACTATTATATTACTATTTTTGATTACTATTTTACAACTTTTGATCGTTTTATTTATTTCTAAAGAAGTCTTCAGTATATTTTGGTGTGCCTTAAGCAGTCATTCTGAACCAGTATTCATGTTTTTATTTAAATAATTTAGCCTTTTTAATTTTTTTAAATGGCGAAATATGTTTGACAGACTGGATCATAATTTATTATGCATTGGGTAGGACCAGTTACATTCAGTGCCATGGCCCAGATGGGAGTGAGGTTTTTGAGGGTGAGTCTTTACTGTCTTTGTTAGTGTGCCCGGCTCCCACACCTTCGAATCCCGCTCGGAGCAAGTCAATTAGGACCGGTCACACATGTTATCTTGTATATTTACATGTTCATGAATGCACTCAGTTTAAACACAATTTCAATCAAATATTTTCCTTTGTAATATTGTGTCTGGTTTTTAATATTTAAAAAACTTAAACAATTTTATAAGATCATATCTAATCTGAGTGTAGACAGTACATGTAGATACACTAGCCTGGTCTTACCAGACTATCGTACATTTCATTTGCACATAGAGTCTGGCCACTCTCCATTGACAACCATTTACTTACTTGAAGGCGGGAACTCTGTTGAATTTTAAAACTATTGGATCTGCCCAGAGTCACTCTGGATCTGCCATAACCAATCGCTAACGTTTGGTCGTGACGTATGTCATGCGCCGTTCGCCTCGGTTTCTCACATGGAAATCCATAAAAATAACTGTGCAGATTGAGCAGCCACCTCAGGGATAAAACCTAAAACTCGTGCATTCGGATGGGGATTTATTCATAGTGGAGGGAGAGTTTTGTGATCGGGAATGCGCTGCTCACGTGGTCCATAACATGATTGTATGCTGTAAATAAAATGTCATATGCTTGGTATGATAAGAATAAATGCTGCCGTAAATAACCTCCCAATTCAAATGTTTACGTGCTTTTCTTCTTTTTATTTTTTGAGTGGTGATGAAATATATTGCTCTTTTAAATACTTGCCAGCATTTAAAGAAATACAAGTCTATAAATGCATCCAAATTACAGCGAAGCGCAACCGCACGGTGCTCTGCAGGGGTCAAAAAGGATATAAACAGTACATTTTGAAGAGATATATTCTTGAAAACTCAGAGATGTGGATTCAGACAGCAATTCATCCTTGTGTGGTGTTCAGGTCTGTGGGACACGTTTTTGTTTTTTATCAAAAGAAAAATTAGACGATTAATTATTTTTTCAAACTCAGACCCATTGGCCTTGGCTCATTTTATGTGAAGAGCAAATATCAGAACACATTTTCAATGACCACACACTGTACACCCCCCTACACATTTATATTACATACAGGATGTTCGGGTCTAATAAAAGTGTAGGTCTTGTGTACTTTCACTCCATCCTGTACCTTCACATAATATGGGCCTGATGTTAGTGTGTGTGTGTGTGTGTGTGTGTGTGTTCAGGTCTGTCTATCCCGGTGAGGACTTCAACCTGAATGCACACTGACTCATGGGGACTCGTGTCACCATGGGGCCATAAATTAAAGAAAACAAGCTTATAAATCATACAGAATTATTTTTTTTGCAAAATGCAAGCACCAACACAGTCTGCTCACACTTTCCTGCACATTTTACCCTCTGTCTTGTGGGAACCAATCTTTATTTTCTCATACTCTATCCCGGCTGCAAATTGGGGGCGGGACACAATAAATATAGCTTTTCCAATGTGGTTTCTTATCACAACTGATCAAGACGGCCAAAAGATTTGCTGCTCAGAGGGCCCTGCAATTGATTTTGGAAAAGAGTGAAGCGTTTGATGATATAGAGCAGGGGTGGCGAACATTGGTCCTGGAGAACCACAGTCCTGCATAGTTTTGCTTCAACCCTAATCAAACACACCTGAACAAGCTAATCAGAAGGGTGACAGAAGGGTCCTGGCAAAATTGTCATCTATGCGGGGCAATGAATCACACCCCCTGCAGGACACTCTGTCAGCTCTGGAGAGCAGCTTCAGTCACAGACTGCTCCACCCTCGGTGTGTGAAGGAGAGATTCCGAAGGTCTTTTCTTCCTGCTGCAGTCAGACTGCACAATGAACACTGTTAGCATGAAACTCTTTTCTACTGTTGCAATATTTTTATATTTTTATATATTTATAATATTTTAGTAATGGGCCATTTAACTGTGTAATTCCCGAAACGGTGCAATATTTGTTAGCATATTTTTTATTTTTTATTTATTACTTCTAGTTTATTTTAGGTTTTTCTTTTTTTATCTTAATGTTTGTGATACTATTTTACCATTGTACCCCTGCTGTTGCTAAATGCAATTTCCCCACTGCGGGACAAATAAAGGATTACTTACTTACTTACTTACTTACTTACTGGTAAACCCACCGGCCACCCCAAAAGCGTTGTTTTGCCCTCTCCCATTAATGCAGGTCCCCTTTGAAAGAATTGGGATGGATTCAGATGTTGTTGACATGATTGTGCACAAGTCCAAACTTTACTTTATGAGCTTTCATATATACTTTCTATTAGGCCTCATGTCAATCATCAATAATAACAAAATACTTCAATAAATGGCATCACTTTTCCTTAGGTTTGTTCTAAACGCCCACGGCTAGGATTGGATAAGATTTGCATATTTAATGAGCTTCGGCTCCCCGGTGAGTACGCGTGAGGCATTGTTTTGAAAGCTGCAACCGGAATGATTCGTCCCTCAGGGCTCGCAAAATGTCTTTATCAAACAAACACAATGATTTATCTCTCATCCACCTGTGATTAATATTAATGGTATTTTACATTACTTAGCCTGCCCGATCGATGGATATAATCGTGAATCACACATGCGCACGGCAAGTAAGTTGCAGACTTATTTTTCCTTCAAATATCAAGTCAAGAGAGTGAGCAACGCACATCCCCCGGACGTTGGGCTTTGTGGGCCCTGTGACAGTGGTAAGTTATGTTTAGTTAGACATGTACACAATTTAACATTGTATTTGATCTGTAACAATGCAATACTATCACATATCTAAAAAATTACTCACATCAGTGTGTTGCTTCATTGGTTCATGTAATCTCATCCTGTCTGCAAATCCAGTCTCTTGTTTACAAACGAATCCAGTTAAATGAACATACGTGCATCGTCTTCCCCTCGTGAGCTGGATATTCATTAAAAATAAAGTTCATCCACACATTTCCAATAATAGAATCTGAAGGAAGCTTATGCTGCGACTGTGTTCTTCCACAACCAGGCACAGCACAATATCTTGCTATCTTCAGCATGTTTATTGCTCGGTAGCGTGAACAGTTTAGCTCCACGAGTCGGTGGGCGGGGCTACAGAAGCAGGCGTACATATATTTATCTGTTGAGGCGGTGTTTCTGCATTCTATGACGTCAATGGTCGACATATTCTGAGATCGAGCGTTTGCTGGGCCTGGTGTCAATAAAAGCTTTTCTTTGACTAACAAGGAGGTTTTCAGCTCTGAAACTTACATGATATTCTTATATTACCATGACCTTTTATATATCAAAGGCTCAAGGGAAAGTTGATTTCTCAATTCATCACCCCTTTAAGTTTGCCACTTAGACATGGAATCATTAAAAAAATGCCATCAGGGTGTAAGTGGTTAAACAATGAATACGACAAAATGAAATATTATGTAATATGACTAGAACAAGAAAACTCACTGTTTCTCCAGTTTCATGTCAGAGATTTTAATATTTTCCACCCTGAACGTCTAAATGTGGCAATGGCATAAACAAATGAGTGATGAGGATGTGTTTACATGCAAATGTGTTCATGTTTTATAAACAAACAGTAAACAGCAAAAGTATGAAATTGAACAAAATAAGAATTTTTCAAAGAGACAAATTCTAGAAAATTGTATTTAATGTTTTAATGTTCACATTCCAGCCAATCACAATCAAGTTTTCAGAGGAAATAGAGACACGTTTATTCTGAAGCAGAAGATGATGTTATTATTTCAGTGGATAATGAGAGTCCAACAACCTTTACTAACATTATAAATGAACTTCAGGGGAATGAAAGCACTTTAATGTCTTTATCTCGTCTCCTCCTCAACACCAGGAGTCTCAGCTCTCAGAAGAGGAAAGAAGAAACAAGGGCAAAAAATCCCAAAATGTCAAAAAGAAAAAAAGTGGCCCCAAAAAGAGAAACACAAACATGTATTATATTGATGTAACACGAGTTGTACAGTCCAGCAATAGCATTAAACTGTTTAGTTATTAAAGTTAAAATGTAAATTATGAATGTTCATATTTAACCTCTTAACTGTCACCCCCCTTTTTGAGAATACACATGAAAATGCACTATCCAAACTTAAAGGGCTGTAATTCAAGAATGCTTTGGAATATAGACCAAAGTTTGGTCTCGTTTTAAAGACGACGTTCTGCAGATTATTGCTGAAGTGAAAGCAATTCAAAATATGAAAGTATGAAATAGTTATGGAAGTTTAAATTTACTGTAAATGAAAAATACTGTACTAAATATTTTTTATTTCATATAAAATATATATTTTACAAAAAAGAATTTACTCTAAAATTACTATAAAATCAAAGCCATATGTCTAACCAATTTGTGTTCCAAATTTGAAGTTGATATCACAAAAATTGAAGTCCCCATGAGATTTTGTTTAGGGTGCTGTACCAAAAATAGCCACCGGGTGTCATTAAAATTCCATTTATTGTTGTTTTGATGCATTTTCCTGTAAATTTCTATCCAAATATTACTTCCATCACAAAACAGTCACCAAATATGCACCCTTGAGACTCAGACCTTTCCGACAATATGCGTTTTGTCAAGATTGGAAAAGATTTTGAATATAAAGTAGTTAAAATAATTGTTGTAATATGAAACATGACAGCGCCCACTAGGGGAGGAGCCCACTAGAATAATTTAGAGTAACGTTTCCATGGCAACACAATGTCCGATTTCTAAACGGTTTTCACAGGATGAATTTTGAGTTTGTAAGCTTTCAAATGATACCTTATTTGTGATAATTACTTAAATATATGATATGAAAAAAAGGCGATCAAAAAAAGAGCACCAGGCGTCCCACCTGTGGGACGGTGACAGTTATGGGGTTAAAGAATTGTTGGATTAAGGTCCATGTTCATATTGACGGATACTGACAGACATCAAGATGCAAATAAGGGGAAAGAGTTGGACACATACAAAAATATAGAGGAAGTAAAATATGATATAGGGGTTTTCAGAGAAATAAACAAATGATGTGACGCACTGAATGAGGGATGAGAGCAGATATAATAATCACTTAGTTTAAAGTTGCAGACAGAAACATCAGACTCAGGACAGAAACACACGACCTCTAAAGTAAGAACAACTCACATGTTCATTCTTCAGACACAATTAGACTTTGAGATGTTAATATTGTCTGAATGATTGTGTGTTTCATTCATGCAGCTGTTCAGAAACTGAAACTGTCATATTTTACCCCAAAATGAATCTGTGAATGTTTGATGTCTGAGTTTTTCAATGTGTTTCTTCCTCAGAAATGGACCAAACTCTATATTTCGTTCTCCTTCTCATTGGTGAGTGTGTTTGTTGTTTTATTTATGGTTTATAGTTTCATCAGGTTTGACCCTGTTATGAAAAGCATTAAATCAAACCCTCTCTTTCACAGCTCTCTGCTCCGTATCTGAATGTGTTCAGCGTCAGTATCACTTTATAAACGTGTTGAAGAACTGGACTGAAGCTCAGAGATACTGCAGAGAGACTTACACAGATCTGGCCACCGTTGACAACATGAACGACATGAACGAGCTGAAGAAGAGTGTGAATGATGATGTTCATGATGTCTGGATTGGGCTGGAGAAGACGGGTGTTGATAAATGGCAGTGGTCTTCAGGTGATCCTGCGCTCGATCTGAACTGGGGATCTGGACAACCAAATAACGGACATGAGAGCTGTGCTGTGATGAGAGATGGACTATGGGAGGATTTTCCCTGTTATTCTACTCGTCATTTCATCTGCAACAACAGTGAGTGCAGCTATTTAAAATTACAACAACCATTCATTTAAAATAGATGCACCATATGCCATTTTTGTATGCAATATTGTGAATATTGAAGAGACTGTACAAAATATTTTCCAGAAGAAAAAAAACACACACAGAGGGAAAGAGATTGATACTGATATAGGCTGTGTTTCCCAAAGCATCAAGAGTTAAGTTGATCATAGAGAACATTGGTGTCAATGGTCTTCACAATCAACTTGGGTTCATGATGCTTTTGAATTGATAATATTCATATTAAATATAGCATCAGTGACTAGAGCGGATAAAGCTTGATATTTTCAGCCTTCAGGATCTCAACACAAACCTGTAATTTCTTAAAGGGTACAAAACACAGTTCTGCCAGTCTGGTGTTAATCTTGAGTACCAATAGAGTACATCCTTCATATCTCCCAAGAGTCTTTAGTTTTATTATATTTATAAAAGACATATACACTGTACCGATTCTTTCAGGAAACAGCCAAACCCATCAACGAGCTTCATTCGGGTTACAGGAATGGCATTTTGTGTTTAGACCATGAAATCAACAGTCACTAAAGAAGTGTGTTTCTGGTTGTGAGGGAAAGATAACCTGTTTAGCATGAGTTATTTGAAAATAGCATTAGACCCTCCCTTTAACACTAGAACCACTGCTGGTTTTTTTGTTTTTTTTAATCAAAATTGTGTTTTTTACAATCCCCTGTTGTTAAAAATTGTTTAGATAAAACCAGATTAAAAACGAGGCATTTATACCTAGAAGTGCCAGCAGGTCAAATGTACCCGTGTGTAATTCCTTTATTTCTGCGCTGTTTTTGAGCAACGTGTAGGCTTACTGTAAACAGTCACACAACACAATGTAGGAACTAGACTTTTGGAGTCGTTTTTGTGAGAAAATTTTACTTCCGCATCTAAAAATGCCAAAACCGGACGTGACATAACGAGAGGGAGTGAGGTGAATTCCAGCGATAGGAAAACAATGGATCGCAATGACAGTTCGGACACTGAGGAAATTCTAAATGTGTATTAATACTCATATGGCAAGACCACAGCCATACAATTATGACACACAAGTAGGGACAGACCAGGATTAAACAGAACAACGATCAGAGGAGACACATTGAGTTGTTGTGTGAGGAGAACAGGGCAGCTGTTTTTTATTGCACCTGTCTCGGTGAGAGACCAGTGTTAGTTTATAGATAACGTTAGCTAACAATATGAACTCAGTGCTCAGATTACAATACTGTACAGATTATTATCATGTATCAGGCAATGGCAAAGCTGGTATTGGTCATTTAGGATTATTGATTCTTACCAATAACAGAAACTAATAAGCTTTGACCATCAGGCATAAGTCTCACTCGTTAATATCCGTGCACACTGAACATATACATGATATAACGTTAGCGGTTCCTCGTCACGACTGATTTGGTAGTTAGCAAATGTTTAAAAAAGAAGACTTACGGTGCACAGTTCACATTTTCTTCGAGCTGCATCTCTGAGGGATCCGTGACCGTCACGTCTCCCGCCGGCGGCCGAACCACAGACACATAGTGTAATTGTGTGTGTTTCATGTTATCCTTTATTCATTAGTTCTGTGTTATGGGTTCATTTCGTGCAGATTCACAGATAGTGTGAGGATGCATATGACGTTATGAGTATGTATTTGAGTGAACTAGAATGTACATATGGGTGATTCTTCAACTACAGGCACTTCTGGCCTTGTGAACTTGAGGGGAAAAAAGTGTTCAAATCAAAATTGTCACAGTCTAACAGTTAAATATAACTAGTCTAGTTTAATGATCCATAAGAGAACGCACTTACATAAGACAAATTGGTGTTTTTTGACATATTTTCCAATCCGCACTGAACAAATGTCATTTCCATCACATGTAAATATTTGATTATTATTTAAAATTATGATATACATAATTTCTTAACAGTGTAAGACCACTTTCACACAGTTTTACCAATTTATACCTATATTGCAATTACCATAGATTTGTGGATTAAGTAAATTAATTGTCATGAGGCCCAAACACAAAGCTTACATCCACCACAACCTAAAATATAATATTGCATTGGTTAGATACATTTAAGAAAAATAACTACTTGTGTTATTACATTAAGTGGAACATTATCCCATAAACTATGCAGAAATTTTGAATGAGTGATAAGAATTTTGTACATTATTTTTTTTAAAGTTATGAGGTGGTGGAAATGACTGGGTGTTGTGGAAATGACAATGAATGGACGTCCATGTAGAAAAACAGAAAAAAAATATTTGAAACCCATTTAACAAATCATTAGTCATTAGTCTGTTTGGTTCCTTAACCAGATGAACAGTTACAGTCTTACTGTAAACAACTTTAACCACAAATAGTCACATGAAAAATGTAATCTTAAAAATAGATGAAAGGGCATTTCAACAAATATATATTTGAATAAATACATTAGCGTTGTACATTTCAATAAATAAAATATTCATATGTAGCCACTCAATCTATGAATTGCACCTTGTAAGCATAAATGTCATTTCCACCTCACCTTTGTCATTTCCACCCAAAGAGGTAAATGACGGTGGTGGAAATGAGAATCCTACAGTATTTTGTAAAAGAATCCAAGCTAGTGTTACAGATTAGCTATGAATTGGTAGTAAGCATTGCATGTGTGGCAACCCGGAGGTGTAAACAGAGGATAATTTACCAACTACGCCACTCAGGGAGTTACACCCAGAGAATGTAGTGTCTCTAAAAGGACACGCAAGTTCGTTCACCAATAATCGCTCAGAGACATGGGTGACAATACAAAAGAGTTGACTTTATTAAGTTACCCAACGTTAAAAAAATCATCCTTAAAATATGTCAGGCCTCAGCCAAGCGCAGCTCATCATAAGGGTTTAACTCTAACAAGGTCACAGGAAAACCAGCTAACTGGGGCTTACCAGCAGGGTCAGGCTATCAAAGATTAGGCTGCTTCTAGCAGAAAAATCATTCCTTTCACCAGTGCACGCAAACACACGCACTCACACCATACTCCACGGATGGACACGGCACACTGTGAACACCACACCACCACCACCTAGAAGAGAATAGAGCCAGCCTCCCTGCCTTTGGCACCCAGATCCTGTGACACAAGAACAGAGAAAGCTTAAGAGAGTCACTAAAAATGCACACAGAATAATTAAGGCGCTGAATTGCCCTATGTCAATTTAAATTAAACAACCCAAAATAAGAATTAACAAAAAGATTTAAAGAAATACAAAAGCAAAACAATGGATTTGAGGTTACAGAAAAATAAACAAAACTGATCTCAACAGTTTGCAGGAAAATACACTACACTGGGTTTAACAGTTTGCAGGAGCATACGGCAAACTGGTTTTAACAGTTTACAGAAAATAAACCAATCTCAAATTACAATAATTAGCCTAACTAACCAGCAAAACAAAATACAAACTGGAATACAAAAGAAAAATATAGTTACATTTAGTAGGATAAATCAATAAACCCCACAAAATAAATGCACTGCAAAACAAACCCCAAAAAGGATAAAGCTCTTTGCAAAATAGAAAACACTAAATTAGGATATACAAAGGCAAAGAGTATCAATTCTATTCAAATGTAAATAAAGACAATTTAAACAAAAAAAGAAAATATAAAGCAAAATCAACAAAACAAGACAGCAACTTTATCCGTGGGCAGGACGTGAAACCCGCCAAACTAGCAAATCACGACAGTGTGAGATCTGCAGGAGAAACAAATCCGTTGATTTGAACCATACGAGAGGGAATGGCGATCAAGCAATCAGCTTACGCTCTCCAACGTTTTAGGAGAGCACCAATGACGAATGATGCGTGCATAATCAGGAGCGCACACACCTAATAACGGCAGTCACAGCAGTAGTGCGAGACCCGCATGAGAAACGGAACAGCTGGCTCGTACTTTACGAGAGGAAATGGCAATCAAGCAATCAAGAGCTTACTCTCTCATGTCCACACCTGATGCCGGAAGCAGCCAGAGTAAAGTGTTTGCGGCGCGCGTCAGTGACGTCGGCAAATGACGTTGACCTCAAGCACAGGTCTATCGCATTTTATACCCCCATAGTTACAGCCAATTGGCTTACGATCCACATATAATTATAAGGGAAGATTATAAGGGAAGGTAAAAGGCCTTCCCACCACAATCTACCCCCCTTTTCTATGTCGTCGTCCCGACGATCAAAAAAAACAAAAAGGAAAGGAATTCTCAGAACAATAAGCTGGTTAATCCCAAGGCCTAAACAAAGCTGAGATGGCCCTAGACACTGGCCCAATGGGAACCTCAACCTCCCTTTCCGTCCCTCTCACAGTGCGTGGGAGACGATACATGTTAGAGTGCTGACCCGCCGTGGTGCGTCCAGTCCTGCGTATGGCAATCGGCCCATCACCCATTGCACCCGAAGGTAAAGCCAAGGGTACCTCTGGTTCCACAGTTGGAGGATTGGGATGCCCTCTACTACCCAACACTAACTCATTTGGGGGATCGAATGGCACTAAATGGCCCAAACCCTCAGGTGCACGTACTTGAGCAGGTTGAGGGGTCTCTGGTACTAATACCATTAAGTCAACATCGTCCACCTCGTCCTCCAGCGGGGAAACCCTTGGTTCACTCACTGGCCCATTAGGCTGATCCACTAGCATGGATTCTCTCCGGATACGGTTCTTCAAAAGTGAACGGTGAACACTTCGTACCTTATCCAAATCTTCAACTGGC
This sequence comes from Gobio occitaniae, assembly GCA_033150135.1. Lineage (NCBI taxonomy): Eukaryota > Metazoa > Chordata > Actinopteri > Cypriniformes > Gobionidae > Gobio > Gobio occitaniae. The sequence goes on along the minus strand of JARQWZ010001426.1, from coordinate 154,169 downwards.
GCAATAGTGTAAACGACACCTCCCTCCTTTGGTGCCCTCACTACCTGATAAACTATGGGACTCCACAGATCCTGGATCTTGTGGCGGCCTCTCATACTGTGATCACGGAGGTAGACTAACTGACCCTCCTTTAGTGGCAAGTCACGGACATGCTGGTCGTGTTGTGACTTGCGATAATCTGCAGCTGCCTGTAGACGTTCACGCGCTCCCTCATAGGCGACCTGTAATCGCGACTGATGTTCTAAGATCCAGTTGTGCACGCTACCCGCACATGGCTCTGCCACTCTACCAAGCAAGAAGTCTACTGGCAACCGAGGCTCTTGACCGAACATTAAAAAATACGGGGATTCTCCAGTTGCCTGGTGAGGAGTGGTGTTATAGCAGAAGGTCACTTGTGACAGGCAAGCGGTCCACTCCCTCTTTCTAGAGCTTGGTAATGTCCGCAACAAGTTATGCAAGGTTCTATTAAATCTTTCACACTGACCGTTACCGGCAGGGTGATAGGGGGTTGTGCGCGACTTCTTCACTTGGTAAAACTCGCACAACTGCCGAATCAGCGCCGACTCAAAGTTACGGCCTTGGTCAGAGTGAATGCGTCCCGGAACTCCGAACTTATAAAACCACTCATCAACCAACACTCGGGCAACAGTCTCTGCTCGCTGATCACGTGTCGGCACAGCCATTGTAAACTTGCTAAACACGTCGGTCATTACCAAAACGTTCTCCTGCCCCGAAGAAGAAGGCTCTAGCATTGTAAAATCAACAGCAAGGATTTCGTTGGGTCTAGAACTCAGCAGGTGGCCCATAAAGCCCCGAGCTGCTGGTCGAATGTCCTTCGCAAGTTCACAACGGTCACACTCTTGGCACCAGCGCGTAATGTCAGCAGACATACCTGGCCAATAGCATCTCCGTCGTATTAGTTCACCAGTTCGCTCGATCCCCTGATGTCCATGCTGCTGATGCAACTGCGTCAAGACCTCCCGTCTGAGCACCTCGGGTAAAACCATCTGAAAAACATCCTCACCTCCATCAGGACGAGAAATCCTGCGATATAGTACTCCCTCTTTCAGTACCAATCGATCCCATTGCTGGAACAAGGTCAACACTGGCTTAGCCAACTTTCTACGCTCCTCAGGCCCTGGACGCTTTCCCTGTTCCCAAAATTTCATCACAACCCTGATAACTGGGTCGGCTTCCTGCAGGGAACATATATCCAGCACAGAATAATCTGGCAGAACACTCATTGTTGACACAACTGCCTGTGCTCCCCGCCCCATACTAATGGCCTGATGCAATGACTCTGGAACAGCACTACCACCAACTAAACCTTCTGGAATGCTCCCAGCAGTCGGATCCTGTCTGGAAAGAGCATCTGCATTACGATTGCTCTTTCCTGACCGGTACCTTACCTCAAAATCAAATGCTGCCAATTCAGCTGCCCACCGTTGTTCTGTGGCCCCTAGCTTGGCAGTAGCCAAATGACTGAGGGGATTGTTGTCAGTGTACACCAGACACTTGTGACCAAGAAGGTACTCTCTAAATTTCTCAGCCATGGCCCACTTGAGCGCAAGAAACTCCAACTTCATGGAGCTATAATTGGACATATTGCGCTCAGTGGGCCTCAGGCTGCGGCTGGCGTATGCTATAGGACGTACTTTACCTTGATGTTCTTGAGAGAGCACCGCTCCCAAACCTCCGTAACTGGCATCCACTTCCAGTATAAAAGGGCGAGAAAAATCAGCATAAGCCAGTACTGGAGCCATAGTTAACTTGCTCTTCAAACCCTCAAATGCTTCCTGACACTGATCAGTCCACACTTGAGCCAGGCTCTGTCCCTTCCTTCTCCCTGACTTCCCACCAGTCACCTCAGCCACTAACTTATGCAGGGGGGAAACCAATTTGGCAAACCCCTCCACAAAGCGCCTATAGTAACTGGCGAAACCCAAAAACGTCCGTAATTCAGACACACTGGCAGGGCACCGCCACTGCGCCACAGCCTCAATTTTACTTGGGTCAGTTGCCACCCCTTTGGCTGAGATGACGTGGCCCAAGTATCTTACCTCTTGTCTGAAAAACGCACACTTTTCAAGTTTGGCTTTAAGGCCCTCCTGCTTCAAACGGCCCAGAACAACCTCCAAGCGCTCCAAGTGTTGAGCTACTGACGAAGAGTAAACAATGATGTCATCTAGATAAAGTAGCAAAGATTGTCGCTGTTGGTCGCCAAACATCCGCTCCATGAGCCTCTGAAACGTACTAGGCGCATTGCAAAGGCCGAAGGGCATCCTGTTCCACTCAAATAAACCAAATGGCGTACAGAAGGCAGTTTTAGATTTGTCCCGTTCCGTGACAGGGACTTGGTTATACCCACTGGCAAGATCCAGTGTCGAAAACCACCGAGCCCCTGTCAGCGAGTCCAAGGACTCCTCAATACGTGGCAATGGGAATGCATCCTTTCTGGTCTTTGCGTTCAGGTGACGGTAGTCTACGCACATGCGTAGACTACCATCCTTCTTCTTTACTAGCACTATGGGGGATGCATAAGGGCTACTACTCTCTCTTATTACCTGTGCTTCCAGGAGCTGATTAATGTGGGTCTTAACCACTTCATAATCTGACGGTGGTATCCGGCGGTACCGCTGTCTGACAGGGACATCATCTAACACGGGTATATCGTGAGAAATCAGATGGGTACAGCCTAGATCTCCCTCATTAGCTGAAAACACCACTTGATATTTCTGAAGCAGCGCTCTTACCTGCACTTGTTCTTCTGTTGACAAAACAGACCAATCAAGAGAGTCAATCTGCTGAGCCAGCGGCGAGGCTGTTTCCAAAGAAAGGGACTGAACGGTAGCAATAACCGGGTCAACCTCCACAACTCCTGTAGGTAAACTAATGACATAAGCCTCCCTCAAACTACCAATCACAGTTGTCGGATACAATACCACGTCCACAGTACCCACATTCACGATAGGAACCCAAACTGTACCATGGGTCACTCTGACTAATGCAGGAGAGGCTAAAAGCCCAGCCGGCAAACCTGACTCAGGGGGCTCAAACAAGACCGTAGGGCCAGGATACTGGGAAGAACAGGTTGCAGTAACTAACTTCATAGTGCCCCCAGGGATTCGACACGCCCGACGTCCCCGTACCCGTACATTTCCCACAAAATCCGAACCACTCTTAGTACTCACTTGTTGACAATGTTGTAATGCTTGCAAAACACTCGGAGACTGCGCAACAATAGGCAATTCAAAAAGGGCAATGCCATGCTGTCCAAACAGATCCTGATAACAACGGCCTAGTATGTTCATCCCCAGCACCCCAGGAACATCTTTGCACATACCGCCGGGAGGGTCTCGGACAACCAACACACCACATCCTGAAACTACCCTGTCACAAAGTTTGACGTCGAGCTCCAGGTAACCAACATATGGGATCATAAGCCCATTAGCTGCCCTAAGCTGTAACCATTGACAAGATTTAAGGCGATCTTGACCCCAAGGTTCGAAATGCTGCAAAAAGCAACTTTCTGTAATTGTGGATACCATGGAACCGGTATCCACTAAACACGGTACTGATACTCCTCCCATACAAACAACAAGATGTGGACAAGATGACATTAGATGAGACCATGAGCGGGGAAAAGTTAAATTACTTGAGCCGATTACTTCCCCAACCGGGTTGTGACTCGACAGCCCGGCGGGGACTAGTTTCCCGAAAATTGTAGATTACGAGACTGCCCATTTCCAGTCGTATTGGCGCCCGTTGACGGTGACATGGGACGCGGGGAAAGTCGTTCCCCATCACAATCCCTTGCAAAATGTCCGGGTCGTTGACAACGTCTACAGATCACAGGACCGGAACGAGGAGATCGGCCCCGTACATAGGGAGTTTGAAACCGGGCGAAACTTTGGGTAAGCTGATCTAACTGCCGCTGTTGTTGTTTTAATAAATCCCGCAGTTCACCCAGCTCTGACTGCTGTGGTGAACTCTCAGCCCCCGCAGCAGGCCCACCCCGCACACCATACTGAACGCCATAAGCTAATGGCATAGAATGACTACGCCCTCTCGCCCCGCCAGGCATTCCTTCTCGTTCCCACCTAATCGCCTCACCTCTAACTTCAAGCAATGTGACGGTGGGTTGACGACGGACCAGTTGTTTAAGTTCACGCCGCAATGAACTATCAGTAACATATTCTACAAACTGGTCTCGCAGCAAAATCTCACCGTTGGAAATTACATTAGGGGAGCGACTTTTAACTCTCTCCAGAAGGCCCATCAAAGCAAGGGAAAACTCTAATAGAGTCTCCCCTTCGAGTTGCCTCCTGGAGAAAAAGGCTTCCTGTAAAGCCACGTAAGACTGGGAACAGCCATATAGTTCACGCAAGGCTAAAATAATTTTATCAGGGTCCCCACGCTCAATCTCAGGACGATAACGAATTTCTTCACGAGCCTCTCCCTCTAGATGGTCAAATAGAAAAAATGCTTGATCTGCATTAGACAAATGGCGTATCCTCATACAGGCCTTTGCCTCCTCTACCCACTCGTCAATACCCATACCGGTTTTACCGCTGAACTTCGGACATCTACGGTCTCGGGGGACAAAAACAAACCGTTCGGGTGCAGAGGTGCTGGCCACAGATAACTGAGGGATTACTGGTGGTACTGCAGCGGTGCTAGCAGCAGCTTCAGGGTCAGGCAGCTCAACTGCCACCTGAGCCTGCTGCAACCTCACATTATCGGCTTTCAATTGAGCCACCAGTTCCCTCAATTCCTGCAATTCAGCCTCCATTTTATCAAAAGAGATAAAACGAACTTACCGAGACGAGTGCTATCTCACAGGAATATTACAAAGGAGGATAACCCACCCACGGAACCACTGCTGCCCTGTTCAAACACAAAAAGTCACAGACAACTGAAAAAAAAAAACTATTACTAACAAATTAACCAAAATCAAACCTCAAAATGTACCCATGTCTCTGCCAAAATATTAAGATGAAACCCTGCCGACTATACGCCAAAAATGTGGCAACCCGGAGGTGTAAACAGAGGATAATTTACCAACTACGCCACTCAGGGAGTTACACCCAGAGAATGTAGTGTCTCTAAAAGGACACGCAAGTTCGTTCACCAATAATCGCTCAGAGACATGGGTGACAATACAAAAGAGTTGACTTTATTAAGTTACCCAACGTTAAAAAAATCATCCTTAAAATATGTCAGGCCTCAGCCAAGCGCAGCTCATCATAAGGGTTTAACTCTAACAAGGTCACAGGAAAACCAGCTAACTGGGGCTTACCAGCAGGGTCAGGCTATCAAAGATTAGGCTGCTTCTAGCAGAAAAATCATTCCTTTCACCAGTGCACGCAAACACACGCACTCACACCATACTCCACGGATGGACACGGCACACTGTGAACACCACACCACCACCACCTAGAAGAGAATAGAGCCAGCCTCCCTGCCTTTGGCACCCAGATCCTGTGACACAAGAACAGAGAAAGCTTAAGAGAGTCACTAAAAATGCACACAGAATAATTAAGGCGCTGAATTGCCCTATGTCAATTTAAATTAAACAACCCAAAATAAGAATTAACAAAAAGATTTAAAGAAATACAAAAGCAAAACAATGGATTTGAGGTTACAGAAAAATAAACAAAACTGATCTCAACAGTTTGCAGGAAAATACACTACACTGGGTTTAACAGTTTGCAGGAGCATACGGCAAACTGGTTTTAACAGTTTACAGAAAATAAACCAATCTCAAATTACAATAATTAGCCTAACTAACCAGCAAAACAAAATACAAACTGGAATACAAAAGAAAAATATAGTTACATTTAGTAGGATAAATCAATAAACCCCACAAAATAAATGCACTGCAAAACAAACCCCAAAAAGGATAAAGCTCTTTGCAAAATAGAAAACACTAAATTAGGATATACAAAGGCAAAGAGTATCAATTCTATTCAAATGTAAATAAAGACAATTTAAACAAAAAAAGAAAATATAAAGCAAAATCAACAAAACAAGACAGCAACTTTATCCGTGGGCAGGACGTGAAACCCGCCAAACTAGCAAATCACGACAGTGTGAGATCTGCAGGAGAAACAAATCCGTTGATTTGAACCATACGAGAGGGAATGGCGATCAAGCAATCAGCTTACGCTCTCCAACGTTTTAGGAGAGCACCAATGACGAATGATGCGTGCATAATCAGGAGCGCACACACCTAATAACGGCAGTCACAGCAGTAGTGCGAGACCCGCATGAGAAACGGAACAGCTGGCTCGTACTTTACGAGAGGAAATGGCAATCAAGCAATCAAGAGCTTACTCTCTCATGTCCACACCTGATGCCGGAAGCAGCCACAGTAAAGTGTTTGCGGCGCGCGTCAGTGACGTCGGCAAATGACGTTGACCTCAAGCACAGGTCTATCGCATTTTATACCCCCATAGTTACAGCCAATTGGCTTACGATCCACATATAATTATAAGGGAAGATTATAAGGGAAGGTAAAAGGCCTTCCCACCACACATGCAAGCAAAAGACATCGGTGTTAAAAAAAAAAAATCACATTATTTACAAACTCATTTGATGTTACACCATGTTTGGAAATGAGATAATATTTTTTATTGTTTCATTTCAAGCAATGTTTACCTTGAGTTTTCTCCAAGTTGCTAAAGAAATGTAAAATCTCCTCCATGTCAGACATGTGCTGTGATGTCATTGTTCATCTCCATAGAAACTACCCAAACAATCTTTCAAAAAAACATTTTAAAGGGACATTACAGCGTTGTGGTGGAAATGACGACAATTCTGTGGGACAACTACATTTTGTATATAAAATCACATTAATAGTTGTCTGACCTTAAAAACCTCAATTATGTTTTGATTATTTTACTGATACTTTATTCAGTCATATATATATATATATATATATATATATATAGAAAAAAGATAAAATAATTTTCTCATTATTGAAGATCAGAAGTCTGGGTGTGGGACAAGCACAAAACAGCAATATTTGCATGTATAATGATGTTTAAAAAGGTGAAAAAATCATTATAGACTACCGGTAAAAAGTTCCTAAAGTACTTTCATTGTAAATTTAACTATGAAAGTGTGAATTTTTAAAAATTAAATGTTTTTTTTATAAAATATGATCAAAGGACATGAAAGTGCCCATAGTCTAAGAATTGCCCATACATGGCATGATATTTAGCCCCGGGAATGAGAATTTTAGCAGGCAGCCCTGCAAAAAAACCCACACATATTTAACCCCCAGAACGCGATGTTTACCGGAGAACCTCCCCCAAACGCGATTGGGCTTGTTTTGGGCTAGTTTTGAGTAACGAATGGGTGGGTTTTGTTGTTAAAACCTGGCAACCCTGCTGCCAGTGTTCGTCTCGAGCAGCTGAACTGTGGCGCGTGTATTGCAAAAGACGGTCACATTTTCCGGTGTTCTTCTCCGACCCCAGTACGTCTCGTGCTTTTATTTATAATGGGCTGCATATATCTGCTGCAAATGCGACCGGATTCCCCTCTGTCCCAAACACATGCATATAACATGCTGTATATAGGTAGTTTACATGATTAAAGTAACATTAAAGTGAAGATATGCCTCTAGTTTTAATCATTTAAATGTGTCTTTGAGGTTTGGGCAAAAACTTCTGGCAGCTTTAGTTGTTGTTTATGCACATGTTTATCTTCAAAATAGACAACTAGTTATACATTAAAACTATGCTGAAAGCTCCTGTATGTGAACCTTTTACAGATAAATACAAGTGCATTTTCGTTTATTGACACAAATCAATAAGTAAATCATACTCAACTATTATAGTAAACAACATTTCCTAATTAGGCCTACTCTGTATACATTTTATGATGAATAGTATCATTATATATGATGTTTAAAAAGCTTCTTGTGTTCATATATTTCATTATAAAATGGCATACTATGTACACTACCCTTCCTGAAATACAATTAATATTGTCATCATTCATTGATTTCATGTTAAAATAATATACAAATTCACTGCCCTCTTTGAAATACAATAATCAGTAAAAAAGAATCATAAGATTAATCTGAAAAATAATCGTTAGATTAGTCGACTAATCAAAAAAAAAAAAAAAACATTGTTAGATTAGTCGACAGAAAAAATAATCGTTAGTTGCAGCTCTAGTATACTGTAAATACAACAGAAAAGAAACAAAACAACTTAACAGCACGTCATTCAACCCAAATATGACGAGCCATAATTACAAATCAGAATAAATAAAACAAACAAAAGACCAAAAAAACATAGGTTGTAGGACAACAGTGATTCCTCGCATTAAATACTAAAAGGGAAGGATCTCGAACACCTTTAAAAGAAAACAGTTGTTAAACACCCACATGAATGCCCAATGTTCTCAACTCAGTCAGGAAGAGACTTACCCAACGACGGAATCAGGTCAAATCACTCTGAATGGTAACACTATAGATCGCTTGAGTTCATTCTGATCCTATAGCGTCGCATAACTGATGTACATTTGCCTGAAACAAGCTACAAAAATCATACCCACTTGTCAGATTAAAAGCCTAAACCGTTTACACAACTTGCTGCAGTAACACTTACCAAGAAAATTCGCCCTTTCAGAAATACACAAAAGCTGGAGTACCGCTGCAGTCAAACCACCGGCACGTTGGGAACGAAAGGGAACCCCTGAGGCAATCGGAGATGACGCATGTCGACAGGGAGGAAAAGAGGCCATTTATAGTCAACCGGAAATGACGCTCCACAATAATTAAAAGGGGAATTTGTAGACTGCAATCTTTTCAAATAAATAAACGTAGGAGGAGAGCATCCGGTCACACGTGCAAGCTAGAAATAGAACCGAGTATTCTTCACGCGACAGCGTGTTGGAAGCGTTTCCAGGCAAAATAGAATAAGAAAAGCTGTTTATTTGTAATTTTGACACAAATACATATTAATAAAGTACATTTTGGTGTTTGAAAGTCTGTAGGTTTTGACATAAATGCAGATATAATTGTAATTTAAAAAATATATACTCTCGATTTTCAAATATTGCACCTGTCAATACAGAACGAAATATTCTGTAGCCTATTTTGCTGCCAATACTGCCGACGTTGTCTTTGCTGTATCAGTAAGCTATATATTTATTTTTAACATGAAGTATAGGCCTTCTATGGCAGCAGCGCCGCGTCAGACACGTTTCTGGTGTGTAATGACATAAACGCCACACTCACGCCACGCAGCCAGTGTGTAGCCGGGTATAACAATGTTTGACTTCATCATATCACCGGGATGATAGTCTTCTGGTCTAAAGTGAACTCCACACACCATCGTGTGTTTCCAAGCAGATGTCGAATGCACAAAACGCCACCATGCAGGAACTTTTTTTTTTTAGGAAACCTGTGGACTCGATGTCCTGACAGGCTGCACACATAATTTACCATGACAATGATAAATTGAAATAGAAAAACTACCGAAAACCCACAGACTCCTACTGAATACCAACCTATTCTGCACCGAGCCAACGCAAGCGACTCTCTGCATTGGCTCATTTTCTCTCGTGACGTAATATGACACAATGTTGAAAAAAAAAGCGCTTTTTACAAGTGGCCAATGAAACAGCCACTTTATCTACTAAATTTGTGCTCTTATGTCCTTTTAAAATATTTTAAATCCTGCATTACCTTTTCATATGGTATTTTCATACAAGGTTATATATTCATTAGAATTTTTTTTTTACCTGCAATATGCCCTTTAATTAACAGTGTCGGGGAAGCTACTCTGAAACTGTAGTTTGACAAGCTACTTATAAATTAAAGTAGTTAAACTACAGTCAAGCTACCCTTCTGAAAAAGTTACTACCAAAATGCAGCTTCATCGAAACTACTTTTTTTTCTACAATTAAATTGCATATTTATAAATAACTGAATAATCATTAATGAAGAATGTTTTCAGTTAAATGTTTGGGGTTTAAAACAACACAATGCAATACAATTACGATAAGAGTAAAGTTTTATTTTGTAAATTATCCAAATATACAATACATAGTCTATATCTCAAACTGACTGTCAAAGTGCAAAATTGCTATAAATGTAAGAACAAAATATAAGCAACTTGGATACACAGGAGTAGACAAAAATGCAGATAAACTCACAGCACGTGCAGTGACGCATCATACGGTGTGTGTGCGCATTATACGGTGTGTGCGCGCATTATACGGTGTGCCATGTGTGTGCGCCAGTGTTGTAGTCGAGTCACCAACTGTCGAGTCCGAGTCGAGTCTCGAGTCCCAGTGTTCCGAGTCCGAGTCCAAGTCCGAGTCACCAAAGAAGAGTCCGAGTCGAGTCCAAGTCGAGTCACCATTACCTGAGTTCGAGTCCGAGTCGAGTCCCGTGTTCGAGAATACAGAAAAAATACAGAAAAAAATGTAATATTATGATATATTATTACAATTTACAATATTTGGTTTTCAATTTATTATACTTTAATTTATAATTTATTTCTGTGATGCAAAGCCAAATTTTCAGGATCATTACTCCAGTCTTCAGTGTCACATGATCCTTCAGAAATCATTCTAATATTCTGATTTATTATGAGTGTTGGAAACAGTTTTGCTGCTTAATATTTTTTCATAACCTGTGATACTTTTTTAGGATACTTTGATAAATAAAAAGTAAAAAAAAAAAAAGAAGCAAATGTTTTAAAAATAGAAATCTTTTGTAACAACAATATACACTACTGGTCAGTAATTTGGGGTCAGTCATTTTTTTCTTTCTTTTTTTGTAATAAATCAATAATTTTATTCAGCAAGGATGTGTTAAATTGATAAAAAAGTGATAGTAAAGGAGATTTATATTATTTGAAAATATGTTTTTATTTTGAATAAATGCAGTTCTTTTGAACCTTTTATTCATCAAATATATTAAGCAGCAGAACTGTTACCAACACTCATAATAAATCTGAATATTAGAATGATTTCTGAAGGATCATGTGACAAATTCTGCTTTGCATCACAGAAATAAATTATAATTTAAATTATAATAAATTGAAAACCAAATATTTTAAATTGTAATAATATATCACAATATTACTTTTTTTTCCTGTATCTGTGATCAAATAAATGCAGGCTTGATGAGCAGAAGAAGTTTCTTTCAAAAACATTACAAATTGTCCAATCCAAACTTTTGGCCTGTAGTGTATGTCATGTCTGCAAATATATTTGAAAGGATTGTTTATTGCTGCTTCTATAGACACCATTGTGAATTTTACAAGCTATAAATGTATTGTTTTGCTATAAATGATATGTATTTAAATATCTGAAATCTAAAATAAACATAAACGGGATTAAGCGCTGAGCGCGTCTGTCTTTGGCTCAGCGCCAGACATTGCAGAAAGCACAGTTTGAATCTGGCAGTTATTGTCACGTCACTGTACATTCGCTTCACTGTACGTAGACATCATCGACGTCTGATGCCAAAATAGGCAGACATCGCCCAACCCTAGCTTCCTCTGTTTATTATCATATATGCATTAGGCAATAATAGTTTTTTTAAAGCTAATGTTAGCCAATGGAAAGCATTTTACTTACTTTTCTGGGTGCATCCGTAACAGATAAAGAACCGTTAAAGTTTGAAGTTGTCCCAGTCTTTTCCTCAATTGTGCGATTACACACACAAAATTTAGCGCTGCTCTTTTCAGCATTAGATGCAAAATCCGTGAAGGCGAACTTCACGACAAATGTCAACATTTAGCCCGCGAATACGAAAATGTGGCGCAAAGTGAGTGACTTCAGTCAGTGAGTGTGTGGTCAAGCAAGGAGAGCAAGCGGTAGCAGTGTCTGTGAGGGAAACATAGATCACGGCCGGTCTTGGGAGCCCGAAACAGGAAAAGTGTAACAACTTATATCAAATTTTGATAACCTATTTAGTCAGAAACAACGTAATTAATTTGATGAATGCTCAAGTGCGATTTTATATATCCTCGAGACTCGAGTCCAAGTACGAGTCATCAGTACGCGAGTCCAAGTCGAGTCACGAGTCCAGAAAACAGAGTCTCGAGTCGGACTCGAGTCCAGAGAATAAGGACTCGAGTCGGACTTGAGTCCGAGTCCAGGACTCGAGTACTCCATCACTGGTGTGCGCATCATACGGTGTGTGATCAGAGCCGCTCTGAGACGTGAATCAGACGCTGCTTGCGTGAACATTGTGCACTTCATTCTGAAACCTGCGCTGCGATTTAATTTGATCAGAGCCTTTGCCGTGGGATAAGTGCACTAAACTATAATCACAATATTGTTTTCTGTTCAAATTGCTTTGCCAGTGCAATGACGCAAACACCACATTAGTGATCTTTCAGGTTCTTATATATATATAATTATATTAGGATAATCAATTTAAAAAGGCTATTATTCACTTGTATGTGCTTGAAGTCTTCGACGCAGACAGCGTTTTAATCTTTTGTTTGTATAAATCAAGTGTAACCTTTACTAGTCGATTCGTGTGAAGTTATCAACCCACTCCTGTACATCCTTTATGCTAAATGGTAAATGGACTGCATTTATATAGCGCTTTTAAAGGGGTGGTAAACCACGATTTCACTATTCTAACTTTAGGTAGCGTGTAATGTTGCTGCTTGAGCATAAACAACATCTGCAAAGTTACAACGTTCAAAGTAAAGGGAGATATTTGCTTTTAAAGAAATCCATTTCTAAGAACTACAGCAAACGGCCAGCAGGCGACTACACACATTCCTCCAGGGTTGGTGACATCACCAGGCTCAATATTTACATAAACCCCTCCTCCGAGAATATTAAATAAGGGGAGGGTGAGGCCATTTTGTATCGCGGCGCTGTTGTGGTATAGTAGGCTGGAGTGTTGTTGCCGCGATGCCGAGGAAACACTGTTATTTTCATCCGGATTGCAGGTCTGGGGTACTTGCTCTGTTCAGCCTTCATAGGGACAGGGGTGCGTTGCAGAGCGTTTAACACACAGCAGGTTATATGCACATGTGTGTATGAGACAGAAGGGAACAGGCGCGTGCGGGGCTCCCGCAGCACATCTCACGGAGGAAAACTTCCACCATCTTCGCGAGTTCAATGCCGGATTTTCACAACGTCAGCTGCGTGAGACAAACGCGGCCAGTGTGGATCATGCATGACGCGCGCGGGGCTCCCGCAGCACATTTCACGGAGGAAAACTTCCACAATGTTCGCGAGTTCAATGCAGTATATGCACAACGGCTTGTCCTGAAAGCTGGATTTACAAACAGAAGCTGTTTACGGGCCACAACCTGTAAGCCTGATTTATATTTCATCCATGTGTTTTCCTGTAATAGGTTGTAACAAGGAAGTAAACAGATGACAACACTGTTCTGCAAACCAGTCTGTTAAATGCTTATTCATACTTAATGTTATCCGACGAACACCTAACGTTACAAACACTAACGTTAAAATCTCAACAGCGAACTTGGCATTAGTGTAAATGATTCTTTGATTAGAGCTTTTATGTATTATTTATCTACAGGCTTGCTAAACATGGTTCTGTGTGTGATTTGGCTACTATAGTAAAGCCAGTGTTTAGTGTTCATTTTGGGTTAATAGTTCTTGCGACAGATATTTGGCTATAATCGTTCTAAAAATACAAAAGTTAAAGTGCCATTCAGTAGCGATCACTATAGATCCGCAGTCTTTACTCTTGAGGACTGAACAGGTTCTGCTCGATCATCTTCACTCAAATGTTCTGGGTCTGATTCGGGCTCAAATGGTTTTATTGACGCCATTGTTTCTAATACTGACCAAAGCACAGTCTACCGGTAAAGGTAAGGGGCGTGGCGTTTCCGACAAACGTGCACTAGGCGGTTAGCGAATCACAACACACTGGGCCAGCTAACCAATCTGAGCCCATCGCGTATTTTTGAGGGACTGGCTTCATACAACCCGGAAACCATCAGACCGTTTTACAAGGAGGGACAGAGCAGTGTAGAATAAAGGTCAAATATATGAAAAATAATGTTTTTTTTTTTTTAAATGAAGCATGAACACATGTTACAGTGCACCCCACAAACACAATCAAGCCTTCAAAACAATGTGTTTTACCACCCCTTTAACAGACCTACGGCCATCCAAAGCGCTTTACATTTTGCCTCACATTCACCCATTCACACACTCATTCATACACCGACAGCGTGTTATAATATCATAATCATCAGACGATCTCTTCTGTGAACCGTAAAGCCGCACAATGAAACAATAGATGACGGTAAAGCACGATATTAGTATGTGATCAAATAAGAAGAAAACACTGTGCTGCTTCAATGCTTTGCAGGCTCATCAAAACACAAAACGTAAAGTAGCTTTTGGTCGCACAACACAGCTATTTGCTGGAAAAAGTAGTTAGCTACTGGAAAAGCTACATTGTTTTAAAAGCAACTGAGCTACTGACAAACTACTGAAAAATGTAGTTAAGTTAGTAGCTTCGCTACTTGTAGCTATTCCCCAACACTGTTATTAATTATATGCATCATGCATTCAGAGCTTTTATAAGCGGCAAGTTCCCTTACAAACTAAAAAGACTAATTAACAATGCAACATATTGAACTGAAGCCCGGTTTATTTATTTGTGCACGAGTGGTGTGCGAATCACCGTAATCAAAGTGTGATGAGATTTCCACAAGCAATTCCTCGTGACCGTTGATAAAATGTGCAACCTATTTGAATCTATTGAGAGTTTACCACTTTAAAACGCTGTGGAGTCAAACATGATCTAGAACAGACACGTGAACTAATCAGGGAGATTGAAATAGGAGAAAACATCAACACCAACACATATTAGAAAGCTTTTTTAACTATTTGTGACCCCTTTACTAAAATGTTCATACCTTGTAGAATTTATAATGTATTAACAGAAAATATTTTTCACTATATATTGTTGTACACCACTTTTTTAGGAATACACCACTGCTCAACATGTAGGAATAATAGTCAATTTAAATCAATTGAGCATTAAGACTGCAACTACTAATTTGGAAATGACTAGTACAGTCCAAGAACATGTTTGAACTAGTTAACTGCACATTTAGCTGCAGTGTAGCATCTTCTTCTGTTTGGCATTTCTCTCATTCAGCTTTTTTAATATAAAGCATATTAAAATCATAATGATGTCCACACATTTTACTTCCTATTATATCAGCAAAATCATCATAGATATATTCTGAATATCCGTCTCTGAATGACACGTGTTTCTGATGCTCCACCGCTGCTCTTATTCACATCCAAACCATAAATCAGTGTAAGAATAATGAACAAACTGACTCTGAATCTGTTTCCATGTGTTTTTCTTAAAGTGAGCACAGGACTCGTCTTTATCAATCAGATGAAGAACTGGAGAGACGCTCAGAGTTACTGCAGACAGAATCACATTGATCTGGTCAGTGTGAGGAACCAGAATGAGAATCAACAGATTCAGAAGTTCATCAATGATAGTCTCATATCTAATGATGTCTGGATCGGCCTGTTCAGAGACTCATGGCAGTGGTCAGATCAGAGTGACTCCTCATTCAGATACTGGAGGTCTGGTGAACCAAGTGGAGGAGATGAAAACTGTGCAGCCATCACCACGAGTGCTCTGAGACAATGGAATAACATCCATTGCAGTTACCGATCTCCTTTTGTGTGTCATGAAGGTGAGCAGATCCTCTCAAAACACACACACTCCATCATCAGCTCCAGATATCTTAAAGTTCACGCTACATGTCTGACATGACAGATTCCCCCACAGTGTTTGTTCTGCATGTTGTTTTTGATCAGTCTCTCTCTAGTTTTTGCTTGTGGTTTGTTTTGTGTCCAGATAAACTGATTCTGATCAAAGAGAACCGGACGTGGTCTGAAGCTCTGAGATACTGCAGACAGAATCATGTGGATCTGGTCTCAGTTCATTCAGTCGAGATGCAGCGTGAGGTGATGAATGTGGTTAAAGGGGCGTCTACTGCGGAGGTGTGGTTGGGTTTACACAACTACTGCATCATGAACATGTGGATCTGGCTGAGCGGAGAGATCGTGTGCTATCAGAACTGGGCTCCAGGGAACGGAACGACACCGGAAAACTGCAGCCTCGAGAAGAGAAAAGGAGCAGTTCAGTCTGGAGGAGATCAGCGCTGGATCAGCCTTCCTGAAAGCCACAAACTCAACTTCATCTGCACAAATTATGAGTGAAGGATATGTTTGTGTTGTTCTTTCTTCTTCTTTTTTTAAACTGGCAAACAGCTTTTTTTAACTTTTTTTACTGTTTTCATAGGATAATGTGCTTATATCAAAGTAAAATTAAATTAATTTATGTAACTAAAAATAATAATTTAAGTCTTTAATATCAATGTAAAAAATGTTGGGCATTTAAAATACTAATGTGTAGAGTTGGGGTACTCGAACTTGGACTCGAGTCCAATTTTGAACGAACTCGGACTTGTCACCCACTCGAGTGAATTTGTACTCGGACTTGACACAGACTTGGACAATATCCCGAGTGCAGTCGAGTCCGCATCATGTGTAACAACAAAATCGGCATAAATCTAAGATAAGAAATTAATCAACGTCTCTCCGCCTGTGATTTTACTGCACCACACTGGCAGGCAGCTTATGCTTGCCCATCACACACTGGATAGCAATGCGTGGCTAGGACAATGTCTTCCGAGTCAGCAATAACTTGTTTTGCTTTTGAAAATCATAAAGAATTTATTTCCAAGAAATCCAGTAAAAAGAAGCACTCCGCGGATTGCAAATCAACTCTTACTGATGTGTCTAGCACGATTTTCTACGAACATGTTCAAAGAAAAGTTGCTTATTATAACTTTTAATACCAACTTAAATCCAATTAATTTAGGGCTGGGTGATATGACGATATATATCGGATTTTTGTGTGCATACTATGGATACCACAATTCGTAATATAATATTGAACCGTTCGGTAATGCATTCACTTTTGCATTTAATTAATTATTTTGTATTTTTCTCCGTTTGAAATATTTCTCTCAGTTTATTTCGGCTCTGTTTGAGTGTGCCTGTGAGTCTACACGCTGATACGAGCAAATATCCAATCATATGCACTAAAGTTAGGGGTGTTTAGCCACGCTTGCAATGCTGGTGTCAGAGAGTTATACTCACGAAATACTATAGTTACACTGTAAAAAAATTCAGGTCTCCAATTGAAAATTTTCAAGTGAGCGATCACATCTAAATTTTTCAGTTGGCCAAATTGAATTTATTTGAATGGATGCAATTTAATTCAATTAAAATTCAAGAAATTCAATTTGGCCAACTGAACATTTTAGATGTGATCGCTCACTAGAAAATTTTCAATTGGAGAATTATTATTTTTTTTTTACAGTGTATTAGCACGCGCACTAAACGCCTGTCAAACACGTGATTAGTCTTACTGCGCTAATATTGTCAAATGCACACAAGGTTAACATAAACACAGTCGGTTATGTCTAAAGTGAAAGTAAAATCGGCCTGTGTTTGTATATTAGATGCACACACGTCTTAAATTGACAGCAGCGCAGCCTTTAGTGAACACGCTGTCCTTAAAGGGACAGTTGACCTCTAAAATTCTGTCATTATTTACTCACTCTAATGCTGTTCCAAACCTGTATTCATTTCTTCTGTTGAACACAAACAGTTGAATACCAGACAGCTGATGGTGGCCATTGACATCCATATTATTACCATGTTTTTAGACGACTAGCCTACTGTAACAGCGCCATTAGCTACATCTAATGTACCGTTAGTGACACTATTACATGAATAGGGGGATCACTACTGTATTGCAGTTGTTCCCGTGCTCCATGTATCCCCTGTGATGTTAGTATTGTGTTGTCACGAACGCGCTCTGACTGTCACAGTAACAAATGAGCGGTAATTCGGCGTCTTGTCTATCAGCTTCCAAAGTTTGTAACTCCTTGTCTGTGTATTCTGGCTCAAAACGATATGGTTCTGGATTTTGGTTTGATACCAAATAAAAGTCCTCTGACAATTCCTCAAAGTCAGCCATGATTAACAGGCACGTTCGCCACGATCTTCCTAGTCACGCTGGTTTTGTTGACAGACGTAACAGCGGGGCTTCTCCGGTCCTGCGAGCAAATCACTCCGCCCTCTGCAGAAGTAGAGCAGTGTTGAACCTTCTGAGAAGTGTGTATACGTTTATAAGATGGCTGTGTCTCATGTAACCTTGTTATTAGTACACGCTGTGACTATACACATCACAACATGTAAATAGGAAAATGTTGGCATTATTTTGTCACTTATTGAGCAGTAGGCTAGCTGGAGCCGTTTACTTCCAGTCTTTGTGCTAAGCTAGGCTAGCGGTGGGTGCGTCAGACAGAGTTATGGGATGCACGGAGATGAAAATGTTATATAACATATCTTATCTAACTCTGGGGTATACTGTGAATAAGCTAAAGTCCAAAAAAGTTGGCATGTTCCTTTAAAGTCAGAGAAGCCTCAAAAAAGCGTGAAAGCACTTCATGTAAAGTACTCACATGCTCTTCCCAACTAGAAGAATATATTACAACGTCTTCTAGATAAGCCTCACACGTTCGAACTCCACTTAGTACAATATGAAGAACCGTTGAAATGTTGACAGAGGGGGTGCACATTTTAAACCCCACAGAAAAGTACTGCATAAAATCATCAGGGGTCACAAACGCTGAAATCTCTGAGGCCCGAGGGGTAAGAGGAACTTGCCAGAACCGTTTAAGGAAATCTAATTTTGTAACAAACAGAATCTTCCATAGGTGGAAGTGGAAAAGAGTCAGGTTTAGTTACTACATTGACTTTGCGATGAATCCGCTTTGGGAACTAATAAACGAAGCGAACTCCACGCACTCTGACTGGGACTCGCAATGTTATTCTAGCATCATCCTCAGTTTTCAGAATACATTTACATACATCTTACCTGTTTCACGTGTGTATAACTTACAAATATGAATCGCAATAAGTTTATTAATTAGTTTATGTTGTAACTATGTAATTCAAATGCATGGAAAATGTTTATGCAATTCAAATACATAAATCTTTTTTTGTGTGTATGTGTGCAGTGTGACATTCTTGCTCATGTTCATGTCTCTGGCACTTCAAGAAATCTGTTAAAGGATGTTAGAACTTTATTCAGAAATTTCCCAATAAACATTACTAAAGCAAATTTTTAAGAATGTAGAAAAATGGATGATTTATTCAAACACTTTAATACATTTTTAATGTATCTAATTACAGTAACAATGCAAATCAAACACAAATAACAAGCACGGAGGGGCAGAGAAATAATAAGGTAGATGCAACATTGTTTGATGCAACATTTTCATTTTCAAATGAATGTGCATTTTCAGACCAGCAAGCCCAAGGGCGACCAGATACGCCAGTGCGTTTGATATTTAAAGCAGCACTAGGTAGGTTTTGCTCTCGGGGTCCCCCTACAGTTGTGAAACAGTATTGTCCTCTACTACTGTCGTAAACTGTCATTCTTCATCAGCGGATGCATCGCACGTGCATTTGTTGACATGACAACTATGATAGCCCTGAACACTGCAGCAGGAGTTCATATGCAGGAGTTCTGCTTGCGTCGCGTGTGAAATGTCTTCATCCCAGGTACAGTGGCATATGTTTCAGCACGTCATATGAATATAATTTCATGGGTTTTATTTTTTTTCAAACGTCAAATGATCGCGATGCTCATGTTTACAAGCCAGTGTCATTATAGTAGCCTAGTCTATTAGTTCCCGTTTTACAGAATCTATATGATACTTCAATTCAATGTTTGAGTGGTAGGTAATAACCATATTTTGTCAATATTATAATATCAAGCTACCATAGATGAATCTGCAAATTTGAAAAATCGATTTGCATTATAGCTTGAGGCAAGACAAATAAACTAATATCACAGACATGTTAGGTATCCTAAAATATGATTTTGTACGTCTTATGTATTTACTTGCAAGAATGAAGCCCCTCCTCCTTCAGCTCACGCCAACGAGCAAACGCTGCCCAATGTTGATCCTCTTCCTGCCTTTAATCCCATCACTTTCTCGTTTCCTCTTTCTGCTTTCCTCCGACAAAACATTTGCTTTCTTATTTTTCTGTACTGCTTCGGCCATGACTATAACATTCGGCAAACAAATGATAGTTGGGCTCGCACGTCCGAATTTAAGGAAGTGGTGCTTTTCTGTTCAAATCTGTTAAAGACACTTCAATAAATAATTTATCTGGAGTGTTTATGCTGGGATGTGTAGGTCTGCGGTGACACGTAACAAAACTCTTTCAAGGAAATCTATTTAAATGTGTTGTTAATGGGGAAGTGCATCTTGTTGGTTCACCCTTCGCCTATGGTCTGATGTGTAAAAAAAAAAAATTGTTTCTGAGGTAAACATGCAAATGGCATTCGTTACTGAGTCTAAATCATGCACTGTGTAGTTGCACTCAAATGAGTTAAATGGATGTTTTTCAAATGTTTTTGAAGCATTGTTATCAGCTTCCCTCTTTTATTTAAAGATGCAAATTGTCCAGCACAGTAATTCATGTAATGTCAGCATATATTTGACCCTGAACTTTCAGACGAGATTTGATCATTCTGAAACTTCAAGGCACCATCATCATAACTTTCCCTTCTCGTTGAGACACTTCCCTTTGGTCTCAAAACATTCTGCACTTCCCTTTTCCTGGTAATATTCAACGTCCAGTTAGATGCACATTCCAGTTATGGCACTTTTCCACTACACAGTACCAGCTCACCTCGCCTCGACTTTGTTTGCTTTTCCACTGTGTAAAAGTTGTACCTGTACCTGCTTCCAGGTACTTTTTTTTCGTATCACCTCCGGCGAGGTTCTGAGCGAGCTGAGGCGATACTAAAATGTGACGTGAAAACACGGCAGACTGCTGATTGGTCACTATTCACTGCGTCATCATTGCACGCGCCAGACGGTGTAACCTGAAAAACCCTGCCATTTTTAAATAGTTCGGCCAGAGATTGCGTGATATACCCATTACTATTATGGCAACTCGGAAGAATACGCTGTGGTCAAACGAGGAGGTGCAGACTTTCCTTTGTTTGGTTGCCGAAGAGAGGATCCAGCGAGAGCTTGATGGGGCAACGAGGAACAAAAAAGTATATCAGCGGGTGTGTGTCTCGTAGAAGATTACGTCACAGCAGTTTCCTGCAGCGTCGCTATGACGATTAGGTACTATTGTGGAGGTACTATCTGCAATGGAAAGCAAGCCGAGTCGAGTCGGTACTGGTAATGGAAAAGCGCCAGTAGATGAACTCCTGTCAAGCCACTCACGACGAAAATAGTCTGCACACTTATTATGATATCTACGGTAATCTGCAGGCAGCGCAAAAAGACAGACTTTGTGGTGTTTTTCATTCAGCGAGTCTTCAGGAATATCTAACCTTTCATTAAGATAACACCAAATAACAACTCTCATTTTCTTCTTAAGGTAAAAATTATGAAAATATTTAAGAACTTCTTAAGAGTTTTTTTTTTTTGAAGAAGAAGAATTGCACTTAAGAACATTCTTACAAACTTCTTAGAATTAATCTTAAGAATTTTCTTCACTTCTTTCTTAAGAAGATTGTCGTGAATCCGGCCCCAGATCTGCTGAATCAAGTTCAATTTCATTTTGATATGTATACTTAAATAAAGTTCAAGTATATTTTATATATTTTTAAGTGTACTAATATTGATGTATTAGAAGTATACGTGTAAGTACTGTTTCAATACTTGCGTCTAAATTGGCCTACTTGTTAGTGTATAAAAGAGACATTTTGAGTACACAACTAGTTTACAAGTTTTTTGTTTGTACTGCAACTACACTGATCAGGCATAACATTATGACCTAATACTGTGTTGGCCCCCGTTTTGCTGCCAAAATAGTCCAGACCCGTCGAGGCATGGACTCCACTAGACCCCTGAAGGTGTGCTGTGGTATCTGGCACCAAGATGTTAGCAGCAGATCCTTTAAGTCCTGTAAGTTTGTAATGCTTTGTTTTATGGGCTTCCTTCCAAATCTCTTCATAGATTACAGTTGGTACAAAATGCAGCCGCTCGAGTTATAACCAAAACTTCCATTTCCGAACATATTACTCCGGTTTTACAAAATGTGCATTGGCTTCCAGTTAAATTTCGCGTACATTTATAAATTTTATTTTTAACTTATAAAGCACTTAATAATTTGGCTCCTTCGTATCTTCTGGATCTTCTTCATATATACACACCTTCCCGCACTCTAAGATCAGCTTCTGCACTTACCCTTCTTCCACGCATTAAGACAACGTCCATGGGGTCACAAGCTTTTAGTTATGCAGCTCCTCATTTATGGAACTTGCTTCCTGTAGAAGTTCGCAATAGTTCAAGTCTTCAAGCCAGTTTTCAAAACTCGTCTTAAAACTCATTTATTTAGGCAGGCTTTAATGTGATTTTAATGTTATTGTTGTCAGTTCTGTATTGTTTTCATTGTTGATGAAATTGTTTTTTTATGGACTTTGTAAGGTGTCCTTAAGTGCCATGAAAGGCGCTTATAAATCAAATGTATAATAATAATAATAATAATAATAATAAGTTGTGAGGTGGGGCCTCCATGGATCGGACTTGTTTGTTCAGCACATCCCACAGATGCTCGATTGGATTGAAATCTGGGGAATTTGGAGGCCAAGTTAATGCCTCAAACTCGTTGTTGTGCTCCTCGAACCATTCCTGAAGCATTTGTGCTTTGTGGCGGCACATTATCTGCTGAAAGAGCCACAGCCAGCAGGGAAAACCATTCCTATGAAAGCTTGTACATGGTCTCAGGTGGTACGTGCCAAAGTAACAGCCACATGATGGCAGAACCCAAGGTTTCCCAGCAGAACAAATCCTTACACTTGCCCATTTTTCCTGCTTCTAACACATCAAATTTGAGGACAAAATGTTGACTTGCTGCCTAATATATCCAACCCACTAACAGGTGATGAAGAGATCATCAGTGTTATTCACTTCACCTGTCAGTCAGGGGCAGTTTCTTCAACTGGGGCAATAGGTCAACGATTCAAACTGCAGGCACTGCAATACATTCTTTATGGGTTCCAGTAGGGCTAACACTAATGTGCTTTCGTCATCATACGTAACCTTAACTTGTGCAGCTATTGAAAAAAAGCATAACTGTATTAACCATCTTTAAGCTGAAGTGACATACAATAATTTATCCATGCATAACTTACATTTAACAGACATATTCTCCATCTGTAAATGTTATAAAGCCAAGAAAATATTTCCATTTTGTTGTCAGGAGTGGACAAGCCCTCTCGATCACAAACTTCTGTGAACAAGTGCTGCCGTGCACATGCGTGCCAAACAGATGCAGCGCAATAATTCTGACTAAAATACATATTTTGCTAAATATTTGTTGTTTAATATTGAACATAAACATGCCTTTCGTAGATATTCAAACCTTCACGCAAGTGTATTTTTATGTAACTGTAAAGTGACTATTGTAGAGTAATCAAACGCCTAATTGTTTCTCTGTGCTTTGTTTTTATTTATTTGAATTATTAGTTAGTGAATTTAACTTCTGCTTTAAATGGTATGATTTTGTTTATAGATAGTAACGTCACAATGTTAGAATGTAATGACACTTTTTTGCACATTAGCTATCATAGACTATTTGTTTGTTTTCATAGCATTCAATATGTAGTACATTGTTTGTAGGACAACATTGGGCAGGATGTGAAATATCATTTTATATATGTTGTATTAAATTAAATACATATTTTTA
Source organism: Gobio occitaniae (assembly GCA_033150135.1). NCBI lineage: Eukaryota > Metazoa > Chordata > Actinopteri > Cypriniformes > Gobionidae > Gobio > Gobio occitaniae. The sequence goes on along the minus strand of JARQWZ010001426.1, from coordinate 130,361 downwards.
AAAATTCAAATATAAAATAAAGAAAATACAAAAACTCACTTTTTGGCCATATAGTTGCCAGCCCTACCATACGGCATGCTTTAAATGTTAAAAACTGCTCGTTGGAAAAATTTTAACTACTGTTGCGTGATATGTCTAATGCTTACGCATTGTAATCGTCACTTACAGTAACTTACTGGTGCATCTGTTCATCTGGTACCTTTCATGGCAACGGAACATTTCAACTTTGCGTTAAACCTGGTTTGAAACAGTGGTTTAGAAACACATTTTACCTCTTCTGAAATTGTTTACATCATGTGAAAACATTGTACCTATCCTATCCTGTCTTGACTTTTTTGTTTTTAGCATTTTTAATGTTGTGTAATGTTTTAATGGGGAACCACTCTTCAAATGTAGGCCTGTGTGAAGAGATTTTTTATAAAAACAACCCTGATTGCAGTGTTTAACCTCAAAAGTTTCACATTTAAAAAGCATATAGTTTTATACTGCTTCAGAAACACATTTTTACTTTTCTGACAAATGCCTGAATATATTACGTTTTTGTATTTAGAGGTCTGCATCACTTTAAAGTTTTAAAGTTATATGTGAAAGTGTGTGTGAAAAACTTTCTTCAAATGTAATAAAAATGTTCTTTAATAACCCCCCCCCCCCCGTCGATCGTAGCCTACTGTTTGGAGACAAAAGTAGAAGATTTTTAATTAAAAAACCTGAATCCAGCGTTTAATCTAAAACTTTTCACATTTTATAATTTTAAAGCACATAGGTTTATACTGCTTCAGAAACACATTTAACTTTTCTGATAAATTCCTGAATATAGTAGGCTACGTTTTTGTATTTAAAGGTCTGCATCACTTTAAAGTTTTAGTTGTATGTGAAAATGTTAAATGCGTGTGAAAAAACTTTCAAATGTAAGAAAAACGTTCTTTATTCTTGATCGCAATGTTTACCACCCCAACTGTATGGGGCAAGATTTTTTAATAAAAACAACCCCTGAATCTTTAATCTCAAAACCTTGTTTCACATTTTTACCATTTTAAAATCATGTAGTTTTATACTATTTCAGAAACACGTTTTACTTTTTCTGATAAATGCCTGAATAAGAAATGTTTTAGTTGTTAACGATCTGCATCGCTTAAAAGTTTTAAGTTAGTATGTAGAAATGTTACATGCGTGTAAAAACTTTCTTCAAATGTAAGAAAAAAACTTTCTTTAATGAAAATTACCATGATGATGTTTACTAACCACGTTTCACGCTTTTAAAGTTTAAAGCGCATAGTTTTGAACAGTTTAAACTTTTTTAAGTAAAAAAAGGGGGGGGGGGTTTACGCACAGCTCCCCAGAGTCCATTCATGTTTCATCGTTAGAGAGAAAGGATGTATTTGCTTCTTAGTGAGTAAGAAACAACTGTTTTTGCCTAAACTAAATACAAATTTAACAGCTTGGAAGGACGCGTTCGCGCAGAGCTCAGTAAGATGTAATGTTTTGAAGATGTAATGTGAAACAACTTAACATTGTTTGTTTGATGTAATTTTTAACCACATTTCTTTGATATGTTTAATGCATATACTTGTTTGAAAACAGTGTTTTCTCTATCTTTACAAACCGTACGTTAAATATATTCTTTAACTTGTTTTTATATTTATGTTTAAAAACATTTTAAATGATTGAACATTGACTTTTTACAAAGTTTTATGTGAAATACAATCTTTGTTTAATAAAAACTATTCCCTGATCTTGTCACTGTTATCCCAACACAATCTCTCAAATTTTAAAACGTTTCAAGCACATTCATTTATATTATTTTAAAAGAACAGAATGTTTGTGTGTGTGTGATACGCTTCAGACTGTCACAGACAGTCTGTATACTCTGGAATGCGGAGGGGGATCCTAAGGATGTAGGCTACTACGCTGCTAAAAGATTATAATTGGGTAATAAATTAGGAGAGATCTAAAGCGGTATGCTTATTCACCCGAACCTGTCACACACACACACACACACACACACACACACACACACAGCCTTAGAACATACAGGGAATGACACACACACACACTCACACAACCATGGATCATTCAGGGAATGACACACACACAGACAGCCGTGGATCATTCAGGGAACGACACACACACCCACACACACACACAACCATGGATCATTCAGGGAATGACACACACACACACACACAGACAGCCGTGGATCATTCAGAGAACGACACACACACACACACACACAGACAGACAGCCGTGAACCATTCAGAGAACGACACACAAAACAAACATGCATTTTGTATGATCCCTCTTATTTAGTTTATAGTATTGTAATAGTAGGAGAATGGCTATGGTTAACGTACACGCCCCTCAGTTAATGTGAAGGGGTGTCTCGTAATGAAATTAATGTGCGCAGGTGATGCGTGTGAGTACCTGTAATATAAGCAGTCCTCTAGAGTGCCGCTCTAGAGGTGCGCGGGCTGAGTTTTGTGTGGTGAGAGCTCTCACTTGTGGGGAACGCTAACCGGCCGCTCGGGACAACTAGTGTCTCCGGCGGTGAAGATAGTCAGTAAGCGGGGGGTAAATGTGTTAGATAGTTAGGAGTTGACTCGCTGGCTAGGAGAGCTCCCAAGGACACTGAGAGAACTGTTGAGTGACCCGGAACCCGGAAACTGGGCTGCGGATGATGTGAACCTGAGACCAATCTGCCTACTGTGTGACGTAATCGACAAGGGGAACCCCAGAGAGCCTTCCCTGCTGACGTGAGCTCGCGTGTGACTGCGCCTACTGACACAAGGGCGGTAACGTGTTTTATGAGGTTATGCTGTGTTTTTAACGATTAATAAAGTATTGTGTGTAAACTACCATCCTGGTGTAGTGTCCTCTACTCTCCTGGTTTCATCCAGCTGTTACATTGGTGGCAGCGGTGGGATTTATTCCCTAATAATAAAACAGCTGGATGATGGAGGGTGGGGATGAGCACCGGGAAGGGTTAGTAACCGCCCCATCTGCAGCAGCTATTGCATCTTCGTCTGTAGCGGAATGGAACCGGGTTAGTTTCTCTTCACGCAAGCGTATGCCGAATGAAACTTTGCGGGAATTTGGTAACGCGCTGCGGAGGCTGGCCACTAAAGCATATCCTTCAGTAGGTGCGGATACGCAAGATCTATTGGCTAGAGATCATTTTATTGCACATGTGGGAAATGGGGACACTCGTATCCGACTACGCAGTGTTAAACCTATCACTTTAGAAGAAGCCATTAATATTGCAGTGGAATTTGAACTTATTCAGGGGTTAGAACAGTGTACAGTCCCCTCTGACGCTAGAATACGTGGTTTGCAAATGTCTGTGGCAGAAACTAAGGTAGATGCGCTAACAGGTGTAGTGGATGCACTTCGTAATGAAGTGCAGACGCTACAAAAATCGGTGCAACAACTCCTAGAGGCAGTTCCATCATTAAAAGCTGTACCATTCAGAAGTAGCATTGAGCCACCAATTAGTGGAGTCGGGAATAGGCAGGTACAACCTTTAGGGGGTGGTTGTTGGGAATGTGGCTGTAATCGGCATATTAGGAGGGACTGCCCTTATGTGCAGGAAAACGGGAGGGGGCAGGCACCATAGGCCAAATGCCTGCCCCAATTCAAGAACGTTTTTGTCAGTTGGCCTCATCGTTTCAAGGCAACCCGGGGATTTTCCTTGCTGCTAAATTAGGTGGGTGTGATGTTAAATTGTTACTTGATACGGGTGCACAAGTTTCAATAATACCAAAACAAAGGTGGCTTGCACTCACGAATGGGGGGGCCCGGCTCGAACATCACGAGGGCGTGGTTAGTGTGGCTAACGGGGGGAGGATGCCGATTTTGGGGCGTTGGCAAACTGTTTGCCAATTTGAGTCCCTGGCTGTCATCGCAGAGTTTCTCGTGGCGGAGTTGGAGCCTCAAGAAATTCTGCTCGGCGCTGACTTTCTGTTAAAATTTGGCGCTGTTATTAATCTTGATCAAAAGAGCTGCCGGTTGATGGGAAAACAAATACCCCTCCTGTGTACAACAAATAATGTTACACAGTCCTGTGACGTGGTCGTGCACGCTGATACATCTGTTCCCCCCCGTAGTGAGGTTCTGATTACAGGGGCGGTGGACGGGGTGTCTGACAGTTTGCAGGGCATGTTAGAGCCGTCGGCCTCCCTGGGTACCCATTGTGACCTTTTAGTTGCAAGGGTGGTATGTAGGGTGGATCAGGGTTTGTTGCCCGTTCGTGTAATCAATGTTACTGATGACACCCATTTTTTAAAACGAGGAATGAAAGTTGGTACGTTATTTTGTGACGCCGTGGTTGAGGGAGGGTGTGTTTCTATGGGGGCCACACTCCCCGTTGACTTACTTATGGAGCGGCTAAATCTGCATGAGAAGGGGTTTGGGGATGCTGAGATGCGCGCGGTGCGCGAATTGTTGTGCAGGAATATGTCGGTTTTTAGCATAAATGAGGCAGATTTAGGGAGGACGCAAGTAATAACGCATCAGATTGAGACCGGGGATGCTAAGCCTATTAAATTACCTCCGCGTCGTGTTCCTCTTCATTTACAAACTGAAGTGACTGAGCATATTAAGGATATGCAAGTAAATGGAATCATTCAGCCGTCATGTTGTCCGTGGGGAGCGCCTGTGGTCTCTGTACGCAAGAAGGATGGGACACTTCGTTTTTGTGTCGATTATAGGCGGCTGAACGATGTAACACGGAAAGACGCGTACCCCTTGCCGCGTATCGATGATGCGTTGGATAGTCTTGCTCATGCCCAATGGTTTTCCACTCTTGATCTGGCCAGTGGTTACTGGCAGGTCGAGGTGGACCCTCAAGATAAACATAAGACCGCATTTATAACGCGACAGGGGTTATTCGAATTTAATGTTTTAAGTTTCGGATTATGCAACGCACCAAGCACATTCCAGCGCCTTATGGATTTGGTGTTGGCGGATCTGCAGTGGACGACTTGCCTTGTTTACTTAGATGATATTATTGTCTTTGGCAGGACATTTGGAGAACATCTACAACGGCTTGATGAGGTCCTCTGTAAATTACGCCAAGCTAACCTGAAGGTTAAGCCTTCGAAATGCGCATTGTTTTCCACTCAGGTTCGTTATTTAGGACACGTTTGGCATCATATTATCGGCGTTTTATTAAGGGGTTTGCTGAAATTGCGCGACCATTACATCGCCTTACGGAGAAAGGTAGAAAATTTAAGTGGGACGATGAGTGTCAACGGGCGTTTTAGCAGCTCAAAACAGCCCTTGTGACCACTCCAGTCCTCGCATATCCCGACCCGCATAAGGCATTCATTTTGGACACTGATGCAAGTGATGGGGGGATCGGTGCAGTTTTGTCACAGGAGATGGATGGCTTAGAGCGGGTTGTGGCGTATGCGAGCCGAGCGTTAACGAAACAGGAGCGCAAGTATGCCACTACAAAAAAAGAGTTACTTAGTTTGGTCGTATTTACCAAATACTTCAAACATTATTTGCTGGGAAAAGAGTTTGTATTGCGTACGGACCACAGCTCTTTAAGGTGGCTTCATAACTTTCAGGGGCTGGAGGGACAGCTGGCTAGATGGGTCGAACAGTTGGCCAGTTTTCAATATACCATTGTGCACCGCCACGGGAAAAAGCATGTTAACGCGGATGCGCTTTCACGATTGCCATCACTTCGTGCTAAGCGAGAAGATTCTGTAGATCCGCGTCTGGATGGTAGCGCGTCTGTCTGCGTTGTGCGTAAATCGGCTCCTTCTGAAGAAGTTGAGGTTGACGATGAGTTGGTAGGGGCACAGAAGCTGGATGCCGTTTTACAGCTCGTAGTTCAGTTGTGGTCGCGAGGGGAGGAGGGGCTTGCGGAAGCGCAGACTAGAGCAGAGGTGAGGGGTTTTTTGCCTGTGTGGAATCAATTGGCGTTTGAGCGAGGTCGGTTGGTGCGCCAACCACACTTGAATACTGATGAAGCTTCAAAAATTCAGGTGATCCTTCCAAAGGTGATGATTCCAGATGTATTAAAAATGTTGCATAATTCGGCAACAGGTGGCCATCTTGGGGTGCAGAAATTACAGGCAAAAATAAAAGATCGGTTTTATTGGCCCGGGTGGTTTGAGGATGTAAGGAAATGGTGTAGAGAATGTACTGAATGTGCTTCTCGTAAGTCTTCAGGTCTAAATGTTCGTGCCCCCTTACAGCTTTCTTCTCTTTCTCGGCCCTTTGAACGGGTAGCGGTAGACATTTTGGGGCCTTTGCCCTTGTCTGCGGAGAAGAATAGGTATATCCTGGTTATTGGGGATTACTTTTCGAAGTGGACCGAAGCATTTGCCCTCCCAAATCAAGAGGCAGTATCTATAGCTAAGGTTTTTGTGCAGGAGTGGGTGTGTAGATTTGGGGTCCCACGCAGTATTCACTCTGATCAAAGTCGTAACTTTGAGTCAACATTAATTGCAGAATTATGTCGTCTGTTGCAGATGCATAAAACAAGGACGACAGCGTATCATCCGCAATCGAATGGGATGGTTGAGCGGTTTAACCGGACCCTGCTTTCCATGCTGTCGTTGTTTGTAGATAGTAACCAACTGAATTGGGACACACTCCTGCCTTATGTCATGATGGCTTATAGGAGCAGCACGCATGCTACTACAAAATTTTCACCATATAAGGTTCTTTTTGGACGAGAAATTGTTTTGCCTGTTGATGTTGTTCTGGGAGTGAGGGAGGGGGAACATTTTGATTCTGTAAGTGATTATGTGGTGAAAATAGCTGAAAGCCTGTCTACGGTAGCAGAAGCTGTGAAGACACTCCAATTTAAAGCATCAGGACGGCAGAAACAATGTTTTGACTTAAAGGTTTCTCATCAGTTTTATACAGAAGGAGAATTGGTGTGGGTAAATAATATGGCTCGTAAGCGGGGACTATGTCCAAAATTACAAAGGCATTTTGTGGGGCTGTTTGTTGTCATGGAACGAGTTACGGATGTTATGTACCGAATAGCCCCACCGGAGAAAGGGTCTGAGCGAGTTGTACATTTTAATCGCCTTAAGCCATATGTCTCTAATTCCTTTGTAGGGATGCCCGAGAAGCAGAATGGGGGGGAGGCGGACCCTGTGCTGCCTCCGGACCCTGTGCTGCCTCCGGACCCTGCGCTGCCTCCGGACCCTGCGCTGCCTCCGGACCCTGTGCTGCCTCCGGACCCTGTGCAGCCTCCGGACCCTGTGCTGCCTCCGGACCCTGTGCTGCCCTCTGCCCCTACTTTTCTATCTGTCCCTAGGCTGAATATGGGTGCTTCTCTGTCTGGTGATGGACTTATGGAGTCGGTAGCCTGTGAGTCGCGGGCTGTGGCACAAAACGAACTGGTTGAGGGACGGTTGTCGCGGGCCAGGAAGTTACCAGCCCGGTTGCTGGATTATGAGCTATCTGCTTGACTCGAGGACGAGTCCTTTTTGCCTGGGAGGGGGGTAGTGTAATAGTAGGAGAATGGCTATGGTTAACGTACACGCCCCTCAGTTAATGTGAAGGGGTGTCTCGTAATGAAATTAATGTGCGCAGGTGATGCGTGTGAGTGCCTGTAATATAAGCAGTCCTCTAGAGTGCCGCTCTAGAGGTGCGCGGGCTGAGTTTTGTGTGGTGAGAGCTCTCACTTGTGGGGAACGCTAACCGGCCGCTCGGGACAACTAGTGTCTCCGGCGGTGAAGATAGTCAGTAAGCGGGGGGTAAATGTGTTAGATAGTTAGGAGTTGACTCGCTGGCTAGGAGAGCTCCCAAGTCAAGTCAAGTCAAGTCAACTTTATTTATATAGCGCTTTTAACAATGTAGATTGTTTCAAAGCAGCTTTACAGTGTTAAACAGGAAAATAATGCAGCATAATTTTATTCAGCTTTAGAGCCATTCTGGAAAAATTTCAAGTATCATACAGTGACAGTGTGGGCTTTAGATCAATAATTTGATCAGTAATTTAGTTTAAATGGTTAATTTAGTTTATTATTTAGATGTATTTCGATGTTTAGTTGAAAAATTTAATGTCCCAATTTTAAAGAAAAATTTAGAGGCAACAGTGGCAAGGAAACCAAAACCCCATTAGGTGACCTAATGGAGAAAAATAAACCTTGGGAGAAACCAGGCTCAGTCGGGGTGCCAGTTCTCCTCTGGCCAATTAACAAACAGCGTATTATTATTATTATTCTGGCAGTTTTACAGCTCGGAGGTCATAATAGATCAGAATATTCGAGGGACCGGGGGCAACATGCTGGAGACGGGTTTATTGAGGATGATGTTGATTAAATAATTATTAAAGTGCAATATTCGAATGATCGGAGGCAACACGCTGGAGACGGGTTTATTGAGATGCCGTGTCGATGAGGCAGTTTCAGGGGGAGTCTAATCACGGTCTCCCAGACACTTCGGGGTCCTGTGTTGGTCTTCTCTGGGCGCAGGTCCACCATCTGAACTGGATACGGCCCGGATCCAGCTGACTGCAGTAAACCTCGGGATAAAACAGAGAGACTAACATTAGCGTAGATGCCATTCTTCTGATGATGTAACGAGTACATCAGGTGTTATGGGAAGTGTTCCCGGTTCCGGCTGACCTAGTTAATGCAGCCTAACAATCATTTCATTGAAAAAGTGTTTTATGTGTATGCCACAGTAAAGAGATGTGTTTTTAGTCTAGATTTAAACTGACAGAGTGTGTCTGCTTCCCGAACAATGTTAGGAAGACTGTTCCAGAGTTTAGGTGCTAAATAGGAAAACGATCGACCGCCTGCAGTTGATTTGGATATTCTCGGTATGATCAACTGGCCAGAATTTTGAGACCGCAGTAGACGTGATGGAGTATAATATGTTAAGAGCTCGCTCAAGTATTGGGGAGCTAAACCATTTAGTGCTTTGTAAGTAATAAGTAAGATTTTAAAATTTATGCGATGTTTAATAGGCAGCCAGTGCAGTGTTGACAGAACTGGGCTAATATGGTCATACTTCCTGGTTCTAGTAAGAACTCGAGCTGCTGCGTTTTGGACCAGCTGGAGTTTATTTATTAAGCGAGCAGGGCAACCACCCAGTAGAGCATTACAATAATCTAACCTTGAGGTCATGAACGCATTAACTAACTGTTCAGCATTTTGCATTGAGAGCATGTGCCGTAATTTAGATATATTTTTAAGATGGTAGAAAGCAGTTTTACAGATGCTAGAAACGTGGCTTTCAAACGAAAGATTGGTATCAAAGAGCACACCCAGGTTCCTCACTGACGACGAGGACTTGACAGAACAGCCATCAAGTGTTAGACAGTATTCTAGGTTACTACTTGTGGAGCTTTTTTGTCCAATAATTAAAAATTCATTTTTTTCTGAATTGAGTTGCAGGAAATTACCAGTCATCCAATGTTTTATATCAGCTATGCATTCCGTTAATCTTGTGAATTGGTAAGTTTCTTTAGGGCGTGAAGAAATATAGAGCTGAGTATCGTCAGCATAACAATGAAAACTAACGCCATGCTTCCTAATGATATCTCCCAGTGGTAGCATGTACAGGGTGAAGAGTAGCGGTCCTAGCACTGAGCCTTGTGGTACTCCATACTGAACTTGTGATCGGTGTGACATATCTTCATTTACTACTACAAACTGATAACGGTCGCATAGGTATGATTTAAACCATGATAATGCAGTTCCATTAATACCTACATAATTTTCGAGTCTATTCAAAAGAATGTTGTGGTCGATAGTATCAAATGCAGCGCTAAGATCGAGTAACACTAATAGAGAGATACAACCACGATCGGATGATAAGAGCAAATCATTTGTAACTCTGACGAGAGCAGTCTCAGTGCTATGATACGGTCTAAATCCTGACTGGAAATCCTCACAGATACCATTTCTTTCTAAAAAGGAACATAATTGTGAAGACACTGCCTTTTCAAGTATTTTTGACAGAAAGGGTAGATTTGAGATTGGTCTATAATTGACTAAATCTGTAGGATCAAGTTGCGGTTTTTTAATAAGTGGTTTAATAATAGCCAACTTAAAAGTTTTCGGTACATATCCTAATGACAAAGATGAATTAATGATATTCAGAAGAGGATCTATGACCTCTGGTGGCATCTCTTTTAATAGCCTAGTTGGTATAGGGTCGAGCATACATGTTGTCGATTTTGATGATTTAACGAGTTTAGCCAATTCTTCTTCTCCTATAGCAGTGAATGAGTGTAATTTTTCCTCAGTGACACTACAATGCTCTGTCTGATGTGATGCTGTATTAGACGGCTGCATGGTTAAAAATTTTTTCCTAATATTATCAATCTTACATGTGAAGAAGTTCATAAAGTCATTACTGCTGTGCTGTTTACAATCATCAGAAGTTGAAGCTTTATTTTTGGTTAATTTAGCCACTGTATCGAATAAATACCTTGGGTTGTGTTTGTTTTCTTCCAAGAGAGTTGAGAAATAAGCAGATCTAGCAGTTTTTACAGCCTTTCTGTATGTGATCATGTGCTCTTTCCACGAATTACGAAATACCTCTAATTTTGTTTTCTTCCAGCTGCACTCCATTTTTCTGGCTGCTGTTTTAAGGGCCCGGGTGTGCTCGTTGTACCACGGCGTTGGACTATTTTCTTTAATCTTCTTTAAGCGCAGAGGAGCAACTGTGTCTAAAGTACTGCAAAAGAGAGAGTCAATAGTTTCTGTTGCAACATCGAGTTCTTCTATACTATCTGGGATGCTGAGCAGATGATACTGATGAGGAAGATTATTTAAAAAGCAATCTTTAGTAGCGGCAGTGATTGTCCTGCCATTTTTGAAGCGAGGGGGCGGCTTTGCAACCTTAGCTAAATTAAGTATACATGATACTAAGTAATGATCTGAGATGTCATCGCTCTGCTGCAGAATTTCAACGGTATCAACATTTATTCCATGTGACAATATTAGGTCTAAAGTATGATTATGGCGATGAGTGGCTCCTGACACGTGTTGCCTAACTCCAATAGAGTTTAGTGTGTCTTTAAATGCTAATCCCAATACGTCTTTTCCGTTGTCAACATGGATATTAAAATCACCAACAATTAGTACTTTATCTACGGCCAGTACTAACTCTGATAGAAAATCAGCAAATTCTTTGATAAAGTCTGTATTATGCCCTGGTGGCCTGTAAACAGTAGCTAACACAAATGTTGAACGGGTTTTATCATGTACACTACATAGCGTTACATAAAGCACCAAAACTTCGAAGGAATTATATTTGAAACTAGACTTCTGAGTAATACTGAAGATATTATTATAAATTACAGCAACCCCTCCCCCTTTACCTTTACCTTTCAGACGCGGCTCATGTTTATAACAATAATCTTGGGGGGTGGACTCATTTAAGGTAATGTAGTCGTCAGGTTTTAGCCAGGTTTCTGTCAAACAGAGCACATCTAGATTATTATCTGTAATAATATCATTAACAATAAGCGCTTTTGGGGAAAGGGATCTAATATTCAGCAACCCAAGCTTTATCAATTGTTCATCTGTATTATATATTTTGTTTATTTGTTGGACGTCAATTAAATTTTTACTGTTGAATGGTTTTGATGTTTTTTTGTATTTACTAATTCGGGGAACAGACACAGTCTCTATATGATAATATCTAGGTGAAAGAGTCTCTATGTGCTGGGATTTATCTGACTCCGGTAACGTGAGACAGCTAGCAGACGGTCGGTTTAGCCCAAGGACACTGAGAGAACTGTTGAGTGACCCGGAACCCGGAAACTGGGCTGCGGATGATGTGAACCTGAGACCAATCTGCCTACTGTGTGACGTAATCGACAAGGGGAACCCCAGAGAGCCTTCCCTGCTGACGTGAGCTCGCGTGTGACTGCGCCTACTGACACAAGGGCGGTAACGTGTTTTATGAGGTTATGCTGTGTTTTTAACGATTAATAAAGTATTGTGTGTAAACTACCATCCTGGTGTAGTGTCCTCTACTCTCCTGGTTTCATCCAGCTGTTACAGTATTTAGTATATACAGTATGCAAATCTTTCTTAAATGTAAACATGGAGGAGTGTTATTTATATATAGGCTACACATAATAATTATACATTTACTTTTTAAAGATTACTTTCTTGTCAAAAATATTTTTATTATTATTATTATTATTATTTTAAATATAGATCTTTTATAAAACTCCGACTGTAAATAATTTCCTTCAGTCACGCCTGTAATAATCTACACTCCACCCATAAGTGACATTACCAAAAACGACATCGTTCAGCTCTTCTTACACAGAGCTGCAGAAGATGGTAAGGAGTATCAAACTTTTTATTCATGTTTTTATTAGTTTATTGAGTTTTAAATTAGTTTGTTTACTTATGTAATAATTGACTTAACTTATCGCGGGAAACGGCGCGAGAGAAATATGTATTGTCTATCAGTTTGAGAGCAATTGATCATCAAGAGAAATGTCACGTCGCAATATTGGAAATGTTTCCGTGTTAAACCATTAAGGCAGTGGATATCACACAAGCAATGTGCAAACTTTATGCCGCGGTGAAGATCGTCTCAAACCTCAGTCATTCAGAAAGTGAAAGTAAAAATGACCCACATTTTTCTTTAAACGTTCATATTAGGCTAAAACCAAACAGATGCTGGAGCAGGGGCGGTTCTAGACCCTTTTTAGGGGTGCTTCAGCCTCCCTTAACTTCTGCCCCAGCCACCCTAAAAAATGTGTGATTAACCTTTAAAGCATATGAAACATAGGAGGCTTCAGCTTCGTCCCGTCTTTTAGTCTGCGTGTTCGTCTATCCGGCGCCGAGCAGAGCGCATGTCAGAAGCAGAACACAAATACGTGACTGTTATCATGTAGCTGCAACGTAATCTGCTGACTAAACTTTCACATTGTGGCTGTCACTACTCGATCCGTACCAGAAACACGATTTGTTCTGCGCATGTGCGAAAGCTCAATTTTTGCCGCTACTTTAGATTAGATTAGATTCAACTTTATTGTCATTACACAAGTAGGCAGACAAGGCAACGAAATGCAGTTTAGGTCTAACCAGAAGTGCAATAGCAGCAAGTGCAGGATATACAACGGTTGCATAAGTGCATGATGTACAATGTATGAATAAGTGCAGGACATCGATATGTACTGAATATATATATATACCCAGATAACAATTTTTGGTTCCCAGAACAGGCATCCTAACGTTCTCTATTGGTTAGCCAGGAAAGTTTTCTTTACGTAAATAGAACGTTCCATGTTGGTTTGGAGAACGTTCCCCTAACCTCTTTACTCCGATATCATTTTCCCTGCTGTAGGCCAGTAATCGTCCAGGAATGCCCGTGTCCCATAGGGTATAAGCGGCATGGAAAAAGGATGAATGGACGTCAATAATCAGTAGCTACTACAAACCATGTCTTGTTTTGAACTTATTTAATCCATAGAAATAATTCAAGAACATAAACCTTCATATGGAGGATTAAATAAAATTGAATTATGCATTAATATGTACATTTCGTAAATTGTATCACTGACACCTAATACCACAACCAGGTTTTACGTTTAAGTGCCAAATAACAATGACTTCAACACAATATGTGGTTTTAAAATATGAATTTTATTCACAGACATTAATAATGAATAAAGATGACTTTAACTGGGATGACATTGCATTATTTTCTTACCACTGAATTAACGGAACGTAGCTTCTCTCTTTTGGTCAGTAAACCAAAACTCCTCGGTTAACATCATGTTTCTTCAATTACGTGTCAAATCTCTCTGATATCACACTATTTACACTGGTATGTTTATTAATTATAACATATTATTCAATAAAGATCGATAAACTAATGTTAGTCAGTCGGTAAAAACGAAATGACTGTTAATTTTTAAATTACGCGAGTGCACGTCTTTCTGTGGAAGACGAAAGAAAGCGCGTGCTGGAGAAGCGCGCGCAGATCAGAGGCGCGCAGTAACGAAATATACAAATAAACCTTATAAAAAAAATAAATCTAAAAATAACCTGCAGGGAACGTTCTGGGAACGTTCTCTTTTGGTTACAAAATAACACCTCAAAAATAACCTGCAGGGAACGTTCTGGGAACGTTCTCTTTTGGTTACAAAAACACAACCAAAAGAGAACGTTCCCAGAACGTTCTTATTTGGTTCCCCACAAAAATAACCAAACGGGAACCATATGGGAACGTTATGGGAACGTTCTGTGTTTACTGGGTATGTATATATATATATATAGAAAATATAGATATATATATAGAAAAGCAAAAAAAAAAATATTATTTATACATTTATTTCCTTATTTATGTATATATATATATATATATATATATATATTAATGGTGGGCCGTTATCGGCGTTAATGTGCTGCGTTAACGTGAGACTCTTATCGGGCAATAAAAGAAATATCGCCGTTAATCTATTCTCAAAGTTGGGTTGGGAGCTGGGTCTATACTACGCAAGCTATGATGACTTTCACCTTGAAATTTTAGCGCGGATGTACACCTTGCCGAATTGCACTGTTAGGGGCGAGAGAACGAGTCTTCGAACCTGTGTGTATGCTTACTAGTGTTGTCAAAAATATCCATATTTCACTATGTATCGATACTAAAAAATCTGAAATGATACAATATTCATTTTCTACAGTATTGATATCAGCTGCGCTCTCCTCTCCTCTCCAGCGAGTGACACGCACCCACCTCCTCTCATTCAGTCCAGTTAATCCTCTGAACATGGCGAACGCATGTTCTGCTGGACTTTTGTTAGTATTGGTGTGACCAGTCTGAATTTCCCACGGGATTGCACATATCGTTAATTCTACTAATTCCCGCAGATTTCGCGCTCGCATCTGAAGCGCACACACACATACCGTAATAAAGCCGCCTCTGACATACAAGTGCAAGAATGAGCTCCTTTTTCCAGCTTATTAATGCTCAAATACACTCAAAAATCTCTCAATGCCCATCTTGGTGAGTTTTAACGTAAACACATTCGTAACCAGCTCACAGGAACAGTGTTTGGGATCCATGCGCGCATCAGGTCTTAAAGGGACAGAAGTTATTTATTATAAAAACTACAAAAAAAGACAAACGATCACTTACGAGTACATATATTCTGAATGCCTTCGGAAGAATTCAAATGAGCCATTTTAATTAAGCCTAGATTAATCTAGATTAAAAAAATTTATCTATGCCCACCACTAATAGTTGATGTAATGCATTTGAAACGAGACCACAAATTCACTTCAAATTCATATTTCCTATTTGTACATGCACAACATGAGACAAAAGCTAAAAATACAACGCATAATTCAGAGATCCAAGTCGGTTACAGTTGAACATTTTGTTGCGTCGCATAGCTTCATGTGTGGACAGTCAGCATCACTGAATTATATATAATGGGGATAATTATATAAAAATGTTTAGAGTTTTGCTGAGAAGACTAAGAGAGATCATGTGAGATGATTTAAGGTATTGACTGCACAATTAGCTAAATGAGTTCAGGCCACTGAGAACTTTGTTCAGCCAATGGGTTTTAGTGCCTTCTGAAGCCCTGTGTTTGTTTGAGAAACATTTTTAATAAAACTCGTCTAAAAGAAGAATGTCATAAACACCTAGAATGATTTGAGAGTGAGTAAATAATTTTCATTTTTGGGTGAACTATCCCTTTAAGCAGTAAGTATGTGAAAGTTGAAATGCCTTCAGTGCGTGAACGGTTAACTTGATTCTGAAATTCTTCCACACAGGCCGTGTGAGAAAGAAGTGAAAGCTACACTGTTAGACATTTCTGTAATTTGTACAGTTATTTACTATATATCACCCAGTATAATACTGTAAATTCTCTTTACAGTAAATAACTGTAATTCCCGTTGCATCATGGGAATTTTCTATTACGTCAAACACCAAATACAGTGATTTCCTGTATTTTTAAAAAATAAAGTATAATACTGTATTTACCACAACGGCCTCTTTGGCACAATTGGGATCGACAGGATTTGCTTCAGATTTATATTAGGAACCATCAGTGCAGCGTTGAAAGTTTCACCCGAGGAGAGAGCTCACGGTTCTAGAGAACATATGAGCTGTGTCCGGACACCCTGCGAAGATTTTTTCATCCCCCGTGAGAACGGCAAACAAGCAAGGTAAGTGTGATTTGTACTAGCCGCGGTTGTCTGCACCCCAATTTTAGCTTGTCAGCTCTGGTGCTAAAAACTGAGGTAAACCTAACGTTTTATTTAAAAAAATGAGTTTATTGAATTAGATTAGAAACCAGTGCAGCGTCGTAAGTTTTGCCCGAGGAGAGAGCTCACGGCACGGACCGGACAACATAAGTTACTTTACATAACGTTAGGCTATCATTTGCTTCAGCTCTGGTGCTAAAAACTGAGGTAAATTAATCCTAACGATTTATTTTAAAAAATGAGTTTATTGAATTGGAATAGGAACCAGTGCAGTGTCGTAAGTTTTGCCCGAGGAGAGAGCTCACGGCACGGACAACATATAACTTACTTTACATAACGTTTGGTTATGATTTGCTTCAGCTTTGGTGCTAAAACTGAGGTAAACCTAATGTTTTATAAAAAATAAAAAAAAGAGTTTATTGAATTAGATTAGGAACCAGTGCAGCGTCGTAAGTTTAGCCCGAGGAGAGAGCTCACAACTCGGACAGTTAACATATAACGTTACTTTACATAACGTTAGGTTATCATTTGCTTCAGCTTTGGTGCTAAAACTGAAGTAAACCTAACGTTTTATTTTTAAAAATATAAAATTGAGATTTTGTTTATCGAGCATATTAAGCTTACATTAGGACGACGTTAGTTAGCGTTAGTAAATTAAGGTTGGCCACTAGTTGTGAAAATAACGTCGTTAACAAGCAAAGTTTACATTAACATTAAGTGAAGTAACTTGGCTAATGAGACATTATCTGATAGCGTGTAGTTAACGTTGGTCACTGGAGAAAAAACTAAGTCTTTTTTCCCCCTCAAATTTTACATTTGGATTGACACAATTTATTTTACACTTTAGATATTTATACCAGGAGCCCGCCTGTGCTGTGCGACACTGGAACTCATACAACGGTAAGTAACGTTACCCCTCTTTGTTTCTCTACATATTACTGTTAATTCAATGTGTTTCTATGTTTTAGTCGGGTCTGTTTAACTGAATCATAAAATTATTTAGTTTTTCCACTTTTTTTTTGCTGTAACTAGCCATGTACCATGTTTTTTCATATATTATATTATACTAAAATAATCCAAAACTGTGTTTGTCCAGGACTGACAGAATATAATTTTATTTTCTGGAATTTAAGCAGTCTTGGACAATTTTTGGATTATTTTGGCAGATTAAATATAATATATGAAAAAAAAACATGGCAAAACTTTAGAATAATGTTGCTCACGTGCAAACCTGAATACATTTCTGAACACAAAAGAAGATGAAGAATGTTTGTAACCTAACAGATTGAGGCACCATTCATTTCTATAGTAATTTTTTCCTACTATGGAAGTGAATGATGCCTCAAAATTGTCTGGTTACAAACATTCTTTAAAAGGTTTTGAACAACTTGAGGGCGAGTAAATGACAGAATTTACTTTTTTAACAGTGAACTATCCGTTTAACGACGGACCATTATTCTAAAGTGTAACCAAAAACATTTAAAGCAAAGGCACTAAGGATGAAGAAATCTAAAATTTCTTTATTCTCTCAATTAATTTTCTCTTGCTTAAAGTTTTTTTCGTGAGGAAAACCCCAGAGGAGGGAACAAGATGCACCACCAAAACCGGAGTGAGTCGGAAGACCGGAGAAGTTGTTAACAGGAAGTCCACTGTAATCAACAACAGAGTGTCATCCTTCCTTCGCCACCTAATGGAGTTTGAATGGAAAAACTTGGACTTGGTGAGACACTTTTTTAATAGGATATTTAATGTACACAGACACTTACGCTGCATTCACACAGGGCGTCATGTCAGTTATTAATTTTGTCTGACTTGAGACAGCGCCGACGCCACGTGACAGTGACGTATGGCATCAAAGCACCGCGAGAGCGATTCGAGAGCAGTCGGCTAATACAGCCGGTGCACTTTCTCCAGAGCGACTGCACAGACTTTGATGATGACACAGCTGTTCCACGATTGGCCAGATTTTCCGCATGACAGCAATCACGTGTGTTTCGTGTTTATTCTAAAACCTTCAGTTCCTCTAATGCGCACAAATCTGTTTTTCATAACAGTTAAACCTCTTTTCATGTAGTTGCGATGTTATATTGTCATGTTTATTAAAATAAAACTAATGAAAACGTAGACCCCACTTCATTGATAGTGTAGGCTTGTATGTTAACTTTATTCTTGTACAAACACACGCTGTATTAAGCAGTGCATAAAGTATTACATGACAAAAAATGTCTCTGAAACATCTGTGTATTGACAAATATTGCATTTATTTCACTTCAGCTGATAAAGTATGCAAACACAGCGAGAGCGTCACTGCGGGAAGCAGAAAGTGTCAGACTTCACGTCGCCGTTTGCAGCTCCTCCCCGCCTGCACGCGGCTACTCTCGCCGATTGGTTGCATCCGGCCACAGCTGATGTCCAACACACCTTTCAACTTCTGCCGCTTGCAACGTGAGTGAAGCGACGCGACGCGACGGAACCCACAATTCAGTTCAGCAACGCATGACGTCACCCATTCAAAGTAAATGAGAAGCGTTAACGCCGGTGCCCTGTGTGAATGTAGCATTAAGTTTGAGGATACCTTACTTAAGCTAATGCAGTATACATGTAATCCATCCTGCAATAAAAGGTTACATTGTTGTTTTTGATTAAATAGTTTGTGAAATCATGTTGAGGTGATTCAGTAATATAACTTTTTTGGAGCATGTAGTTTGTGCTGCTGCTACTATTATGTACTGACAGTTTTCTTTAGTTTTTTACTCAATATCAATTTTGTTAAGCTAAATAACAGAGACACCTCTAATATGCAATCAGGTTCAGCATCACTACAAAGTACATTCTTCAAAATATTCATAACATTGAATCACCAGCTAAAACAAAAACTGAACATTTCATTTCACATCTTCATGAAGGCATTGCAGGACTGGATTAGACTAGACAGCATACGTTGAGCTAGGTGTACCTCAAAGTGTTAACTGTCTATAAAATACTATTTTACCATTATGATGAATTGTAATGGCATTATTATTTTTTATTAAATTCCAACAGTGTAAAAAGTTTGTGTATACTCAAATTGTATGACTAACTTCATATCATTCTTATCTAGAGGGACTTCTTGCCATAATGGAGCAGAATCCTGGTTCCTGTTTGAAATCATCCAATGTGGAAGATGGCACAGATCGGTACAGACATGAAACTTGTGTTTGTGTTGTGTTGTGATAACTTGTTTCAGAATTAATTTGCTCTTTGTTTATGTTTTATTCATGTGTATTTTGCACCAAAGTTACAGTATTCTTCAACCAACTATTTACAGTATTCTACCAACTATTTTCTGCAGAGTTTTTAAAATTGTAGCTCAAACAATAGTGTGTGGCACTAGCAAGGTCATGGGTTCAATTATCAGGGAAAGCAAGAACTAACAAAATGTAAAATGTGTATCTTGAATGCAATGCAAGTCACTTTGGATAAAAGCGTCTCCCAAATGCATAAATGTAAATAACATGTAAAATAAGTGACATTGAATGCATTCTGATTACTTTTATACATGATTTTCTGAAAATAAGATTTGATTTGAGGATGTTTTAAAGTGAACTTTTTCCACACATTTACATGTTTAAGTTAAAGCACTTAAATGTTTTAAATAAAGAATTTTATATTTCATAATAATTGTGTCTGTTTGGATTACTTCTGTAGGATAGATTAATGTAAGAATTCATGTAATTCAGTAAGTATTAATGATTGAATAGGATTAGGATTAATGCACTGTTAACCAAGGTTTACAGTAAAGGTACTGTATTACAAAATTACAGTAACATGTAGTTACTGTAAACTGAAATGCGGTTATTGTACTGTAAATCTCAAATACAGTAACTTACTGGCAACAGTGTTGCCAGTAAGTTACTGTAAAATCTCTTATAAATGTCTAACAGTGTAGATCTTGGTGTGACCGTCCAACGACCTCTTCAATATCAGTCCTGAAAAGGAAGTAAAAGTGAGTACTCTGCATGTCACACTATTGACAGACAGTAAAGCGGTCACTGTGTAAAGTGTTCCAAGTCTCAGACATCAGTGGATGTGTCAGGGATATTCTTATAGTCTATGCTGGAATATGGTAGTCTACACTTTAAACTTTATATAAACTAAAGCACTTAAAACTATAGAAAATATCCCATTGCATCAGATCAAGCCCTGCATGTGTAGTTTAAAACACCATAGTCTGGGGAAAATGCCATGCGAGCATAGGGGACGTTATGGGTTTATACAATATAGATCATTGAGTTTATAGTGACTGATAAAGAACAGGATGTGCCGTAAGCAACAGATCTTGAAATGTTAACTGAACTGAGCTGTTGTGGTTACCGGTCCTCGCTCGCTCTCACATGTGGCTGAGATCTCTCGTTGGTCAAAAAGATGCAGAAAAACACATTTTGAAACATGCATCATATATTTCACACACCAATACTGCGCTCTACCAGTCTCGGCGGCCGCAGCACCTGGGGTTAAGGACAGATGAGACGAGAAAAAGGGAAAAAGCACAAGGAGCGACAAATACTAGAGAGGGGAGAAAAAAAAAAAAAAGTAAGGCCACGTGTCCACCAAAGCATTTTTTCACGCAGGTGGCTGGCGTATTCAATTGTTTTCAATATTTTTAGAACGCCATGAGCATAACGAGGTGCTGAGCGAGTATTTCACGCTCAAGCGCTGAGAGTTCAGCATTTTTTACTGGTCGCCGAGAGTTGAAGAATGTTCAACTTTGAGTAAAACGCAGCGCTCATCACTGTCACTTTTCACCCAGGCGTCCAATCACAGTGGAGGAGGGGCGGGACAAATACAAGACCGACCAACCGCCACATTCTGCTTGTACTGTACAATGTCAACAGATGACAACAAATACTTTAAAACAAGAGCCAGAGCAAATACTTTACATTGTATCAGCATTTTTGTATATAATCAATACAGAAACAAACTATCTGTGAAATGAGATGCTAATAACACTTCCACGGCTATTCCATATCATAACAAGCAAAGAGTCTCAACTGAAAAAAAACTGTTGTGCTGCCAAAACGCTTTCAAGCGCCCACAGCGAGACGTTTTCAGCAGAGCGCCTAGCATTTTCAGCCGGCTAATAACGCTTTGGTGGACACGCAGCCTTAGTCCAGTTCCCGGACACACTGCCGCTCTGTCCTCAGCCAGCCGAGAGGCTCTTCCTTGCGATGCCATGCGATGGTACTGGACTCTTGATCCTTCTCCGCCCCCGTGTGGCCGGCGGTGGCTCCTCTAGTTGAGGGCAGCCGGCAACGAGTCCTGCGCTCCCTGCTCCTCCCCATCATGGCCGATGGCAGCAGGCTCCGACCCACGGCAAACGCAGGCAACTCCTCCGCTCTCTCTCAGACGGCAGCCACCCCACCTCAACCTGCATGGCAGCAAGCGCTCCGTCCCACCGGTCTTCATTCGCTCCAGCACCACCGCCTCGGGCAGCCGCTCTCTGTCTTCTCTCTTCCGCGCTGCCCGACCTCCTCAGCACCGCAATCCCCCTCAGCAGCGAGGGCTCTCAGACGGCATGTCTCTCCTTCATTCCCGGGCTTCGGCACCAATGCAACTTTGTTCATGGACGAAGGAGGCGGGAACCAGGGACATTCAAAATACTTTAACAAATAAATAAACAAACAGAAAGTAAAAGCGGCAGCCCCTCATGGATGACTGCCGCACACACACATAAAATGTAAAATCGAGGCCTTGTCCTCTCTTGTCCTTCACTGTCGTCGCTCCTCCTTTTATGCTCCCAGCTTTCCTCCATGAGATCTGAGACCGGTGTGACACGTTAATAATTAACGCTCTTCGGGTTTTGAACTTTGCAGGCGGTCCCCTTCGGTCTCTCAGACACCTGCTCATATAAATACATTTGTTTGGTTTTGAGGAAAATTAGCTTTGTAACTTGTTGTCTACATTACTGTGATTGGAAAGAGGTGTCATTTGTGTTTTAACGTTTAGCTCATGTGTTATTGATCTGGGAAGTTTGAATCTGTGAATATATCGCCAACTTTACTGAACTCATTGAGAAAATTAATTGGTGATTGGAGAAATATTATAATTAATGTCCGATATGAAGAATGGCCCAGAGCCAAGAGTAACATGAATATGATTTACCTTACAGAGACTGGCGTTATCAACAGACAAGTTACCCTTTAATGAAAATCAGTTCTGGCATTTCAAATCCATATAGTTTTTACGCTAGTAGTAAATTCACCAACCCCCACATGTGAGAAAAGGAGAGGCATACTTATGATTTGCGTTGAAGAAACACCAGACGCAAAGCTGTATGGTTACTCACAACAGGTACCGTGAATCAGTCTATAGGCCAGCGTTTGACGCGTGCTATTGCCCCTATACTGAGAGCAATACACAATAAGTTTGACAGCAAGTGACCAAGGGACTTAAAATGAACACAACGTACCGGAGCGAACTCCGCCACAAACTTGCCACAGTGCAGATGCCACCAATGCCGCTCTAAACTATAAATAGCGCATATTATAATACAGCGCAGCCATAAGCAGCATTAGCAGGATCTCAACATACCTGTACACAAACGGGGATGGGAAAAGGAAATGCCAGGGGGAGTGAGAACCCAGAAGCAGCAGGACCGTACAAAACCCGCCAAAATAAAGGTCCTTAAATATTACGGCCACCTGCACCTCATTGGCTTATCATCAAGACCCAGGCAGGCCAATGCGATAAGGGGTGCGTCTCAATCAGCTCCTCAGTTCAGTAGTCAGGGCACTGATCAGGGAGTCAGCCCATTGACTTATGTCCTGATCAGTGCCCTTACTACTGAACCAGGGAGCTGATTGAGACGCACCCATGGTCACTGACCAAACATCCTGTTTTCCCAGGACATGTCCTGTTTTCAAGTCCTGGTCCTAATATAAAATTTTTCTATCCATACAGAGGGGGCAGTGAAACTGGAGATTTTGGCTTGTTACATCAGAACCGGAACCAGCAATAACTCTGGAAAAATAATTTTCCAGGCTTCTGATTGGCCAAGATGGCTTAACGGTTATGGTTATATTGCTACCTGTTGGTTTGGCATGCTCTTGACGGCACTTCATAGCGTGTTTTTGCATTTTCATGTGGACACAATTATTATTTTTTTAAACTGAGGAGTAAAAACTCTGTTTATAAAAATACCCGTGTACATGTGGACTAGGCCTTAGACTACTGAGAAGTGCACATGCAAAACCAAAATGGGTATTTTGAGCTAAAACTTCACATACACACTCTGGGGATCTCAGAGACTTATTTTACATCTTGTAAAAAGGGTGAAGGATGAAGAATGATGTTCAAAGAATGAACTGCCATTATTATAAGAACATTCTTCAAATACTAATGGCTATGTAGTGATTTCACAAACATTGTTTTCAGTCTTTAATAAAAAGATTTAATTATTATGAGAAAAGTTAGGAACAATAACTGTGACAGGATACAAAATATTTCAAGGATGTTCTTTTAAAACAGCAAACACAACCTTATTCATTTGAAATTAGTTTACATTCTAAATGTTTAAAGGACGTTCCAAGAATTCTATTCTGAGAACATTCTTATGAGGACATTTAAAAACCTTCTACAAACAATGAATAAATAACAATTTTGTGCTAACATTTTAAGAACATTATACAAGACCAGAAAACATTTAACAAACATTCTATTAATGTGTGTTCATAACCTTGCCAGAACATTAGCCAAAGTTATAAGAATGTTCTCTGTTAGCTGGGTAAAGAACCAATCAAATATATACAAGTAAATAAGACAGCATAATAAATCATGAAAACAGCGAATGAAAGGGTGCTTTCACACGAGCACTTTTGGTGGTTCGAAATATGTCAGAGTTCGGTTCGTTTGGATAATGTGAACGCTGTTTTCACGGGTGCATACACACGAACCGTACCCGAGTTCACCTAAAAAGGGTGGTCTGGGGTACAGTTCATGTGAACTCCGGTACAGTTCATTGATGATATGAACGTAATCGCGAAATTGAGTCTCTATTGATGATAAAATAAATAAATTGATATAATCTAAATAAATTGATATAATCTGATAAAAATGTGTTTGTGTGTGTTTTTACCTGACAAACACTGCAAGCAGAGATAATGTATATTTAGTATGTGCGGACACTTTGAAAACAAAACCAAAGGTTCAAAAACCATAATATAAAAGTGAGGTGAGAAAGAGAATTAGCATTTTGCTGCAAATTGTTTGGATCGTGGTTTGGACCCAAATAATATAATGTGGTGGTGGGGGGAGGTTCAATCGAACTCTGGTTCAGACCAGGAAATCAAACCACGTGTGAAAGCACCCAAAGGAAACACAAAATCACTTGTGTTTTCACTCATCATTTGTGCAGATGAAGTTGAGTGTGTGGCTTTCAGGAAGGCTGATCCAGCGCTGATCTCCTCCAGACTGAACTGCTCCTTTTCTCTTCTCGAGGCTGCAGTTTTCCGGTGTCGTTCCGTTCCCTGGAGCCCAGTTCTGATAGCACACGATCTCTCCGCTCAGCCAGATCCACATGTTCATGATGCAGTAGTTGTGTAAACCCAACCACACCTCCGCAGTAGAAGCCCCTTTAACCACATTCATCACCTCACGCTGCATCTCGTCTGAATGAACCGAGACCAGATCCACATGATTCTGTCTGCAGTATCTCAGAGCTTCAGACCACGTCCGGTTCTCTTTGATCAGAATCAGTTTATCTGGACACAAAACAAACCACAAGCAAAAACTAGAGAGAGACTGATCAAAAACAACATGCAGAACAAACACTGTGGAGGAATCTGTCATGTCAGACATGTAGCGTGAACTTTAAGATATCTGGAGCTGATGATGGAGTGTGTGTTTTGAGAGGATCTGCTCACCTTCATGACACACAAAAGATAAATGGTCACTGCAAGAGAAGTCATTCCATTGTCCCTCAGCCATTGTTTCGATCACTGTACAGTTTTCAATAACTTTACCTTCACCATTACTAGGTTGACCAGACCTCCAGTCTCTGAATGAGGAGTTCCTCTGATCTGACCACTGCCATGAGTCTCTGAACAGGCCGATCCAGACATCATTAGATATGTGACTCTCACTGATGAACTTCTGAATCTGTTGACTCTCATTCTGGTTCCTCACACTGACCAGATCAGTGTGATTCTTTCTGCAGTAACTCTGAGCTTCTCTCCAGTTCATCGTCTGATTGACAAAGACGAGTCCTGTGCTCACTTTAAGACAAACACATGGAAAATGTCTTAATCAGTTTATACAATTATTCTGCTTTATGGTTTGGATGTGAATAAGAGAAGCGGTGGAAGCATCAGACATGTCTGCGCATTTAAAAGAATATCAATATTACTATGAGATCTTTAAACTAAAGGTGGGTAGATCTTTCTTTTTCTGTAAATTTTCATACATTTTCTAAATAAAGCATATTTTGTCAATTATTATATTAGGTATTTTACTCACTGTTGTTGCAGATGAATGGCTGGGTTTTACTACATATCAAATCATGCCATTCTCCATTTCTTATCACAGCACATCTCTCATCTCTGTTATTTGGTTTTCCAGATCCCCAGTTCAGATCGAGTGCAGGTTCACCTGAAGACCACTGCCATTTATCAACACCCGTCTTCTGCAGCCCAATCCAGACATACTTTACTCCATCATTCACACTCTTCTTCAGCTCGTTCATGTCGTTCATGTTGTCAACGGTGGCCAGATCTGTGTAATTCTCTCTGCAGTATCTCTGAGCTTCAGTCCAGTTCTTCAACACGTTTATAAAGTGATACTGACGCTGAACACATTCAGATACGGAGCAGAGAGCTGTGAAAGAGAGGGTTTGATTTAATGCTTTTCATAACAGGGTCAAACCTGATGAAACTATAAACCATAAATAAAACAACAAACACACTCACCAATGAGAAGAAGAACGAAATATAGAGTTTGCTCCATTTCTGTGGAAGGCAAACAAAAAATAAAATACTCACATATTGTACCACAAAATTACCATGTCAAAAGTCTAACTGTGAAGAATGAACATGTGAGTTGCTCTTACTTTAGAGGTCGTGTGTTTCTGTCCTGAGTCTGATGTTTCTGTCTGCAGCTTTAAACTACGTGATTATTATATCTGCTCTCATCCGTCATCCAGCACATCACATCATTTGTGAATTGTTCTATAAAAAAATTGTTTTACATTTTACTTCCTCTGTATATGTGTACTTACGCACATCTCTTCAAAGCAGGAAACTAGGTGTAGAAAATCGATTCCCTTTATTTGCATTTTGTCACCTGTGTCATTCTCAGTACATCTCTGTATTAAATATGATCTCAAACTGGAAAGCATCAAATACCTGGCCAAGAACTGATGGGATGTGGTGTTCATTGTGAAACAACTGGAGCAATAGGAAAGGGAATAGTTAATCATTTAACATTTAATCCTGTCATTTACTCACCCTCGTTTCTTTCATATCAAACCTCATTGGTTGTTGGAGTGTTAAAAGTGAACAATATTTGAATGGAGAAGCTAAACATGCAGCACCATCGGAAGCATGAGTCCTGATAGCTCTGGATAGAGAAAGGAAAGAGTTTTATATCCATAACCCACAGATGGAGATTATGTGTAACTAGTCCGAGTCAACCCACTAACAAGGTGTGCTAACAAGGACGCTAAAGACCTCAGCCACTAGCATCAGTCGCCAGATCTAGGCCAGCGGAGTGAGGTTTACACATACAGCTCTTACTGGCCTACGTTACACTCACCCCCATTAACCTCACTTCCATCCGGGTCATGGCACCAAATATAACCGGTCCTATTTGATCCACTCTGAGCGGGATTCAAATCAGATCTCCGGCATGGGAGGTGGGATGCGCTAACAAGGACGCTAAAGACCTCAGCCACTAGCATCAGTCGCCAGATCTAGGCCAGCGGAGTAAGGTTTACACATACAGCTCTTACTGGCCTACGTTACACTCACCCCCATTAACCTCACTTCCATCCGGGTCATGGCACCAAATATAACCGGTCCTATTTGATCCACTCTGAGCGGGATTCAAATCAGATCTCCGGCATGGGAGGTGGGATGCGCTAACAAGGACGCTAAAGACCTCAGCCACTAGCATCAGTCGCCAGATCTAGGCCAGCGGAGTAAGGTTTACACATACAGCTCTTACTGGCCTACGTTACACTCACCCCCATTAACCTCACTTCCATCCGGGTCATGGCACCAAATATAACCAGTCCTAGTTGACACACTCTGAGCGGGATTCAAATCAGATCTCCGGCATGGGAGGTGGGATGCGCTAACAAGGACACTAAAGACCGCAGCCACTAGCGTCAGTCGCCAGATCTAGGCCAGTGGAGTGAGGTTTACACATACAGCTCTTACTGGCCTACGTTACACTCACCCCCATTAACCTCACTTCCATCCGGGTCATGGCACCAAATATAACCGGTCCTATTTGATCCACTCTGAGCGGGATTCAAATCAGATCTCCGGCATGGGAGGTGGGATGCGCTAACAAGGACGCTAAAGACCTCAGCCACTAGCATCAGTCGCCAGATCTAGGCCAGCGGAGTAAGGTTTACACATACAGCTCTTACTGGCCTACGTTACACTCACCCCCATTAACCTCACTTCCATCCAGGTCATGGCACCAAATATAACCGGTCCTATTTGACACACTCTGAGCGGGATTCAAATCAGATCTCCGGCATGGGAGGTGGGATGCGCTAACAAGGACACTAAAGACCGCAGCCACTAGCGTCAGTCGCCAGATCTAGGCCAGTGGAGTGAGGTTTACACACACAGCTCTTACTGGCTTATGTTACACTCACCCCCATTAACCTCACTTTCATCCTACCTTTTTGGCATGCCACATTACTCTTGCCTGCTTATACTTGGAGACACTATTCCCTTCCAATACATCTTTAGGGAGTGCCACACACTTTGACAACCACTGGAATAGCCTATTGATTTGGTTTGATAGCTTTGCTGCTACTATGGTCCCATTCCTGATGAACACCTTTTATATGTTTAACTGAGAGGCCTGAATTTTTTTTCAAGTGGGGACAGAAAATACTATCAGTGGTTTATATACCATCAGAGAGTTTTAAGTTCACACGTATCATAAAGACTGGAACGTTCTGAAATGTCACAAGTTAATTACTTCTATGAGTCTGGCTTCAGGTATGAATTCAACATACAGTACATTTCATAAGAGTGTTTCCTTAACCATCGAGGGAAAGATGAATGCAGCACTGTACATCCTTGATGAACACCTGCTCTAGAGCACTCTGGACCTCAGACTGGGGCGAAGGTTCATCTTCCAACAGGACAACGACCCTAAGCACACAGCCAAGATAACAAAGGAGTGGCTACTGGACAACTCTGTGAATGTCCTTGAGTGGGCCAGCCAGAGCCCAGACTTGAACCCGATTGAACATTTCTGGAGAAATCTGAAAATGGCTGTTCACCAACGCTCCCCATCCAACCTGATGGAGCTTGAGAAGTCCTGCAAAGAAGGATGGGAGTAACTGCCCCAAAATAGGTGTGCCAAGCTTGTAGCATCATACTTAAAAAGACTTGAGGCTGTAATTGGTGCCAAAGGTGCTTCAACAAAGTTGAGCAAAGGCTGTGAATACTTATGTACATGTGATTTTGTTTTTTATTTTTAATACATTTGCAAAGACTTCAAACAAACTTATTTCACGTTGTCATTATGGGGTATTGTTTGTAGAATTTTGAAGAAAATAATAAATTTAATACATTTTGGAATGAGGCTGTAACAAAACAAAATGTGGAAAAAAGTGAAGCACTGTGAATACTTTCCGGATGCCCTATAAACATGCACTGTATTTTTGTTATTTTTTTATGTATTACATAAGTAATAGACATAATTAGAAATGTAAATAATTAAAAAGGTCAAAGCACAAAATAGAACATAGAACCTGTACAGTGTTACAGTCCAACACAGACGTCAATATGCAAAAAGGGGAAAGAGATGGAAAATTCACAAATGTAGAGGAAGTGAATATGAAATAGGATTTTTAATAAACAAATGATGTGATGTGCTGAATAAGGGATGAGAGAAGATATAATGTGATTTTTCTTTACTCTATTTATGTTTCATGCTCCATTTTGACTCCTCCATGAACTGCCACCTTAACGTGGTGGAGGGGTTTGAGTACCCGAATGACCCTAGGAGCTACGTTGTCCGGGGCTATATGCCCCTGGTAGGGTCTCCCAAGGCAAACAGGTCCTAGGTGACGGGTCAGACTAAGAGCAGTTCAAAAACCCTTATGATGCCAAAGAAAAGGAGGACCGTGACGTCGCCCGGTATGGCGCAGCCGGGGCCCCACCCTGGAGCCAGGCCTGGGGTTGGGGCTCGTATGCGAGCGCCTGGTGGCCGGGCCTTTCCCCACGGGGTCCGGCCGGGCTCAGCCCAAAGGAGCGACGTGGGGACACCTTCCCGTGGGCTCACCACTCACGGGAGGGACCGTAGGGGGCCGGTGCAAAGCGAATCGGGCGGCAGTCGAAGGCGGGGGCCTAGACGACCCGATCCCTGGACACGGAAACTAGCTCTTGGGACATGGAATGTCACCTTGCTGGCGGGGAAAGAGCCTGAGCTTGTGCGTGAGGTTGAGAGGTTCCGACTAGAGATAGTCGGAATCACCTCCACGCACGGCTTGGGCTCTGGAACCACACTTCTCGAGAGGGGATGGACTCTTCACCACTCTGGAGTTGCCCATGGTGAGAGGCGGCGGGCTGGTGTGGGTTTGCTTATAGCCCCCCAGCTCTGCCGCCATGTGTTGGAGTTTACCCCGGTGAACGAGAGGGTCGTTTCCCTGCGGCTTCGGCTCGGGGATAGGTCTCTCACTGTTGTGTGTGCCTACGGGCCAAACAGCAGTGCAGAGTACCCGACCTTCTTGGTGTCCCTGGGAGGGGTGCTGGAGAGTGCTCCGACTGGGGACTCCGTCGTTCTACTGGGGGACTTCAACGCCCACGTGGGCAATGACAGTGAAACCTGGAGGGGCGTGATTGGGAGGAACGGCCCCCCTGATCTGAACCCGAGTGGTGTTCAGTTATTGGACTTCTGTGCAAGTTACAGTTTGTCCATAACGAACACCATGTTCAAGCATAAGGGTGTCCATCAGTGCACATGGCACCAGGACACCCTAGGTCGTAGGTCAATGTTCGACTTCGTGGTCGTTTCATCTGACCTGCGGCCGTATGTCTTGGACACTCGGGTGAAGAGAGGGGCGGAGCTGTCAACTGATCACCACCTGGTGGTGAGTTGGATCCGATGGCGGGGGAGGAAGCTGGATAGACTCGGTAGACCCAAACGTACTGTGAGGGTCTGCTGGGAACGTTTGGCCGAGTCTCCTGTCAGAGAGATCTTCAACTCCTGCCTCCGGCAGAGCTTCGACCGGATCCCGAGGGAGGCTGGAGATATTGAGTCCGAGTGGACCATGTTCTCCACCTCCATTGTCAAAGCGGCTGCTCGGAGCTGTGGACTTAAGGGGGACCGGAGGGTGTGTTCCAACTATAGGGGGATCACACTTCTCAGCCTCCCCGGGAAAGTCTATGCCAGGGTACTGGAGAGGAGAATTCGGCCGATAGTGGAACCTCGGATTCAGGAGGAACAGTGTGGATTTCGTCCTGGTCGTGGCACACTGGACCAGCTCTATACCCTCTACAGGGTGCTGGAGGGTTCATGGGAGTTTGCCCAACCAGTCCACATTTGTTTTGTGGATTTGGAGAAGGCATTCGACTGTGTCCCTCGCGGCGTCCTGTGGAGGGTGCTGGGGGAATATGGGGTCCGGGGTCCTTTGCTGAGGGCTGTCCGGTCCCTGTATGACCGAAGCAGGAGTTTGGTCCGCATTGCCGGCAGTAAGTCAGACTTGTTCCCGGTGCATGTTGGACTCCGGCAGGGCTGCCCTTTGTCGCCGGTTCTGTTCATAATTTTTATGGACAGAATTTCTAGGCGCAGCCAAGGGCCGGAGGGTGTCAGGTTTGGGGACCACACGGTTTCGTCTCTGCTCTTTGCGGATGACGTTGTCGTGTTGGCCCCTTCTAACCAGGACCTTCAGCATGCACTGGGACGGTTTGCAGCCGAGTGTGAAGCGGCTGGGATGGGGATCAGCACCTCCAAATCCGAGGCCATGGTCCTCAGTCGGAAAAGGGTGGCTTGCCCACTTCAGGTTGGTGGAGAGTTCCTGCCCCAAGTGGAGGAGTTCAAGTATCTAGGGGTCTTGTTCACGAGTGAGGGGAGGATGGAACGGGAGATTGACAGACGGATCGGTGCAGCTTCTGCAGTAATGCGGTCGATGTACCGGTCTGTCGTGGTGAAGAAAGAGCTAAGCCGTAAGGCGAAGCTCTCGATTTACCGGTCAATCTACGTTCCTACTCTCACCTATGGTCATGAGCTTTGGGTCATGACCGAAAGGACAAGATCCCGGATACAGGCGGCCGAAATGAGCTTTCTCCGCAGGGTGGCTGGGCGATCCCTTAGAGATAGGGTGAGAAGCTCAGTCACTCGGGAGGAACTCGGAGTAGAGCCGCTGCTCCTCCACATCGAGAGGGGACAGCTGAGGTGGATCGGGCATCTGTTCCGGATGCCTCCTGAACGCCTTCCAGGGAAGGTGTTTCGGGCATGTCCAACCGGGAAGAGGCCCCGGGGAAGACCAAGGACACGCTGGAGGGACTATGTCTCCCGGCTGGCCTTGGAACGCCTCGGTGTCCCCCCGGAAGAGCTAGAGGAAGTGTCTAGGGAGAGGGAAGTCTGGGCATCTCTGCTTAGACTGCTGCCCCCGCGACCCGGCCCCGGATAAGCGGAAGAAGATGGATGGATGGATGGATGGATGCAGTGTAACTGAATGGGAGAGAGAGAACTAGGGTGATTCTCTCAAAGAGGCTGCTTGTTTGTGTTTTGTATTGGGAAATTAATAAAAAATCTAAGTAAACCATCATTAACTGTCCTGTTTGTAACTCCACCACACAGAATTAAGTGTTTTATAACTAGTGTCTCTGACTGTGCATTACGCTTGTTGCCGTGAGACACCAGTTGCACATGGTGCCGTGACCCGGATGGGAGTGAGGTTTAGGGGGGTGAGGCCAGTAAGATCTGGCGTGTAAACCTCATTTCCTTGATCTCAAGCGGCGCACTAGCAACTGATGCTAGTGGCTGTAGTCTTTAATGTCCTTGTTAACATGCCTACCTCCCACTGCGGTAGAGTGGCCACCCGTCCTATAAAATATGGAATAGTCCCATATTAAAAGCTAAAATGATGTGTCCCATATGAAATCAATATGGGACATGATTTGGATCGTGTATGGGTTTCCCTTATATTTGCTCACTAAAGGTGGCAACCTGGTTTGAATCCTGAGTGGGTCGATTAGAATCGGTTATATTTTGTGCTGTGACCCGGAGGGGAGTGAGGTTTAGGGGAGTGTAACTGGCATAGGCCAATAAGAGCTCTGAGTGTAAACCTCACTCCCCTGGCCTCAAGAGGCACTCTAGTGGTTGCAGTCTTTAATGTACTTGTTAGCGTGCCCGCCTCCCATGTCAGTTCGGATCCCGCTCAGAGCGGGTTGATTAGGACCGGCTATATTTGGTGCCGTGACCCGGATGGGAGCGAAGGTTGGGGGGTGAGTGTAACGTAGGCCAGTGAGAGCTTAGCATGTAAACCCCCCCTGGCCTCAAGAGGTGTACTAGCGACTGAGGCTAGAGGCTGCGGTCTTTAGCGTCCTTGTTAGCACGCCAGCCTTCCATGCCGGAGACGCCGGTTCAAATCCCACTCGGAGCTCGGAACTGATTACTATTATATTACTATTTTTTATTACTATTTTACAACTTTTGATTGTTTTATTTATTTCTTAAGAAGTCTTCAGTATATTTTGGTGTGCCTTAAGCAGTCATTCTGAACCAGTAATCATGTGTTTGACAATTCTGCGTGGATGGGATTAATTTTTTTTTTTAAATTAGGACAACATTATTATGTAATTATTTGTCCCATTTTTATTTAAATAATTTAGCCTTTTTAATTTTTTTAAATGGCGAAATATATTTGACAGATTGGATCATAATTTATTATGCATTGGGTAGGACCGGTTACATTCAGTGCCATGACCCATATGGGATTGAGGTTTTTGAGGTCTTTACTGTCTTTGTTAGTGTGCCCGGCTCCCACACCTTCGAATCCCGTTCGGAGCAAGTCAATTAGGACCAGTCACACATGTTATCTTGTACACTTACATGTTCATGCATGCACTCAGTTTAAACACAATTTCAATCAAATATTTTCCTTTGTAATATTGTGTCTGGTTTTTATAAGATCATAGTCTAATCTGATTGTAGACTGTACATGTAGATACACTAGCCTGGTCTTACCAGACTATCGTACATTTCATTTATACATAGAGTCTGGCCACTCTCCATTGACAACCATTTACTTCTTTGAAGGCGGGAACTCTGTTGAAGTTTAAAACTATTGGATCTGCCCAGAGTCACTCTGGATCTGTCATAACCAATCGCTAACGTTTGGTCGTGACGTATGTCATGCGCCGTTCGCCTCGGTTTCTCACATGGAAGTCCGTAAAAATAACTGTGCAGATTGTGCAGCCAACTCAGTGATAAAACCTAAAACTTGTGCATTCGGATGGCGATTTATTCATAGTGGAGGGGAGAGTTTTGTGATCGGGAACGCGCTGCTCACGTGGTCCATAACATGATTGTATGCTGTAAATAAAATGTCATATGCTTGGTATGATAAGAATAAATGCTGCCGTAAATAACCTCCCAATTCAAATGTTTACGTGCTTTTCTTCTTTTTATTTTTTGAGTGGTGATGAAATATATTGCTCTTTTAAATACTTGCCAGCATTTAAAGAAATACAAGTATAGAAATGCATCCAAATTACAGCGAAGCGCAACCGCACGGTGATCTGCAGGGGTCAAAAAGGATAAAAACAGTAAATTTTGAAGAGATATATTCTTGAAAACTCAGAGATGTGGATTCAGACAGCAATTCATCCTTGTGTAGTGTCTGTGGGACACTTTTTTTTTTTAATCAAAAGAAAAATTATACAATTAATTATTTTTTCAAACTCAGACCCATTGGCCTTGGCTCATTTTCTGTGAAAAACAAATATCAGAACACATTTTCAATGACTTGCTTTAATGTTATTTTACATTTCTTGGCCCGCCCAATCGGTGGATATAATCGTGAATCGCGCGTTACACACACGCACATGGGCGCGCCAAGTACGTTGCAGACAGCAAAAATGTCCGCAATTGTATTTTTCCTTCAAATATCAAGTCAAGAGAGTGAGCAACGCACATCCCCGGGACGTTGGGCTTTGCGAGCCCTGTGACAGTGGTAAGTTATGTTTAGTTAGACATGTACACAATGTAATATTGTATTTGATCTGTAACAATGCATTACTCACATTAGTGTGTTGCTTCATTGGTTCATGTAATCTCATCCTGTCTGCAAATCCAGTCTCTTGTTTACAAACGAATCCGGTGAAATGAACATACGTGCAACGTCTTCCCCACGTGAGCTGGATATTCATTAAAAATAAAGTTCATCCACACATTTCCAATATTAGAATCTGAAGGAAGCTTATGCTGCGACTGTGTTCTTCTACAACCAGGCACAGCACAATATCTTGCTATCGTCAGCATGTATATTGCTCGGTAGCGCGATCCGTTTAGCTCCACGAGTCGGTGGGCGGGGCTACAGAAGCAGGCGTACATATTTATCTGTTAAGACGGCGTTTCTGCATTCTATGACGTCAATGGTCGACATATTCTGAGATCGAGCGTTTGCTGGGCCTGGTGTCAATAAAAGCTTATTTTTGACTAACAAGGAGGTTTTCAGCTCTGAAACTTACAGGATATTCTTATATTACCATGACCTTTTATATATCAAAGGCTCAAGGGAAAGTTGATTTCTCAATTCATCACCCCTTTAAGTTTACATTTACATTTATGCATTTGGCAGACGCTTTTATCCAAAGCGACTTACAGTGCTCTTATTACAGGGAAAATCCCCCTGGAACAACATGGAGTAAAGTGCCTTGCTCAAGGACACACTGGTAGTGAATAAAGGTGAATAAAAGTTTGCCACTTAGACGTGGAATCGTTAAAAAATGCCATCAGGGTGTAAGTGGTTAAACAATGAATACGACAAAATGAAATATTATGAAATGACTAGAACAAGAACACTCACTGTTTCTCCTGTTTCATGTCAGAGATTTGAATATTGTCCACCCTGAACGTCTAAATGTGGCGTGACATAAACAAATGAGTGATGAGGATGTGTTTACATGCAAATGTGTTCATGTTTTAAAAACAAACAGTAAACAGCAGAAGTATGAAATTAAACAAATTAAGAATTTTCAGAAAGAGACAAATTCTAAAAAAAATGATTTTAATGTTTTAATGTCCACATTCCAGCCAATCACAATCAAGTTTTCAGAGGAAATAGAGACACATTTATTCTGAAGCAGAAGATTATGTTATTATTTCAGTGGATAATGAGAGTCCAACAAACTTTACTAACATTATAAATGAACTTCAGGGAATGAAAGCACTTTAATGTCTTTATCTCGTCTCCTCCTCAACACCAGGAGTCTCAGCTCTCAGAAGAGGAAAGAAGAAACAAGGGCAAAAAAAATCCATCTTTTCCCCAAAAAGCCAAAAAGGAAAAAAGTGGCCCCAAAAAGAGAAACACAAACATATATTATATTGATGTAACACGAGTTGTACAGTCCAGCAACTGTTTAGTTATTAAAGTTAAAATGTAAATTATGAATGTTCATAAGTAAAGAATTGTTGGATTAAGGTCCATGTTCATATTGACGGATACTGACAGACATCAAGATGCAAATTAAGGGAAAGAGTTGGACATATACACAAAAATAGAGGAAGTAAAATATGATATAGGGGTTTTCAGAGAAATAAACAAATGATGTGATGCCCTGAATGAGGGATGAGAGCAGATATAATAATCACGTAGTTTAAAGCTGCAGACAGAAACATCAGACTCAGGACAGAAACACACGACCTCTAAAGTAAGAGCAACTCACATGTTCATTCTTCAGACACAATTAGACTTTGAGATGTTAATATTGTCTGAATGATTGTGAATCGAGTTATGCTGCTAAAATATATTTTATTACATGATCATGTTTTACTCTAAGATGAATTTAATTTTTCAATGTGTTTCTTCCTCAGAAATGGACCAAACTCTATATTTCGTTCTTCTTCTCATTGGTGAGTGTGTTTGTTGTTTTATTTATGGTTTATAGTTTCATCAGGTTTGACCCTGTTATGAAAAGCATTAACTCAAACCCTCTCTTTCACAGCTCTCTGCTCCGTATCTGAATGTGTTCAGCGTCAGTATCACTTTATAAACGTGTTGAAGACCTGGACTGAAGCTCAGAGATACTGCAGAGAGAATTACACAGATCTGGCCACCGTTGACAACATGAACGACATGAACGAGCTGAAGAAGAGTGTGAATGATGATGTTCATGATGTCTGGATTGGGCTGGAGAAGACGGGTGTTGATAAATGGCAGTGGTCTTCAGGTGATCCTGCGCTCTATCTGAACTGGAGATCTGGACAACCAAATAACGGACAGGAGAGCTGTGCTGTGATGAGAGATGGACTATGGGAGGATTTTCCCTGTAGTGATACTCATCATTTCATCTGCAACAACAGTGAGTGCAGCTATTTAAAATTACAATGACCATTCATTTAAAATGATGCACCATGTACCATTTTTTAATGCAACATTAAAACATATATTTTTTAATTGATTGTGAATATTAAAGAGACTGTGTACACAATATTTTCCAGAAGAAGGAAAAAAAGTATTTATTGTTGTCACAATAGGAACCTGCAATTAAAGAGCCAATAGAAGAAAACACACACACACACACACACACACACACACACACACACACACACACACACACACACAGAGGGAGGGAAAGAGATTGATACTGATATAGGCTGTGTTTCCCAAAAGCATCAAGAGTTAAGTTGATCAGAGAGAACATTGGTGTCAATTGTCTTCACAATCAACTTGGGTTCATGATGCTTTTGAATTGATAATATTCATATTAAATATAGCATCAGTGACTAGAGCGGATAAAGCTTGATATTTTCAGCCTTCAGGATCTCAACACAAACCTGTAATTTCTTAAAGGGTACAAAACACAGTTCTGCCAGTCTGGTGTTAATCTTGAATACCTATAGAGAACATCCTAAATATCTCCCAAGAGTCTTTAGTTTTATTATATTTATAAAAGACAGATACACTGTACCGATTCTTTCTGGAAACAGCCAAACCCATCAACGAGCTTCATTCGGGTTACAGGAATGGCATTTTGTGTTTAGACCATGACATCAACAGTCACTAAAGAAGTGTGTTTCTGGTTGTGAGGGAAAGATAACCTGTTTAGAATGGGGTATTTGAAAATAGCATTAGACCCTCCCTTTAACACTAGAACCACTGCTGTTTTTTTTTTTTTAACTAAAATTGTGTTGTTGTTTTTTTACAATCCCCTGTTGTTACATTTTTTTTAGATAAAACCAGATTAAAAACGGGGCATTTATACCTAGAAGTGCCAGCAGGTCAAATGTACCGGTATATAATTCCTTTATTTCTGCGCTGTTTTTGAGCAACGTGAAGGCTTACTGTAAACAGTCACACAACACACGGTCAAATGAAGATGTTTTAGCCTACTCATAAAAGTTCAAACTTTGGATTAATTATTAATTAATTCTAAAATAATATTTACATTTACATTTATTCATTAAGCAGACACTTTTATTCAAAGAAAATTACAACTGAGGACTACAATAAGCGGTCCGTCGTGAAGAGGCGAAACATCACAAAAAGTGCTTGTTTTGGACATGCTTAGGCAATGTCCACACGAACACGGGTATTTTCAAAACCGCAGCTTTTTCTATGAGGTTTGGCTGTTCGTCCACATGCAAACGTAGTATCCGGTTACTGAAACCGGACTTTTTTTAAAACTCCGGCCATGGTGAAGTTTTTTAGAAACTCCGGTTACAGCGTTGTCGTGTAGACGGTGAAACCGGAGATTTCGGCTTGTTAAGTCGAAATGTGCGCCGTTATCGCTTTTGTTTATACATGAGTGGAGTCTATGCAATGGCGGACATAACTTTTAATAACTCTGCTAACAGCGCTTATTACATATATACAGATACATGCGCAGTTATCTCATTGTATTGCAGAACAGAGGAGCCAGAATGCAATAAAACATAGTAAGGCAAGTGTGTGAAGCTTCAGTCCACTTGAGCCCTGCCCCTGTGTATATACAGTTACCTGTCACTGATTCCAAAGTAAACTTGTAGAAGGGTTTCACTGAGCCAATGGCATCCCTCAGTGCATCGGTGCCGTGGATGGGGCACATGTGGAAATCAAGCAGCCAATCATAGCGCGGTTTTGCGTTTTCATGTGGACGGAAATTTTTTTAAAACCGTGCTTGTGTGGACGCGATTGTTTTTTAAAATGGAGAAGGAAAAACTCCGGTTATAAAATTACCCATGTACGTGTGGACTAGGCCTTAGAGTAGCATAAGCTAGAATAGGGAGGGAAAAGAGGAAAAAATAGTTTTTTTTTAAAGATGAGGTTAAGTGCTCACGGAAGAGATGAATCTTTTGAATGTTGTCAGCGATTCTGCATTTCGGGTGAAGGCTGGGAGATCGTTCCACCTGCAGGAAACGGTGAATGAAAATGTTCTGGAGACTGATTTCATGTTAAACACGCTTACCCACAGCAATTTCAGCCATTATCTGTTGAACTAAGGTGCACAGTCATGGACAAAATTACAAACATCTGCCTTATATAACCACTAGAGGGCACTAAAACACCATTTTATTTAGTTTAACCTCTAATAACATGCAATTCAACACCATGACTATCATTAGAATTGATGTTCTTTTTAACTTAACATCAGTGGTGCTCTGCAAAAAAAGATACAAAAAAAAAGATTGTTCAAATTGCTTAATTAAAATGAGCTAAAGCAACACAACTGCTATTCATTTTGTCCTAACTTTAATTTGTGTTCAATCCAATTAAATATAAGTCAAATTGAAGTTTACTTAATCCATTTGTGTTGAGATTACATGAATGATTTGTACTGCATTAACTAAAACTGGGTGGGGCTTGTTAGTTCCCAGCATGCTTTGCATATGGCTAAATCAAGAGAGAGAGAGTAAATGTTGTTATTTTATATGTAAAAGTGTTATTTTATGTATTTTTGAGCAAGATGAGAAATGGGGAGACTTGATTGTGTTTAATAGTGTTTAATATGCAACTATGTTGGAATTATTAGAACAATTTAAATTACAGTGGGTTACCATTGTGGAGAAGAGTGTAGCATTTACTTAGGCTGTGGACTAAAACAACTAATGTTATAATAACTTTGTTAAAGGTAGTTGGGGACAGGCCGAGGGTTAGTGAAGCACTGAAATATGCAGTTGAAGCAAATGTGCCATATTGTAGTAGTGGGAAGTTTGGATCATTTTACTGACTCGGATCTTTGAGTCTCGTTCAGCAAAATGAACAAATCTTTTTTCAAGTCATTTTGTAATGAGGACGCTGATGCGGCATTAGAATCCATCTGCGGAAGTTTATTGCAAATATCAAACAACAGACACGTGAAAACAGGCAGAGGGTCGATAACAGCAAAGCAGTCCGATCTTTCGACAATCCAAGGGATAATCCAAGAGACGTTAGAGAGAAACCAGACAGAGAAGTCAAACCTTGAGATCAGTCCACACAAGCAAACAATCCAGAAAGGGAAATCCGTAAAATCAATGGTCAGAGAACGAGGCAGAATCATACACATGCAGACAATCAGAATATCAGGAAAAACGCTTGGTAAGGCAGGATTAACTGGCAATACTCCGCGATGTGAAAGCACATGGTCACAGCTTAAGTAGTCCCAAACAGGAAGTAAATGTAGAAGCAGCAGAGGGAGCGCTCAGTCAGTACTCAGGTGATGGCTCCCTCTGCTGGCTTGGCATTACAGAACCCCTCCCTCTAGGAGCGACTCCTGGAGCTCGGCGAGGACGTCCCCGCGGTCGGGGTGCTGGACGGTCAGGTCTGGCTCGATGGAACTCCTCCGTAAGCGATGGATCCAGTATGTCATTGGCGGCCACCCATTACCTCTCCTCAGGTCCATAGCCCTCCCAGTCCACCAGATATTGGAGCTGACCCCCTCTACGCCGAGAGTCCAGTAACTCCTTTACCTGGTAGGCGGGCATACCACCTACATCCAGGGGTGGCGGTGGTTCTGGGGTCATCTGGCCAGGGTCAGTCTCCGGGTGGACCGGTTTGAGAAGCTCCAGCTGGTACGTTACCTCATTAATTCGTCTGAGAATTTTGAAAGGGCCTACGTACCTTGGGCTGAGCTTCCTGCTGGGCAGCCGCAGCTTGATGTCCCTCGTAGAGAGCCAGACCCGCTGTCCAGGTTCGTAGGGAGGGTGTGGACGTCGGCGTCTGTTGGCCTGGATATCCTGATTCCTTACAGCCCGTTGAAGACGCACATGAGCACTGTCCCACACCCTCTCACTACGTTTAATCCAGTCGTCAACTGCCGGAACCGAGGAAGGTTCACCCGACCACGGGAACATAGGGGGCTGATACCCCAGGACACACTGAAAGGGGGTGAGGCCTGTAGATGCATGAGAGAGTGAATTCTGGGCATATTCGGCCCAGGGAAGAAACTCTGACCACCTATGTTGTTCCCTACTACAATAGGTTCGTAGATAACGGCCAATCTCCTGGTTGAGTCTCTACACCTGGCCGTTGCTCTGAGGATGGTATCCAGACGTGAGGCTAACGTTAATATCCAATTGTTTGCAGAACGTTTTCCAGACTTGGGAGGTGAATTGTGTTCCTCTGTCACTGACAATGTCCTCAGGTAAGCCATAGATGCGGAATACATGGTTGAAGAGAGCTAAAGCCGTTTCCATGGCTGTAGGTAATCCCTTTAATGGAATTAACCGGCATGACTTTGAGAATCTGTCGATGATGACTAGAATGGTTGTGAATCCGTCGGATGGTGGCAGGTCAGTGATGAAGTCAATAGAGAGATGAGACCATGGTCGTTGTGGGATGGGTAATGGTTGAAGTAGGCCTGAGGGTAATTCCTTGGGGGTCTTGGATTGAGCACAGATCTGACAGGATTTGATGAAGATGGTTGTATCTTTGGTCATTGAAGGCCACCAAAATTAGTTTTTTAACAGATGTAGGGTGCGTGATATACCTGGATGTCCTGAGCTGATGGATGTATGAACCCATTGGAGTACTTGGTGACGCATGTCTTGGGGTACATATTGTTTGTTTGGTGGGCATTGTGGTGGTGGGGGATCTTGTTCTTGTCTGCGTTGAATTTCTTCCATGATGTCCCATGAGACTGGAGCCAGAATGACAGTGGGTGGTAGAATGGTTTTGGGTTTGAAATCCTCGATAGGAGAGTCATGCTTACGGGAGAGTGCGTCTGCCTTACTGTTCTTGCTGCCTGGTCGATAAGTAACGGTGAAATCAAAACGAGTGAAGAAGAGGGCCCATCGAGCTTGGAGAGGATTAAGTCTTTTTGCTCCCTTGATATACTCAAGGTTCTTGTGGTCGGTGATGACTTGGAACGGGTAGCGAGTGCCCTCCAACCAATGTCTCCAATCTTCAATGGCTGCTTTCATGGATAATAATTCCTTATTACCAACATCGTAGTTCTTTTCTGCACTTGTGAGTTTTCTGGAGTAAAATGCACATGGATGAAGCTTGCCTGGTTGCCCATGATGTTGGGAGAGAACGGCTCCTATTCCGCAGTCTGATGCATCCACTTCCAAGACAAATGGCAGATCAGGATCAGGATGTTTCAGGATTGGAGCTGAGGTGAAACTTGACTTGAGGGTGGCAAAAGCATGACTTGCTTCTTCATTCCAACCGAGTTTTTTGGGTTTGCC
This sequence comes from Gobio occitaniae, assembly GCA_033150135.1. Classification (NCBI taxonomy): domain Eukaryota; kingdom Metazoa; phylum Chordata; class Actinopteri; order Cypriniformes; family Gobionidae; genus Gobio; species Gobio occitaniae. The sequence continues at coordinate 88,152 of JARQWZ010001426.1, read as the reverse complement.
TTTCAAGAGTGAGGTGAGTGGAGAGGCTATAGTGCTATAATCTCTGATGAAACGGCGGTAGAAGTTGGCAAAGCCTAGAAATCTCTGAAGCTCCTTAATGGTAGTAGGTTGAGGCCAATCCGTGACTGCTTAAACCTTGGTTGAGTCCATCCTCACTCCCTGGTGACTGACTTGATAGCCGAGAAAAGATGTCTGATGGACATGGAACTCACATTTCTCAGTTTTGACATAGAGTTGGTTCTCCAGTAGACGGGATAATACTGCACGCACATGAGTAACATGTTCAGTCTCTGTCTTGGAATAAACCAAAATGTCGTCGATGTAGGTAATAACAAATTTGTTCATGAAGTCCTTGAAAATTTCATTTATAAAGGACTGAAAGACAGCTGGGGCGTTGGCTAACCCATAGGGCATTACCTGGTACTCGAAGTGCCCCCTAGTGGTGGGAAATGCAGTCTTCCATTCATCACCTTCTTTGATCCTGATGAGATTGTATGCGCTTCGTAGGTCTATTTTGGTGTAAATGGTGGCCTCCCGTAGTTGTTCCAGAGCCGGAGGTACCAAAGGCAAGGGATAGCGGAATTTTACTGTGACATTGTTTAGTCCACGGTAGTCTATGCAGGGTCTTAAACCACCATCCTTTTTACTCACGAAGAAGAACCCAGCAGCTGCAGGGATGTGGATGGACGAATGAACCCAGAGTCTAAAGCCTCCTCAATGTATTCCTCCATAGCTTGATCCTCAATCCTGGACAATGGGTAAACTCTGCTTTTGGGAGGCATGGCATTGGGAAGCAAATCAATGGCGCAATCCCATGGACGATGTGGAGGAAGTTGTGTGGCCTTAGTCTTGCTGAAAACTTCAGACAAATCTTGATATTGACTGGGGATGGATACTTTTACCTGGGTTTCGGGACTCTCAATGCTTGTGGTGAGACATGGTTGTGGCTGAATTGAAAGGCAGTTCATCAAACAGAATGGAGACCATTGAGTTAACTCCCCTTGGAACCAGGAAATGGAAGGATCGTGGATGGTGAGCCAAGGAAATCCTAAGATGACTTCGTATTTGGGTGAATCAACGACATACAAGGTGATGTTTTCTTGATGGAACAAACCGGTTTGAAGTTTCAAGGTTTTTGTTTGACATTGGATACCTTGATTGATGAGAGTGTCGTCGATAGCTTTGATCTGAATGGGTGGAATGCATGTTTGGGTTGGAATATTATACCTCTGAATTATGTCCTTGTTGATGATATTCAGAGCTGCTCCAGAGTCAATCAGCGCTGTGAGATCGAGAGACAGAGTATCAGTTCTTATGGTGACGGGTAGTGTAAGCGACTTATTTTTAAGGACAGAGAAATTGTGAATATTTACCCCTGTTGAAGACTTGGCCTTGAGTGGGCAACCGATACTGCGATGGCCTGGTTCACCGCAGTAGAAGCACAGATGATTTTGTCGACGTCTTGCTCGTTCCTCCTCCGTCAATCGAGAAATGTTAAGTTGCATGGGTTCAACAGATGATTTTTCAACTGTGAGATGGCTGATAGGGGAATCATTATAAACTGTTCTGTTAGTACGTTGCTGGGGAGTCTGTCTCATGAGATTGTCGATCTTGATGGTGAGATTAACAAGTTCTGAAAATGATAAATCCTCTCTACGACAGGCGAGTTCAGTTTGCAGACCAACATTGAGACTGTTGTAAAAGGTAGCTTTAAGAGAGATATCATTCCATCCACTCTGAGCTGCCAGTGTGCGAAACTCAATAGCATAATCAGCTGCGGTGTGGTTACCTTGTTTTGCATTAATAAGTTGTGTTGAAATGTCCCTGCCCCCTGCGGGATATTCGAAAACTTCTTGAAGTTGATGCAAAAAATACTCAGTGGATTTCTTGAGTTGTGTATCGCTATCCCACACCGCTGAAGCCCAATCGAGGGCTTTTCCCGTAAGCAAAGTCATGAGAAATGCACATCTCCTCTCCTCTGATTCAAATCGATCTTGTTTGAACTCAAAATATAGCTTTACTTGTCGAATGAATCCCTTGCATTGTTCAGCAGAGCCATCAAACTTATTAGGAAGAGCAAAGCTTACCGTTGAAGGCGTGGGAGGAGGAAGAGATCATACGTAGTACGTCAGGTGTTCGTTGATTGATTGTAGCTTTGCAAGTTGTTCCTGATAATTCTTCAGAACCTCGCTTTGGTAAGCAAATGCAGCTTGTAAGTTGGAAATCTCCGCTGGATTCATGGTAGGCGAAGTATTCTGTAATGAGGACACTGATGCGGCATTAGAATCCATCTGCGGAAGTTTATTGCAAATATCAAACAACAGACACGTGAAAACAGGCAGAGGGTCGATAACAGCAAAGCAGTCCGATCTTTCGACAATCCAAGGGATAATCCAAGAGACGTTAGAGAGAAACCAGACAGAGAAGTCAAACCTTGAGATCAGTCCACACAAGCAAACAATCCAGAAAGGGAAATCCGTAAAATCAATGGTCAGAGAACGAGGCAGAATCATACACATGCAGACAATCAGAATATCAGGAAAAACGCTTGGTAAGGCAGGATTAACTGGCAATACTTCGCGATGTGAAAGCACATGGTCACAGCTTAAGTAGTCCCAAACAGGAAGTAAATGTAGAAGCAGCAGAGGGAGCGCTCAGTCAGTACTCGGGTGATGGCTCCCTCTGCTGGCTTGGCATTACACATTTCGAGTCATTTCGTTCATTTCAGAAAAATATAATTAAAATGACATGTTAAATAGCCCAACCCATCTAGTACTTATGAAAATGTTGATTACATTTGTAAAACTAAATAAAAATAAACTATAGGGTACTGCAACCAAAGCCAAATGATAAGAAACTGAAACGTTTAATTAATTGATTAGTTGTTGGGTCAGGCTATTGCAGTCTAACTCTGTTAGTTCACCTCACCTCCTGATCCAAGACATTCTTTCTTTTGAAACTTCATATTTATCACGTTTGTTCTCCGCCTCTCATGTCTTCGAACTCCTCGAGACGTTAGTTGTCGACTCGTCTGTGTCTGACTCTGATCTGGGGCTGGGCCATGTGACACAGGTCCGGGAACAGAATGATTAGTTCATCTTTCGAGTCTCGAATCTCGAGTTCGGGTTTGAGTCTTTCGTTCTTCCTGTCAGTCCCATAGAGTCTATGCTGTCAGTAGCGGAAACAGAAAAGATTCGTTCTTTCGAGTTCGGGTTTGAGTCTTTCGTTCTTCCTGTCAGTCCCATAGAGTCTATGCTGTCAGTAGCGGAAACAGAAAAGATTAGTTCTTACGAGTCTTGGGTTTGAGTCTTTCGTTCTTCCTGTCAGTCCCATAGAGTCTATGCTGTCAGTAGCGGAAACAGAAAAGATTTGTTCTTTCGAGTTCGGGTTTGAGTCTTTCGTTCTTCCTGTCAGTCCCATAGAGTCTATGCTGTCAGTAGCGGAAACAGAAAAGATTAGTTCTTACGAGTCTTTCGGGTTTGATGTTTGAGTCATTCGTTCTTTTGCCACGTGACTTTTCACTGTATTGAACACTAGTTCACAACCTTTTTACTAACAAGCACGTAGTTATTTTTTTATTTTATTTTTATTTTTTTATATATAATTCTCAGGTAATATCAGACATAAACAAATATGGGAAATATATTGACTATTCAAGTCTAACATCACAAATTCAAGTCAATTAGACTATTACTCATTTTAAATCATATAGCACAAACACACACACACACATACACACACATATATATATATATATATATATAGATATAGATAAATTTGTGTGTGTATGTGTGTGTGTAATATGTTATTGTATAGGTGCTATAGGCCTATAAGCTATGTTACAAAGGTTTAGGTAACATTTTTAAACTGATTTTTATTCATCAATAACACAAGGACAAAAAAAATAATTATATAACTCAATAGAGAAAAATAAAATACAGTTGATTCAAAACGAGTAATAGTCTAATTGACTTGAATTTGTGATGTTAGACTTGAATAGTCAATATATTTCCCATGTTTGTATATGTCTGATATTAACTGAGAATTATATATAAAAAAATAAAAATAAAATAAAAAAATAACTACGTGCTTGTTAGTAAAAAGGTTGTGAACTAGTGTTCAATACAGTGACAAGTCACGTGGCAAAAGAACGAATGACTCAAACTTCAAACCCGAAAGACTCGTAAGAACTAATCTTTTCTGTTTCCGCTACTGACAGCATAGACTCTATGGGACTGACAGGAAGAACGAAAGACTCAAACCCGAACTCGAAAGAACTAATCTTTTCTGTTTCCGCTACTGACAGCATAGACTCTATGGGACTGACAGGAAGAACGAAAGACTCAAACCCGAACTCGAGACTCGAAAGATGAACTAATAATTTTTGTTCTTTCCAGTACAGATTCAGCGTAATGCGCATGCGCGGTCAAAATGAACGAATCGTTCATAAACGACACATCACTACCATATTGTTTCAAAGCTTCGAATCAATCTGACATCCGTCTCTACAGCGACACCTAGTGATCACTTACATGTGTTGATCTGAAATAACCTTGACAATGATCCATGGGAAAATAATTTTAAAAAAAAATAACGTCTGTCTGACAACTACATGATCTTGGTTTTGTAACCTGTAGCCTCCTCAATGTGAAGAACTATAGGTTTGTTTCTTTGGTCAAGAAAAATGAACATTAAAGGGGTGATGAATTGAGAAATCAACTTTTCCTTGAGCTTTTGATATATAAAAGATAATGTTAATATAAGAATATCCTGTAAGTTTCAGAGCTAAAAACTTTCTTGTTAGTCAAAGAAAAGCTTTTATTGACAGCTGGCCCAGCAAACGCTCGATTTCAGAATATTTATTTTTAATGAATATCCAGCCCACGTGGGGAAGACATTGCACGTATGTTAATTTAACCACAGAGTAGTGACAGGATGAGATTACATGAACGAATGAAGCAACACACTAATGTGAGTTGTTACAGATAGTATTGATTATGTGTACATCTCTGACTGAAGTGTTTGGGTACGGTTCGTGGTTATATTCATCGATTGAGCAGGCCAAGTAACATATAGAAAAACATTCCAATCAATCGCGGGTGGATGAGAGATTTATCATTGTGTTTGTTTGATAAAGACTGCACTGAAAAAAATTATTTGTTGAATTTACTAAAAAAAAATTATCGTAAGTGGTTGCAATCAATTGATTTTATCTCAATTTTAACAAACATATTAAGTTGAACTTAATCAATTTTATTTAGTTACCTTAATATAAAAACAATTAGTAATTCCAGCCCAATTTAATCATGTTACTTATACTTAACACATTTAGTTGAACTTAATCAATTTTATTTAGTTACCTTAGTATAAAAAAATTATTCCACCCCTATTTAATCGTTACTTCTTATATTTTTTATTTTACTTTATTTTTATTATTTATTCTACCAGCTAAACATTACATAAATAAGCCATAAATGGCTTTCAAATGCACACAGAAAACACTTTAATTTTGTAAACGTATCTTTAATGATTGCAAATGTATAGCAAACTTGTTTAACATCAAGTTATTAGTCAGTTACAACAATAGTCATTAACAGTCAGTTACATCCTTTCTTGTTAAAACTGTATGGTAACAATTGGCCACACAAGTAACCAGACACAATTTATTAGAATGCAATTGCTAACAAATGGCTGACGTTTATAACATTGCCCATAATAACAGTCCATTTTTACAAACACACTTTTGATCTGCTGATTTGATCTGCTCAAGTTTCATTACTCCATCAACAACAATTCTAATATCGCCAGTCTCCAAGAGAACTCCTTCTTCCTTTTTAATCACACATATGCCTATAGTGATGTTTGCCAGGTCTTTCAAGAAGTCATCTCTTTGACTGTCCTATATTCAAAAACAACAACAACAACAACAACAAAAAACATTATTAGACATTGTTTGTGATTCATAACGCTTTGACAAGTTTATACAATCAAGGGTGATCGATAAGATTTTTAAATGTTTTTAAAGGGATAGTTCACCCAAAAATGAAAATTCTGTCATAATTTGCTCACCCTCAAGTTGTTTCAAACCTGTAAGAGTTCTGCTGAACACAAAAGAAGATAGAGTGAAGAATGTTTGTAACCAAACAGAGAGAGCAACCATTGACTACCGTAGTAGGGGGAAATAAATACTATGGTAGTGAATGGTTGCTCTCTCTCTGTTTGGTTACAAACATTCATCAAAATATCTTCTTTTGTGTTCAGCAGAACAAAGAAACTCATACAGGTTTGAAACAACTTGAGGGTGAGCAAATGATGACAGAATTTTCATTTTTGGGTGAACTATCCCTTTAAAAGAAGTTTCGTCTGCTCACCAAGGCTGCATTTATTGAATTAAAACTACAGTAAAAACAGTAATATTGTGAAATATTACAATTTAAAATAACTCTTTTCTATTTGAAAATATTTTAAAATGTGATTTATTCCTGTGATCAAAGCTGAATTTATCATCATTACTCCAGTCTTCAGTGTCACATGACCCTTCAGAAATCATTCTATGATGATTTGATGCTGAAAAAAGTACTTGATGTGTGCATCCTTGCTGAATACAAGTATTAATTTCTAATTCAAATAAAATTCATACTGACCCCAAACTTTTAAATGGTAGTGTATTGTTACAAAAACTTTGCATTTTAGATAAATGCTTTTCTTTTGAACTTTCTATTCATCAAGGAATCCTGAAAAAAAAAAAAAAAAAAAAAAAAAAAAAAAAAAAAAAAAAATATATATATATATATATATATATATATATATATATATATATATATATATATATATATATATATATATATATATATATATATATATATATATATAAAGGATCATGTGACACTGAAGACTGGAGTAATGATGTGGAAAATTCAACTTTGTAACATATTCAAATAGAAAATAGTTATTTTAAATTGTAATAATATTTCACAATATTACTGTTTTTCCTGTACTTATAATTAAATAAATGCAGCCTTGGTGAGCAAACAAAATAAAACTTGAATGTTTGACCATTTTTGAGCCACGAAAAGCCCTGATTACCTAGATGAGCAACAACTTTTTTTGATAGTTGAATCAGCAGTTTGTCCAGCACATTTAAATTGCCCACTGTTCTTCAGAAAAATACCAACACTCACCATGTACTCCTTCACCAGGCATGCCTCATCCTCACCAAGGTACACTGTAAAAAGTGAACATGTGCAGTTGTTGACTTGAGGAGCTATTTTTACCTGATTCTACCAATAAAAAGTAATTTTGTTGATGTAACCTACTTTAATCAAGTTTATGTAATGTAAAACAAGGGAATGCTGTTTAAATGTAATGAGGTACATTGAATCAACATACAATTTCTAACAGAGCTTGGGATGGGATGTCAACCCCAGACATAGAGGGCAGTATACAGTTGTGTCATCTACAAGCCACACTCTAGTCCAGATGGTGGTGGTAATGCTCCAAAAAGCTGGTTGCCAACCACCATTCAAAAACATAAGAAGAAGAAGAATACCTGATGGCATGATGAGAAGCAGCTGGAAGTGGTGTTTCTTGTTTGGTACAACTCATTTAGCAGCTTAAAAGTAAGTTGTGATGTTCCTTTTAATTTTAGTATAATGTAGATATTTTTTTAAGATTGTTAGAGTTGAGTGATACTTTACTGTTGTTGGCAGAATGCATCACACAAATCTATTTTGTTGTCATGATACATTAACATTTCAGTGTAAGAAATTATTTTTTTTAACGTTTAAGCTGTGTTGATTGCAAAGCATTTAGTGTTGTACATAAAATAGTCTTATGTTGTTGTCTTTTAGAACATTAATGTGGACATGCAAAGATTGTGATGCATCTTTTCAAAGAAGATCTGTGCTCCTAAAACACTACAGACTTGACCATAACCACCATGGAAGAGGTCATTTGTATCCATGCACATATTTGACCTGCCCCTGCCGCTTTAAAACCTGGAATGCTTTAAGAAGCCATTTGTCAAGAGGCCATCCATCTAAGCAACAACATCAAGCTGTTGAAGCTGTTCTATACGTATGTCATGTTTGTGGCTGCAATCAGCTTTCATCAGACAGAGAGTACTTTCAACACATTAGTGTGCATCTTAAAAACTACGAGACAATCAATTGTATGTTTTTAGGTTGCTCTTATAAAACTAACATTTATAACAATTTTAAAACCCACAAATACAGAAAACACAGAAATTTCAGATTGGAAGACTTCAAGCCTGGAGTTGTTGAACAAAGGGCAATTTCAGGCTTGTCAGTAGAAACTGATAATACATCAGAATTTGAGGAACCAACTAAGGGATGTTCAAGTCTGGGCTTTTCCAATGAAGAACAAGACAAGTTGAATGACATTGAAGCAAACCTAGCTTCACTGTTATTAAAGCTAGAGCACATATATCTTGTATCTAGCTCAGCTATTAATGATCTTCTCTGTGAGTTACGGTACTTAATTGGCTCTCTAAGTGTGCCAGCTACACAGAGCATCGTTAGTCAGGTCTTTCAGCATCACAACTACCAGATAAAGGAGAGTGTACTGCTTGAGTTGGCATCAACACTTTGTAAGTCAAATCTGATTCATTGTGCAATTGCAGACAGTGGTCCGCTGTCCACTTCATGGAGACGAAAGACTTACAATAAGAATCATTTTAATGTGGTTGAGCCAACTGAATATGTGTTAGACCCAAAGAAAAACAGAACATTCCAGTATGTACCATTATTGAAATCTTTACAGCAGGTGTTAAATTGTCAACCTATCTTGGATGAAGTAATAAACTTTACAGAAGGAACATCAGAAGTACACACTGAAACATCGGTGTATAAATCATATCGTGATGGACTACATTTTAAAGAGAATCCTTTACTTTCAGAAACCTCAGTTATTTCTTTGATACTATATGTGGATGATTTCGAAATCTGCAATCCTCTTGGCACATCAAAGAAAAAGCACAAAGTTTGTGGAGTGTATTGGGTTCTAGGAAGCTTACCCTCATATTGTCAGTCATCTTTGTCATCAATTTATTTGGCTGCTTTAATCAAATCTGAAGATGTTAAGAATTATGGCTACGAGAAGGTGCTGGAGCCACTGATAAATGATCTTGTAACCTTGGAGCAACATGGTGTTTTCATTAGCAAGTTGGGCCGGGTTCTAAAAGGTACTGTTCAATTTGTTGTTGCTGATAATCTTGCTGCACATGGTATTGGAGGATTTGTTGAGAACTTTTCTGGAACTTATGTGTGCAGGTTTTGTACCGCTGAAAAGTCAGACATACAGTCCAAAGAAGTAAGAAGTGGGGCATTTTGTTTCAGAACAAAGGAAATTCATGCAGAGCACCTTAAAACAATCAGACAAAAGTCTTTGCCTAGTTACTGTGGTGTGAAGAAAACTTGCATATTGTCAGAAAAACTGTCATTTTTCAATGTAACCTCTGGATTTCCACCTGATATTGTCCATGACATATTTGAAGGAATTGTGCCAGTTGAAATTGCCCTGTGCCTGTCCGTACTTATCTCCAAGAAGTATTTTACTTTGGATGATGTAAATCAGTCAATACACAAATTTCCTTTTAAGTGGACTGATAAAACAAATCGTCCTTGTTCTATCCCTATCAACTTTGCATCAAAAAAGACTGTGGGTGGAAATGCTCATGAAAATTGGGCTTTGATTAGATTTTTGCCTCTGTTGATTGGCAGTAAGGTTCCTTGTGAGGAACAAGCATGGCAGATCTTGACAGACTTGAAAGATATTGTAGACCTTGTTGTCACTCCAGTTCACACTGAAGATTCTATTGCATATCTTGATTTTAAGATCTCAGAACACAGAGTGAGATTTCAAGAGGTATTTCCAGATTCAACACTTCGGCCAAAGCACCATTACTTGGAGCACTATCCACAACTTATTCGTCAGTTTGGTCCACTGGTGGCAGTTTGGACGATGCGCTTTGAATCCAAACATAGCTTCTTTAAGAGAGTTGTCAGACACACAAGCAGCTTTAAGAATGTGCTCCAGTCATTGTCAATGAAACATCAATTTCAGATAGCATATTATTTGCATGCGAGCTGTGTCCCTAAACCATCTCTTGAAGTTACAGATGTTTCTACACTTCCACTTGGTGTTCTAAATGAAAACATTGCACAAGCACTAAAGCAAAAATATGTGCATATTGAGGAGGCATGTTTATCGAAAAATGTTACATACAATGGCCTAAATTACAAGACTGGAATGATTCTGGCACATGGCTCCCTAGCAGGACTCCCAGAGTTTTGTGAAATTGTCCAAATGGTTGTTGTGCTAGACGGATTATGTTTTATTGTCAGGAAGCTGAAGGCATGGTACTTTGAACACTACCGATCATTTGTCTTGGAAAAGTCTTTGACTTCAGAAGTGTTGCTTGTAGAGCCTCATGAATTAATGGATGTGTACCCACTTGCAGATTACTGTGTTTCAGGGATGCATCTTACAACAGTAAAGCGATACATACATGCCTAGGTAATTGTAATTAGGAATTTGACAGATATATATTGCTATTTATTTGGTGACTATTATGAATGTTATGTCTTTTCTCTCTTTAGATTGTCATCATGGCTTGCACAAAGAACATAGTGCTTAGAATACTTTTTGGTAAAGATGATGCACATAAAATGATCCTTCCTAATGGCTTGCCTGCATCCCTGGATGATATGGTTGAGAAAGTGAAGAAGACTTTTAATTTGAGAGGAAACATAAGGATGCAGTACTTGGATGCTGATTTCGGGGAATTTGTTAATGTAACTGCCATTTCTGAAATACAACACCTTGGCACCATAAAAGTAATTCAGCTGCAGGATGAAATGTTTCCAGTGCAAGATTTAGGTTCTCCAGCCACCTCAGCCATGGAGATGGATGATGTTACATCTGAAATTTCATGTAATACAGAAAGCAGCACAGACACTACAAATATTTCCCATCCTGAGTCTGTTTTGTCCAGAACCCATCCTTGGCCAACAAATTTCCCAATCCCTTTGTTCTCATATGAGACTGAGCTTCAATTAGAAAGGGGAAATGCAGACTACAAAGCTAATAAGAAAGTGTTGACTGTTGGGTCAAAGATGAAAAGTGATATTCTACACAAAGTGGCAGATCAAATCTACAAATTCAAAGCATATCCATTAGACACTGATTTTAGTAAGGTAGCAGAGGCATTAGTGGAGACACATCCTTGCCTAAACGAGCCTGGTTCCTGTTGTGGATCCTATGGATGGAAGCAGAGGCTAAAATTCAAAATGGCCAATTACAGAACCATGCTGAAATTACATGGCTGTGCCGAAATTAATGTCAATTCACTAAAAGCTAAAGGTAATGAAGATGCTCACCCTTCTAAGAATATTAAAAGACCAAGAAGAGCAGAGGCAAACTACTGTCCTAGTCTGCCAGTTGGTGAAACAAGAGAGAGCCTTGAAAAACTCCGCACAACCCTTTTGAAAGAAGCAAAGAAAAAAAACAATGATAAAGTCATTCGGGAAATTATGGCAAGGACTTTTGCCTATAGGCGTTATGAAGTCGTCACAGAACAGCCAAAAATAGCTGACTTTATGAATAGATGGCCTACTCTTTTCCAGGAGAATGAGGTATGTTTTTTGTCAGGTAAAGCATATGTTTGATTTTACTGTAATTGCTATGTTGTCTAATGAGAACACATTTGTTATTTTTTCTTTTAGATCAATGCAGAATTTCTCCGCATCACAACCCTTCAGTTTCGATTCTTTGCAGAATTAGACAGACTTTCCACACATCTTGTAAAAGTTATCAAAACCAGAGGTGGAGCCATTCGTTCCAAAACTAGCCAATACGTGTTGGCATTTGATGAGGTACAGTAAAATGAGTTGTTTGCTTTGTTTACAGCCTGCTTTAGTTTACATTTTTGCTGCACTGCCTTTATTCATTGGTATTTACTGCTGATAAATCTTTAATTTTCAGACTACTGACATAAATATAAGGAGAGAGTGTATCCTTAGATCCATCATTCTCTACCTTGGTGAGGATGAAAAAAACCTGATAAAAGACTACATGGTAAGGACAAATACACAACAGTTTTGGTTGATGATGCCCACTGTTCTGTTGTAATATCGTAACTTGTTTGTAATATGTATAAACATTCTATTTGATCTACATTTTAAATGAAACTTACGTTATTTTAATTATGAGTTAACATTAAAAATGCTTTAAATATTGAATTATAAAGTCCTGTTGTGTAGCTGAAGTGTTTAACATTTTTTCATAGTGTGTGTGGTACTGGTTTTGGCAGGTAAACCTTTTATTTATTATAATATGTGGTGTACCATTTTTCTTTACATTTCTTTTGCTGTCACTTTTCAAACAGGATATAACAGATGAGCAGGAATCAGATGATCTCTCTAAACAGACAATGGCCATCTTTGTGAAACGAAAACCATGTGAGAGACCCTTTGAAATGCCAGACGACGTGGGAATCGTCATAGAAGGAAATGTGGTGTTGAATAATTTAAAATCGGTTGCATCTGCCTTTTCTTTTCTTTTTGGCCTTATGTATTGTCTAAACCTCAGCTACCCACAAGATCTAAAATACACATTTGAGACAATCCAAAAGTTATTTATGGACCTTGAAGGTCAGAAAAAGTCCAGCAAGGTGCACAATCTTTTTGCTGTTTTGCTGAAATATCTTTGATAACAAGGAGAGATGGTTTAAAGGAATGTAGCATCTACCCCATTTAGGTTTGTCTGAAGTCGTTTTTTTTTATTTATTTTTTTTATTATGCAAACTTGTCTTCTCTATAGGTTGCTGATTAGTTGTAACTATCAGCAAAGAAAAAATGCCATTGATAAATTGACTATTAAATACAAGAATTTACCAGATGAGAAGTTGTAATTCATTGTGTTGCGCTTATATTTTATTTTAAATGAAACCAAGTGTCATGTGTATGGTGTCAAAATATAGGAGAGCCGAATCCACCTTTGAGGTTCACATTGTCTGAACCTCTGTTTTTCCAAGGTGTAACAGAGATTCAGACCATTGGAATGGTATGTGCAAGACGATTAATATCCTAGGTTCACCACTGAAGAAACATCAGAGCCAGGTGCAAATGTCGTGTATTTGCCATGACGAATTCTGAGGTGCGACTTCTGGGCAATCACTGCCGCCGAGAAGAGGGCGGGGGGCGGTTGGGGCTTGAGCCCCTGCCCATTTGATCGCGAAAGAGAAAGTGCCCTTTGCGCCAGGGCCGTAACCACCGTAGGCATTGATTAGAATAATTAGAAATGGCCAAATTGTCCCCATGTTAGGATGATAAAAAGGTTAAAAAGTTTAATTTTTTTGTCTGGTCTGCCTCAGCAGTTGTCAAAATGATTGAGCTGACCAATCAAATTAAAAAGTAAGCGGGGTTTACGTTCGGGTTTGCTTGTGCACAATCTTTACAGCACAGACGCACGCGTCCGTCAATCGATCGTTTAACGGCGTTGTGGAGGTTTGGCTATATTTTTCCGGTAAAATTACAAAACAAATGCACACAAACGTGTACCTGCTGATATGCAACCACTGATGGACATCTTCAACTATTAAAAAAAAAAATTACTATGCAAGTCCAGATTAGAACATGCAACCTTGAAAACTGCAGTCCAAGATTCTACCACTAGACCACTGGGGACTTTGAAATTTAATTGCGGATTGATGTATTTATTCACTAAAATGAAGAATCTCGAAATTATTATTATGAGACACATTAAACAATGTTCTCAATGTACTATTGAAATTGATTTCTGGACATTCTTTTTTTCTACAATTGTTATTGTACATATCTAATATAGCATGATTGTAGCAACAATTCTCCCCTGTCCCCGAACTCGCTTGAGCCCCTGCCCTTACGGAGGTCTGTGCACGCCACTGCGTGGACCCCATTTACTTCCATATTCCGTATTCTTTTTTCCTAATGGGGTCCCAACCTTTAAGAGACAAAATTGCACTAGCTGTTTTGTAAATAAAAAAAAAAAGCTTTAGTTGTCATCATGCTAGAAAAACATAGCTGTCATTGAAGTAATTCATACCGTGTTAGTTGTAATACAACTATGATATACGATGGCATATTGTTTTATTTTACTGTAAGTACATGTAAACTGAGCACCTTTGACCAATGATAAACTTTATGACCGTGACATGCCCCCTACCTTTCGGCACACCCATTCCGAGCTGCAGCAACCCATACTTGATTACAGCTGCCTCCTGCACTGCCAGGGCACAGCTGACCCTACTCAAGTCATCAGGGAGAAAGCAATATAAAGGCTGCAAAAAGCAGCAGGGACTGTTTAAACGAGACCGTTTTCAACTGGAATCTAAAACAGTTATATATATATATTTTTTTTTTCCAAAGGAAGGTTGTAAAAACAGGTTTTAATGTAAAGGTTTTTAACAATTATGTTGCTATACTCTCAGTGTAGACTACAAAAAACAAATCTGTGAAAACTTTGACAGGGTGTAGGTGCGTTGTTCATGTTGACTCTGTTAGGTGTTCCGTACAGAATGCACATGTAGGCCTATAGGCTATTGAGACGTGTAGTCCATAATGTAAGCACTAACGACGGGTTTGGCATACATCATACGATGTTAGTCGTTTTCATGGATCCGTGTGATCAGATTTTTTGCCAACATTGTCATCTATACAAAGAAAAACATTTAGGCCTATCAACATGTCAGTACAATAACCTGTCTAATGTGTGTTCCCCTTTTCCTAGGAAACGACTTAAGACCCAGGCTGAGCTGACATAACTATCCACAGCACGAAGCAAGCGATTTCCCGAATTCACCCGGATGCCCAAACTCACAAGAGGCACCCACAAAGCCCAGGAGGACACCTCAGCCCCTCACTTTCCTCCATTTCCTTGACTATTTGAAAATAAAATGCCCCACCTGGGCATTCAAACATCTGTTTGTGTCCTGCCTCCTTCCTGCCCTGCTAAAATAAAAACTGATTTAAAGTATATTTTGAGAAACTGATTAGAAGTTGTAAGTGAATGAGACTTCACCTTTGTACAGAAATGATTAAAGAGTTAAAACATGATTTTTATGCTACGCATGATGTTACATAAGAATGAAACTATATTTTAATTTTACAAAAGAAATTACCTTACATCAAAGGAAAATTGTGTTTTGAAGTTATGCTACATATGATGCTACTCATAAAATTAAACTATATTTTGATTTTATAAAAGAAATAACCTTACATGAAAGTGTATACGTGATTTGAAGTTATGCTTCACATGAAGTTACATCAAATTGAAACTGCATTTTGACCATATAAAAGAAACTACCTTACATTTAAGTAAAAACTTGATTTGAAGTTAAGCAACACACAACTTTACATCAAATTGAAACTGGATTTTAGCATTATAAAAGAAATTACCTTACACCAAAGTAAAAAGGCAATTTAAAGTTATGCTACATATGAAGTTACATCAAAATGAAACTGTATTTTGAGCTTATAAAATAAATAACTTTACATCAAAGTAAAAACATGATTTGAAGTTATGCTACACATGAAGTTACATTAAAGTCACACTGACATTTGCCTTTATAGAACACATGAGTTCACATCAATGCAAAATTGGGATTTCAGGTAAAACAAAATATGAAGTGACATCACACTTAAATTTAGATTTCAACTAATATAACATACATATTTAAATCAAGGTGGAAATTAAGTTTCATTATGCAAGACAATGTAGCTAATGTCAAACTTGCAAGCTGAATTAAACTTGCAGGACAAACCAAGTTATAACCAATGACAGTTATGCCTTAGTAAAACCTTGGAATTTCGGGTTGGTTGAATTGAGTTATTCGCAGTAATCTAAAATGAGATATTAACTTCAACAAACTCAATTAAAGCAGATGTTACCAAATGAAGTACAATTTCTAAGTTGATCTGACAAAACTTTTTTTACAGTGTAGATACGTCGAGCTCTGAGGATAGCCTCTCTCTTTATATGGACATTACTTGTCTGAAAAAAATGATCAAATTTGTAATATTTACAATCCATAAACAGTTGGCAGAAAAATGAATTACCTTAATTATAACCCATTGTTTTGAATATAAGACAAACCCCTTTTTTAGGACCAAATTGAAAATACTGTCACATTGCACATTTTTATTTGTATATTGTACGTTTGGTAAATACTGGTAAAAATAAAAACAGACTTTAATACAATAAAAATAAAAATCACCTGTAGTTCTCATTTCCAATAGATTTCACAATGACTGATTTATTTTCTTTTTTATGTATAATGACAGATTTTGGCATGACAAACAGGGGTTTGATCCACATTACCTCTCTGAGAACATGCATGTTTTGTTTTTCGCTTAGGCCTATCACATAGCGCTGGAAAGACAGCAGATTCTCCCTGAAGTTGGAGGGCAAGTGCTGGGCAATATTTGTTCTGCAGCGTAATGGTAATACTGGCATGAAGCGAGCGAAGCATTTTCTGTTCATTCCTATGAAAGTTGAACTTCACACTCAACTTTAATAAGAATTAACTGAAAATGCTCCCCCTGCTCTGTGCCAGTTGACACTAGGGGAGCTTCACTCTTGCGAACCTGAAGATGCTCAACTTGCATTGGAAAGAACTGAATACACTCGCTCCGTGGCAGTAGACACGCACCAAATTATTAACTTTCAACATTTCAACATGTAATTGCACTATGTAGGCTACAATTTCTAATTGTTTATTGTGAAATAAACTCAAACATATGATTTCTGTCTTCTGATGAGCATTGTTCAGAGCAGCGTTTCCAAAAGCATCAATGGTTTCTTATGATAGATTTGGGAAACGACGCTATGTTTGAATACAGTGTCATCAGTGACCGAAGCTCTCTCTGTGATTAACTGGTTCTGTCTCGCAGCATTTGCGTGCGTTCAGATCGTGGTTCAGATGAGCAGGGAAATAGTCCTATACTATTCAGTAGCATAGATTATTTGTATTGTAAGCAAAAAAATTATCTCTTTAAATAAACAAAATTACAGAGAAAAAAACACAGTATCGATATTTTTATTTGAGTATCGATACTTTTCGGTGCTCATATCAGTATCGATACTTCATATCGATACGCCCATCCCTAATGTGTGTATTATGCTAATGTTTACATGGCCGGTCCTTTAGCATTTCATTTAACCCTTTCCTCTCTGGTGTATTCATTGCAAAAACAAGTCCAGAACATGAATCCTGAGTGTTTTAGCTTTCGAATTATGCATAGTTTGTGATAGTTGATTAAATATTTTATATAAAACAAAAGTAAATAAAAGTACAGACTTCCGTCCGTATTTTTGGATGTACTAACCCTTTAAGCATGTCACGTATGTCACGTATGTGTGAAAGTTGAAATGCCTTCAGTGCGTGAGGGGTTAACTTGATTCTGAAAGTCTCTTCCACACAGGCCGTGTGAGAAGGAAGTGAAAGCTAGATCTTGCTGTGACCGTTCAACGACCTCTTCAATATCAGTCCTGAAAAGGAAGTAAAAGTGAGTACTCTGCACGTCACACTATTGACAGACAGTAAAGCGGTCACTGTGTAAAGTGTTCCCAGGCTCAGACATCAGTGGAGGTGTCAGGGATATTCTTTTAGTTTATGCTGGAATATGATAGCCTACCCTTTAAACTATAAACTAAAACACTTAAAACTATAGAAAATATCCCATTGACATCAGATCAAGCCCTGCATATGTAGTTTAAAACACCATAGTCTGGGGAAAATGCCATGCGAGCACAGGGGGCTTTATGGGTTTATACAATATAAACAGGATGTGTCTTAAACAACAGATCTTGAAAGGTTAACTTGAACTGAGCTGTTGTGGTTACCGGTCCTCGCTCGCACTCACATGTGGCTGAGATCTCTCATTGGTCAAAAATATGCAGAAAAACACATTTTGAAACATGCATCAGATATTTTACAAACCAATCACATTTCAATACTTCTCATATTCTTACACTGTCATCCTTATATTCTCATTCATCAATACTCTTCATGTTGTTTCTACTCTTTCTACAATCCCAGACCAGAGCCAATGATTTTATCTGAGCTATTTTTATATATTATAATTCATATTTTCTCATTTTATTTGTCTTATCTTATCCTTTTACTGTACAATGAGTAAAGCTGATTGTTTTTAGTAAAAAAAAATGTAATGTTACATTTTTAGGCTGATACATTTTTTAGGCTGCTGTACCTCAGTGGTCTAACAGCGTTCATCAACGTCAAAATGATCGAGATGGCCAATCAAATCAAAGAAGGCTGATCAAAGTTGAATCTCGCACATTAACCCATTTGTGCCCACATTTTTTTTAATGGTTTCATGCATACAGTCATGTTAATAGTGTCCTATGTGAACATGTTCTGCATTTATTTTCCCCAAGTTTTAGTTTTTTTTCTTGAAAATCATATTTGAATGTGCGGCAACTATAGTTGCCGGTGGGCAAATATGTTGTATGCACCCCTTTTAATGTCTAATTTGACTAGGATGAGAAAATTTGGCATCTAACTCAAAATAACTGCTTTCAACAGAACAGATCAATCTTTACACAAACAATCACAAATAAATGTATTATGTATAAAAGTCGAAGAACATTCGATGCAAACTCAAAAAAGCTGCATCTATCTTATAATCTGTTGAATATGAAAACACAACAAACAACAAATACATTTGTCTTAAAATGGTGGAACATATTGCAGAACAAAGTAACTAACAGGGCATTGGGTATCAAAAAGTTAAATGAAAATAAATTAATATAATGAAATAAAAAAAATTACATCTATATAACAAAAATAAAAAAATAGTCCCATAGTATTCAATGGCTGACTGTAGAAGGTAATTTCATATAATAATATAAATGTAAACTCATTACTTGTCTGAATTTCCACATTATAATGGAATCATAAGCTACTAGTCATAAAAAGAATGAGGGTCCTTGACCGATTAGAATGAAATGCATCCTTTCCAAACTGGATGAAGTGTCCTCAATATTTTGGCCCTTACAAGACATAATATCATAAAATATTATATTTTTCTCTATTGAATTAAGGTCTACTGTACAGCAGATATGTCAGTTAAAGGGTTAAGTTATGTTTTAGGTGGAATATTATGAAAGCAAAAAGCACTAAACAAGACCAAAAATCTTGATTTATTATCCTGTTAACACAGTATACCCCATTTCCCCATTATATCTACTTACAAGTAATTTGCCCACCGGCAACTATAGTTGCCGCTTGGACTTTTGACTAAGTATACAAAAATCTATAGATCTGTTGTAAGAATTGTTTTGTTTGGATGATTCTAGAGAGCTTCACGATTATGTAGATATATATATGTCAACAAAAAATACTTATTAGTAACCAGAAAATAACCTTTCTTTGGGAGGGTTTGCCTTTGTTATGCTTCCTGGAAGTAGGGGTAGGAAGTTGGCAGCCTCATATGACAGGAAGGAAGTTAATACCTTTTTTTCCCCTTGAAATCCTTTATTTGGTTGTTTTCTTGCGTGTCATTGAGATATAAAACATGGATACTATCTAGAAAAATACTTACAAAAGGAAAATGACATCTATACACAGTGGCAACTATAGTTGCCGGTGGGCTTAAATGGGTCACTCAATCATAGTTTCACCCGCAGAAAGACGTCAAAAAAACAACTTCAGAACAATGTCACTTAACATTGCATTTACCTCAGGAAAGTTATCCAATGTTCAGTTTGTTAGTTAGCCATACAAAATACTAGAGATGGGCGTATTTACTTAGAAGTGTACTTAGGCTACTTATAATATTCTTTTTTATGGAGGCAGGTGTTTATAAAAACTACAAAATGTGCAAGTTATACAGACATTTCAGTTTTTACAATATCCAGTCTCCCAATATCAAATCTATCCAGAGGAGGAAAGAGTAATAAAATATTCTGATAATACCACAGTTTCCACAAATCCCTTCACTCTTTTATTCTGGACAGCAAGGGCAGTGACTGTAGCATCGAGCATATTTTGCAGTATTAAACACGTATTTATACCGATTTCATCAGGCTCCAAAAATTATTCAAAAAGAACACTAAGAATGGCCTTCTCAGCTGCCATAGTTGCAACTCCTGCATCATCAGAACAGGGTGTTCAGTAGTAGTGGGAAGTTCGGATCATTTTACTGGCTCAGATCTTTGAATCTCGTTCAGCAACATGAACAAATCTTTTTTCAAGTCATTTTGTTCATTTCAGCAGAATCTAATTAAAATGTTACATTTTTCAACACATTTAGTACTTTTAGAATAAAAAAATAAACTATAAGCTAATGCAGCAATGGCCAAACTTTGAGAAAGAAATGAAAGTTTCCGGTGACTGCATAGCCTTCCCTATGGGGCTGGGACTTGATGAACGCATGACTTGAACCATCACAGAGAGGCAAAAAATCCCTTTCCAGAACATTTTCATTCAACGTTCCCAGCTGGTGGAACGATCTTCCCACCGCCATCCGAAACGCTGATTCGTTGACAACATTCACAAGTCAACTAAAAACTCATCTCTTCCGTGAGCACTTAACCTCTTAAAAACTCTTAACCTCTTTTCCTCTTTCTTCCCTTTTCCCTCCCTACTCTAGCCTGTGCTACACTGAGAAATGCACACGGACTCAGTATTTCAGGCACTTGTTGCGCTCACTCGACTCTTCATGACCAATCGCTTATTGTACTCCCAAGTTGTAAGTCGTTTTGGATAAAAGCGTCTGCTCTAAATTCAGCCTATGGGGACTTGAACAAACGACTCGAACCCGAAGACTCGAGAGATGAACTAATCTTTTCTGTTTCCAGTGACTGCATAGCCTTGCCTATGGGGCTGGGACTTGATGAACGAACGACTCGAACCCCGAAGACTCGAGAGATTAACTAATAGTTTCCGTTTCCTGTAGAGAACGCATGGGATGTTGCGCATGCACGGTCAAAACAAACTGAACGAATCGCTCTCTGAGACAACCCGTTGTTCTCGAGTCATATTAAAGATTTGTTCAAAATGAACGAATCGTTCATGAACGACACGTCACTAGTGTTCAACGCACCACCGTTTCCGTGTTGGGCTGAACGCAGCCCTGATTCAGTGTGTATTTGACAATAGTTTTTTAGTCAAGTAAAATGATGAAAATGCTCATTAGGGGTTCTCTCAGATCAGCTCTGGAAATGTTCATTTGTTCATTCATGTCCAAATATGGTTTGTGAGACGTTAAAAACACCACGAGCATCACACGTATTTGTAGACGAAACGGCGCTGCACATTCACACAGAGACAGAACAAGCAGATCATATATTTATATAGCAGTGTTTTGCGCTTTAATATTCACTGACCATGTCGTGATTTTATTTATTGTACAGCTCTACTGTCGATGTATTCATCCATCAGTTTGCATGTTTTGCGTGACATCTGCGTTATACTGAAAATTACATTTTCATGACTGGATTCCAGGATTCCCCCTGCATCACAGATCACACAGAGGGATGTGTTCCCAAACATGTTCTGTGTGTTTCCTCCTTTTGCAACCACTTTGCATCCACTTTTTTTGCATATTATTTCCATCCTAGCCAAGGGTTCACAACGGCATTTGGCTTTCAGCTGGGTCTGCATCACTGACCTCTGTCTTGTCTGTCTCCATCTTTTTGTGATTTTTGCACGTTTGTTCTCCCACCCTTCAATTCAATGCAGGCGTTTCCGGAACGCGATTTTCCCCGTTTGCATTATTTATAAAAAATTTTATACTCAGTAATGGATATGGTTTAAAATGTAGTGAATTACAACACTTAAAACAAAACATACTTGAGTAAAAGTAAAATTACAGATTTTTTAAAACTACATAAAAAAGTAGAAGTACACAGAAAAACTACTCAATTACAGTAATGTGAGTAAAAGTTCATAATTCATGTACAGTAAGGTCTGAAGTGATAGTTCACACTCAGGAAGTAGAACGGAAATGACATTCATTACAGGATGATTAGTTAAAGCATTTCAAAATGCACCTGCAGATTTTTGTCCAGTAATGAATTTTGTCATTGAGGATTTCTTAAAAATACTGTGCAAAAATCTTGTCTCGTTCTCATGAACCCAATCTCGTGTCTCGTCTCGTGAGCTAAGTGTCTCGTCACACCCCTACCGCCTATGCATGCCAGCTTGAATGACGTGACCAGAAATAATGCTACGCTTGATTTGCTCTTTGTTTACAGCATCTGAGGTATTCAGTGAATATTGCATCTGGGTGAAGGGAAACTGATTGATTGCAGAAAAGAGCCATCATATACATTTGTGAATAGGTGTCATGTCTGATGCATATGACACACTTATCTGGAAGAAGAAGTTTCAAAGTCGTCATCTTATTGGTTGAATTCTAACGGATGTCCGTGAGACGTGTGTGTTGCATTCTTTAATGGTCCGCCTGGAAACAAACTCCCTAGTGGAAGAAGCTTGTCGTGTTTACAACTGTGACAATGAGCACTAACCAGGATCAACTAAACGCTGGATTTTCAAAAGGATGTGAAGTTCGCGGCTCCAGTGTTGCAGTAAACTTGCACAATAATCTTGAATTAATAATTTATAGATGCACGCCGGTCTATTATTGCGGGGACATAGACTTTACATTTTCATGCCCCTAAACATGACACGGAACAAAACAGACTGATTGGTTGCGTTACATGTTAGTCAAACATCCTCTTGGGCAGTCCTTGACCAATGAGAGGCTTAAGGTCTGGCTACATGAGACTAACTGGTGTCTTGTCTGTTTTTGGCTTTGGTTCATATTCATGTTCATATTCATATTCATGTACTGTTTGGTGAGACTGCTTTTATGTTTAAGTCAAGTTTGTTCAAGTCATGGTTTAGTTATGTTTGCTTCAAATAAACTACACTTTGGTTCATTTAATTTGCCCTGCTGGACACCCCCTATACAGTAAAACTGCACATTTTAGAGTGGCCTTCTATTGTGGCCAGCCTGAGGCACACCTGTGCAATAATCATGCTGTCTAATCAGCATCTTGATATGCCACACCTGTGAGGTGGATGGATTATCTCGGCAAAGGAGAAGTGCTCACTAACACAGATTTAGACAGATTTGTGAACAATATTTTAGAGAAATAGGCCTTTTGTGTACATTAGATCTGAGTTCAGCTAATGAACAATGGGGGTTAGAGTGTATATATATATATATATATATATATATATATATATATATATAGACTTAATAAAATATATAAAGTGCATTTGATGCAAGGAAATGAAAAAAACCAATAATGAGGTAAAATTAGCCCAGCATTTATTCAATATGAGCAGAATTCGGGTTAAATTGTGTAACCCAACTTGTGTTCTGTCCAATATTTACCCAGCGCTGGGTTGTCAAGTGGGTTATTTTTAACCCAGCCATTTTTAGAGTGTATAACCAGCAGGAGGGCAGAGGTGTGTGAATTGAATTTGGTGACAGTACAGTGTGTTACAGTGAAGTTATTGAATATTTTTCATAACATGTGCAAAAGCTAATTTTATCAAACTTGAGTGTTGTAGTATGACCAGTTGGAGACCATTGATGTGTAAACTGATTTAAGTGACACCACAGTGTGTAACAGAAGTTAATTGTAACAGTTCTTTGTTCAGGGAAGAAGGAGGCAGGAACCGGCAAACATTTGGGTCATTCTATAATTAGGGGTGCATTTGGAAGTTGACAATGTGAAGAAATCAAGTTTTCTTTTTTTACTAACAGGACCTTACATAAAACCCTTAAAATCAAGTAATTTTTCTATTTGGCAAACTCAGGGTTTCCTGGCTTTGGATTTTTCCCCTCCAAAAAGCGGATGTTAGATATATTCCGGTCAACTAAGTTACGGACAAAATAAGTATTTGTTCATAGCCTGGAAAAATACCTACAATTTAAATAGTCACCTGACTGAAAGATTATACATCCACTTACCAAAATAAAAAAAAATTATAATCATTAACAATTTATGGAAAAAATATTTAGACGTTTTCTCAAACAAGTCAAATTTGTATATGTTGTTTTTGAAAGAAAAAAAAACCCTCTGGTAATCCCATAACAGTCAAGTCAAGTCAACTTTATTTATATAGCGCTTTTTACAATGCAGATTGTTTCAAAGCAGCTTCACAGTGTAAAACAGGAAAATAATGCAGCATAATTTTATTCGGCCTTACAGCCGCTCTGGAGAAAACGGTGATATCATTAGCTCATTTCAATTATCATACAATGACAATGTGGGCAGATCAGTAATTGAGTTTATATGGTTAATTTAGTTTACTAATTTGATTTATTTGGATATTTAGTTGAACAATTTATTGTCCCCAACTGAGCAAGCCAAGCCAGAGGCAACAGTGGCAAGGAAACCAAATCCCCATCAGGTGACCTAATGGAGAAAAATAAACCTTGGGAGAAACCAGGCTCAGTCGGGGTGCCAGTTCTCCTCTGGCCAATTAACAAACAGCGTATTATTATTATTATTCCGGCAACTTTACAGCTCAGAGGTCATATTAGATCGGAATATTCGAAAGATCGGAGGCAACACGCCGGAGACGGGTTTATTGAGGATGCCATGTCGATGAGGCAATTTCAGGGGGAGTCTAATTGAAACAGTCTCTGCAGACACTTCAGGGTCATGTGTTGGTCATGTCTGGGCGCAGGTCCACCATCTGATCTGGATACGGCCAGGATCCGGCTGACTACAGTAAACCTTGGGATAAAACAGAGAGACTAACATTAGCGTAGATGCCATCCTTTTTTATGATGTTACGAGTACATCAGGTGTTATGAGAAGTGTTCCCGGTTCCGGTTGACCTAGTTAATGCAACCTAACAATCATTTCATTGAAAAAGTGTTTTGTGTGTATGCCATAGTAAAGAGATGTGTCTGCTTCCCGAACAATGTTAGGAAGACTGTTCCAGAGTTTCGGAGCTAAATAGGAAAAGGATCGACCGCCTGCAGTTGATTTTGATATTCTCGGTATTATCAACTGGCCAGAATTTTGAGACCGTAGTAGACGTGATGGAGTATAATATGTTAAGAGCTCGCTCAAGTACTGGGGAGCTAAACCATTTAGTGCTTTGTAAGTAATAAGCAAGATTTTAAAATGTATGCGATGTTTAATAGGCAGCCAGTGCAGTGTTGACAGAACTGGGCTAATATGGTCATACTTCCTGGTTCTAGTAAGAACTCGAGCTGCTGCGTTTTGGACCAGCTGGAGTTTATTTATTAAGCGAGCAGGGCAACCACCCAGTAGAGCATTACAATAATCTAGCCTTGAGGTCATGAACACATGAACTAACTGTTCAGCATTTTGCATTGAGAGCATGTGCCGTAATTTAGATATTTTTAAGATGGTAACACTAAACATGTTGTACAGTAGGCAACTGGGTATTTTTGAAAATTAAAAACTCAGCAGTAACACATAGTTGACAAAGGTAACATAGTTGACTGGACATGAGAAATGTTTACCTCCTTTGTTTAGTTCCTTTCCTTGGCTTTGTCCGAAATCGCCCCCTATACCCTTCAATAGGGCACTATTTGATGGGACAGCCATTTGTAGTGGTGTCCGAAATTATTGTGAACATTATTGAGTGCACTTATTCACTCCCACAATGCACCGCAACAACGAGTGTACTGATGTACGCTTAACAGCTAATATCCATAATGCACTGTGATAGCCGAGCACTGAATGAATTCCAGCCTCTCACCAGAAAATGGCGACCGCAGCTGAATCATCCAATTTTCCAAACCGCACTGGTCCAGCATAATATCATACAGGTATAAATTCCTTTTTAATTGATTATTAAATTAATCGATTATTAAATATTATTAGTTACCATGCCAACAAGATAAAGTGTAAGGTGTTAAGATTCTTTATGAATACGGGCCCAGGGTTCTATGTGATATGAACCTCATTTTTGAACAAAAGATATGGGTTTTTCCACATCTAGGAAAATATCAACCTGGGCCCGTATTCATAAAGAATCTTAATGCAAAGAGTAGCTTCTGGTGACAAAATTCTAAGAAAATTCTTAGAAATGTGGGCGTTTACTCTTAAAATTAACTAAAAAATCCTAGTAAAGAAAAAAGTAATTCAGAAAGGATCTTATCCCTTAAAAGAGGTCTTAAGATCAAATTTGTTAGGAGCACAGACGAGGACTTTTAAGAGGCTTAAGAGTTTCTTTAGCAGCGGAGAAAATGGCAGAATGATGAAGAGGGAGAAGAAATGTGTTGCAGACAATGGATAACAGTGACTTTATAAGACGCTATAGATTAGATCGTGCAGGGATCATGTTTGTTGCATTAAATCCAACTTTCAAACCACCAATTAAATAGACATGCCAGCAACCAGTGTAATTGGAAAGAGTGGAACAATGTTTATAATTTTAAGCCAATCAAATACCTTATAGGAAATTAACAGCATGGTAAATAATAAAAGGATTTACATACACTGAAAAAAATTATTTGTTGAATTTACTAAAAAATGTTATCGTAAGTGGTCGCAATCAATTTATTTGATCTCAATTTAAACAAAAACACATGAAATTCCCATAAAACCAATTCATTTTTTAAAATTAAAATCAAAAGACTAAATTTAAATTATTTAAACGAGCACAAATTAATTATGCTTAATTTCAGTGTACATATATATATATAATGTGTGTGTATGTGTGTGTGTGTGTGTGTGAGTGAGAGAGAACGGTAAAATAGGACAATTTGCGCTTGTAAATTCAAAGTGAAGGCTTAGAATAGACCCTATACTTAAAAGCGCTCCTTTTTGGACAACCAACCAATCACAGTCTTCAAAAGACTGTGTCATACGTAGCAACGGGGTCAGCCCCGCCTCTTCACTAAGATAAAAGTTTTTGTATTTTCCTTGCTCAGAGTTGCTCTCAGATCGGTCCCGAATAGCTCTTAAGCTAAGACTCCTACGTAAAAGTTTTTAAGCTAAATTAGGAGTTTTCTGAGAGGACTCTTAGAATCTTTATGAATACGGGCCCTGGTCTCATTGTCAAAATGTACCTCTGGCAAAGTTTTTGCAAACCCCAAAATACGTACCAATATGTACTTATCACTGCAGTTTCCAACAGAAATGAACACTAGAGGCAGTAAAACACTTTTTTTTTTTTTTTTTTTTTTTTTAACCATGTAAACGAATACATTTTGGAGTTTGCATCACTTAACCAGCTCCATATGTTCGGCATTTCTGATATACCAAGCTTGCTCAGTAGCTCAGCTGGTACAGATTTGTATTTACAATGATGAAAGCTCGGGTATGAATCCCATGAAGACAAGTCATGATAAAAGAGCTCAGAGATGAGTTCAAAACACAAACTAAAATGGCATGGTTACAATTGTGTTTTTGTCACATTTGCTTTTGTTAACACTATCGGGTAGGTTTAGGGTTTAGTGTAGGTGTACGTTAAAAAAACAACGTAACAAAACGTCAAATTCACGCTCATCTGTTCCGGAAAAAAACTAAGCTTTTAGCGCCACCCAGTGGACATTTCACTTTGAAACTGCAGTGATATGTACATATTGGTACGTATTTTGGGGTTTGCAAAAACGTTGCCAGAGGTAAATTTTTCCAATTTTCCTCGTCCGTCACTCTCACGGCTCTCGCTCACCACATTAATAATTAACGCTTTTCGGGTTTTGAACTTTGCAGAACCCCTTCGGTCTCTCAGCCACCTGCTCATATAGATACATTTATTTGGTTTTGAGGAAAATTAGCTTTGCAACTACATTACTTTGATTGGAAAGAGGTGTCATTTGTGTTTTAATAACGTTTAGCTCATGAGTTATTGATCTGGGAAGTTTGAATCTGTGAATATATTGCCAACTTTACTGAACTCATTGAGAAAATTAATTGGTGATTGTAGAAATATTATAATTAATTTCCAATAT
This sequence comes from Gobio occitaniae, assembly GCA_033150135.1. NCBI lineage: Eukaryota > Metazoa > Chordata > Actinopteri > Cypriniformes > Gobionidae > Gobio > Gobio occitaniae. Next base: position 60,172 of record JARQWZ010001426.1, on the reverse strand, counting down.
GAAGAAAGGCCTAGAGCCAAGAGTAAACTGAATATTATTTTCCTTACAGAGACTGGCGTTATCAACAGACAAGGATCATGGAACGTAAGTAATTATTGCTGCACACAATGTTTTTCAGTGTTTTCAGTGTAATACCTCTCATTATCATTTTTGTATTTTAAAAAAGTATTATTATTATTGACAGAGAGAAAGATTGTCCTTATTGGAAAAACAGGAGATGGCAAAAGCAGTGCCGGGAATACAATTCTTGGAGAACATGTATTCACCACTAAAGCTTCAGCTAATGCTGCTACAGCTAAATCTGGTTTGGTTGATGGAAGAAAGATCACAGTTGTTGACACTCCTGGATTCTTTGACACAGAACGTGAAGACGAGGAGATCAAATCTGAGATCATCAAAGCTCTGATTGAATGCGCTCCTGCTGTTCATGCCTTTGTCATTGTCTTAAAGGTTGGAAGATACACAAGACATGAAAACGAGGTGGTACAACAGTTTCTGAACACAATGAAAGGGGAACACGTCCTGAAACACACTGTGATCTTATTCACTTATGGTGAGGAACTAGAAGGCAAGACCATTGGAACATTTGTGAAGGCCAATTCCAAGCTACAGGAGCTTGTTGATAAATGTGGAGGACGCTGTCACGTCATCGACAAAAAACACTGGAATGGCTGTGATTCAGGGTACAAGAGCAACAAAGTTAAGGTGAAAAATCTGCTGGACACCGTCGACGAGATGGTGAAAAAGAACGGCTGCTTCACCAATGAGGTGTATCAGAAGCTGGAGGGAAAGATTCAAGAGGTGATGAAGATAAACGAGGAAAATTTGCCTCCAGAAGAGAACCGAGAAAAAGCAAAGGGAATTGTTAAAAACATTCTGTTCCAAGTTGTAGGAGCAACAACAGGGATGCTGATTGGTGCTTTACTGGGTGCAGGTGTTCCAATTGCTCCATTAAATGCACTACTACAAGGCAATATGACAGAAGCAGTTCAGGCCGCAGTCACAGCAGCAGCCGCAAGAGGAGCAACAGCAGCAGGAGAAGCAGCGGTCACAGGAGGAGCAGCACGACCAGCAGCGGCAGGTGTAGGGGTTGTTGCAGGTGCTGTAAGTGTTCTCAAAGCTCTTGCAGGAGCCGTTGCAGGAGGAGTCAGTGGATGGAAAGCTGCAGAAGAAGCTGATTCAGTTTATGATGCAATGACCAAAGCTGCAGTTAATTATGAGGATTCAAAAGTTATGGTTGAGAAGGTACAAGAATGTACAAGTCTTGTTTTCAAAAATAAACTTCAATAAAAAAAGGATATTGAAGTTTTGATATTGAAATTATATATATATATATATATATATATATATATATATATATATATATATATATATATATATATATATATATATATTTGTTTTAATACTCAGTAATTACAACTGACCTTTCCTGCTAGGATTGTTAATTAATTTCATAATGAATTATGAAATTGTGTTGCAGTTACACATTAACTTTCCTGTACATTTATCATGCAGATATGGGATGCTTGTTTTTAAAAACCATTAGTTTTAAATGTACTCAGCTTTTTATCTTTTCTTTCTCAATTTATCAGAGACTAATGGCCATAATACAAATGATAATATTGTATTATTATCCCTATGTACAGTATGTGTTATTGAGCGTGTTTGAATATTGCAAAGTACATGGCTGAGAATAAAAATGATATGCTTTTAAAATGACACTAAAGTCTGTGCTTGACATGTCTACTTGGATATTTCATATTGGTTAGAAAGGCTTATATAAACATGACATAAACAAAACTTAGAAATACTTAAATAAAACATTCAACATAAATATGTCCTGAGTGAATCAGAAAAAAAGAAGGTAAGCGATTATTAAAGTATGTTTGATTAAGGTTGGAACTAAACTCTATGGGACAAAGACCCTCCAGGAATAGAGATGCCCACTCACCCCTGTATACACTGTAAAAATTGCCAGGAATTTACAGGATTAAAGAGTATTATTTTACAATAAATTACTGTAATCAGAAATGTACAATGAAATTAATGCATACTGAGTCATTTGTGTAAGTACCAGCCGTCGACAGAATCCAACGGCCTGTGCTAAGGTATAGGGCAGTTTACAGGACATTTGGCAGGAAATACAAGGCTTTAAAGCTTTTTACACCTTTGTAACAGTTAAAGTGGCAGCTTTGGCCCAACCTCCATAAAAGTTTGCTGTATCATGTGCCGCATGTTCTCACCTAATGATGAGCAGTTCTGAGTTTTCGTTTAGGAATGATATGCTTTTGGTTAGACTTAGACACGCCTATTTTCTAAATGACCCAGCTATAGTTATCCAAAGGCCAAAGTTCAACACTTTTCTGATAATTATATACCTAGAGTGTCCTAAGAATTGTACTGCAGGGGTTTTATCAAGGTTAATTTCCCATATTTAATGAATGATTCAATTGACAGCGGCGGTCCTAGAGGCAAAGTTGCTCAGAATGAGGAGATCTACCATGCGGTATGAATGTTATGGGCTTGTGCAAAAAATCACACGGTATACAATCTGCACATGAAAAACGCAAAGGCAAATTATCCATTGCATCTGGTAGAGCATTATCTTTGCTTGTACGCAAGTTCCTCCTGTTCCTTCTGTATGTCTGACCAGAATCCGTCACAATGTTGTAGGAACGTGGCTCCAGCTTCCAACCCTGTGCTATTTCCACCCTGCCAACTGATCCCAGCTGAATCGTAGACAGAGGTTTGGCATGTTGTAGTAATGCTCTTGCCTCTGCTGTTGGCATGCCAACCTTTTCTTTACGTCTTTAAGGTTGTGGCAGCACCAATTCACCCTGCCAGAGCGTAACTATTAGTCAACATAAACCTTGTAACACTGCCCTCTAGCGGGACGTTGCTGAAATAGCATCAATGATCACATGTAATTACTACAACAGTCTATATGCACACGCATATACTACATTCCCCTTTTTAGGAAATACTCATTCACTCATAATAAACAGCACCTGCCTATGTTTGTTATTTGTCTGTAAATCAAACACATTTAGAACACAAACATATTTCTTAAAAGTCCTGTTCTTCGTGATCCCATTTTTCAAACTTTAGTTAGTGTGTAATGTTGCTGTTAGAGCATTTATAATACCTGTAAAATTATAAAGCTCAAAGTTCAATGCCAAGCGAGATATTTTATTTAACAGAAGTTCCCTTTCAAAGCCTACAGCGAACGGCTGGTTTGGACTACATCTCTGTACATCCTGCTTTAATTACGTTAGTAGAGCAGTATGTCGACTAACCTCCGCCCACAAGAACGTGCGAAAAAGGGGGCGTGGTCTTGTTGCTCCCGAGTGGAGAATAGGAAGTGTTGCGTTCGGTTGCGTTCGTATAGTTTGTTTGTTGCCATGTTGTCGAGACGCTGTTATTTTCATCCCGGAGTCAAGTCACCTTTGTTTGGCTTTCCCAGGGACGCTGTACTTAGAGATCATTGAGCGCATGCATCCCCGTTATGATGAGAGGCGTGACCTTTCCGGTAACGTGCGCTCTGCATGCGCTAAGCTGCTGTCGAATCACAACACGGGAACCGCTGGCACAATCAGAACTCGTTACGTGTTTCTGAAGGAGGGACTTCATAGAACAGGGAAATCTTTCAAGCCGTTTTGAGGACAGTGAAAACAGCAGTATACAGATAAGTAAATTGTGTGAAAAATACTGTGTTTTTTTACACGCGAAACATGAACACATGTTATATTGCACACTGTAAACACAATCAAAGCTTCAAAAAAACACGAAAAACGGGACCTTTAACTTCTTTTCATCATCCTCCCTTATTTTCTTCTACTTGTCTTCTTCTTAACCCATTTCAAAATCACTGAATCTAAATGGCTTTTTTTTACCAGTCTCCCACTCCTAGTACAGTCTCACTGCTCAGTGTTTTCAGCCACCACAGTTTGATCTTGCACATCACCATTCTGGACAGACTGTTCTGTGTCATATTCTTCAACTTCCTCCACAGCATCTGGTAGAGCATTACGTTTGCTTGTATGCAAGTGTCTCCTGTTCCTTCTGTATGTCTGACCAGAATCCGTCACAATGTTGTAGGAACGTGGCTCCGGCATGTATTCTGTCACCACTTCCAACCCTGTGCTGTTTCCACCCTGCCAACTGATCCCGGCTGAATCGTAGACAGAGGTTTGGCATGTTGGTTGTAGTAATGCTCTTGCCTCTGCTGTTGGCATGCCAACCTTTTCTTTACATCTTTAAGTTTGTGGCAGGAGGGGCATGGTTTAGCAAGGTCTGCAGAGGGAGATAGAGCTGGGAGAAGACTGGGGAGAAAGTGGGTTAAGTACAAATGACAAACACCTGTGTCTTGTTTCAGTATTTGGCATGGAGAGACTGGTTAAAAGCCACCAGGAGACGAGCAGAGGGAGGGAGAGACCAGCTGAGGACTCAGAGATAGATATGCTCTGAAGAGCTGACTGCTGATATTTGTGTTTGATTGTTTTGATTTATAAGAGAAGCGTGCTGTGCGGAGGCATTTCTCGACCTCTTTGAGAAGTCTGCTGAGGCAGGTGGGTGGCTGTGTGAACAGTGGCCGGTGCTATTGATACCGCTATTATCCGGGGAGGCGCAAGTGGCGGCTCAACAACTGCCTGTCCAGAACCTCCTGGTCTTCGACGACCTCAAGAGGGCCATTCTGTAGCGGGTCGGCCGGAGCCCAGAACAACATATCCAGCAATTTAGATCGCTGGATCTGGGTGAGAGCGACCGGCCCTTCGTGATGGCTCAGCAGCTCCGGGACTCATGCCGCAAATGGCTGTTGGCTGAGGGAAGTGACGTCGAGAAGATCATCGACCATGTGGTGCTGGAGCAGTTCATCTGCCAAGGAGGATGGCAGAGTGTGTCCAGTGCCACCGCCTGACTTCACTGGATTCGGCCATCCAACTGGTGGAGGACCAGATGGTGGCGTGCCCCAGGATCGGCGAAACCCCATCCGCTGTCTCACTCTCCCCTCTACCTCTACTTCCTCTCCTCAACCTGTCCCTCTCCCTAGGTCCCGTCCTTCAGAATCATTCAGAGGTCCGCCCCGTGGCGGCCCAGCATTGGCGTGTCCAGGGAGTCAGAAAGGCTGGCCATGGCCAAGACCATCCCTGCTCTGTTTTTCCCACTCTCTCCACGTCAATTGCTTGATCCACCTTCAGCCACTAGGGAGGCGGGGAGGTCTGGGCCAGCCTGTTGGCATTGTGGGGACCCAGGGCATTTTATCAACAGGTGCCTGGTGATGGAGGTTGGGACAATGTTCCAGGTCCCAGATGTCCTGCAGGCTTCCCCTGATAAGGCTGGCTGGTACCAAATACCTGTGTGTACCTTTCAGGCTCTGGTGTATTCAGGATGCAACCAAACCTCGATCCATCAATCCAAGCCTGATTTGGCCTGAGAAATTGGATATAAGCCACGTGGTTAAGGTAAGGTGTGTACACGGGATGTGGTAAAATATCTGTTAATGTCCGTCATGATTCAATTCCGGGGGAAAAAACATAATGTAGAGGTAGCAGTTAACCCGCACCTCCGACATCCGTTAATTCTAGGAAGAAATTGGTCTGCTTTTGCTGAATTATTGGGGTGTTTATGTATGGATGTCTCTTGTAGGAAGAACAGCAGCGGACAGGGGGCACTGGTGCAGGTGGGAGAGGCTGAACCGGGACCTCTGGGACTGGTAGCAGGGGAACAGAGCACTGTAGAGAGGCTGATCCTCTCAGAGCGCGATGATTTCCCCCTGGAACAGTCTCAGAATAAGTCTTTAAAGAACGCTGTTGAACAGGTCCGATCTAATGACGGTTGACCTCTCCAACATGCTCGACTAGTCTTCTATCCATATTTTGCTATAATAAAAGACTGGTTGTATTGAGTGGCACAAGACGCTCAGAACAAATAGATACAAACTTATTATTAATACCCAAAATCCTATTCCAGGCGGCTCATTGTAATCCAATGGCTGGACATTTAGGAAAAGTAACAACACTAGATTGTCTCATGGCTCGATTTTTTTTTTTGGGTCGGGCATTCACAATAACAGGCGCAGGGGGTGTGTGTCTTGTCGTGAATGTCAGTTGGTAAACCCACCAGCCACCCCAAAAGCATTGTTGTGCCCTCTCCCATTAATGCAGGTCCCCTTTAAAAGAATTAGGATGGATTCAGATGTTGTTGACATGATTGTGCACAAGTCCAAACTTTATTTTATGAGCTTTCATATATACTTTCTATTAGGCCTCATGTCAATCATCAATAATAACAAAATAAATCAATAAATTGCATCACTTTTCCTTAGCTTTTCTCAGCTGTGATGTAACAACTTCCAAACATGATCAAAACATATTTTTTTCAAAATTAGAAAGGTTTCATAGGTTCATCCCTAAAAGCGGGAAAAAACTTTATTCAAAATAAAAAATGGCTTTTAATCAGATACAGCCATACATCTATGATCCGGAATCAGACCCAGAGGCTGAAGTTGAACAGGAGCAGCAGCAAAAACGACTAGAGCAGGACGTCTCTATGTGGTATAAGTTACACTAACTATATAATATGCTTAGCGGCTGGTGTTATTTACACATTGTGTGTGTGTGTGTGTGTGTGTGTGTGTGTGTGTGTGTGTGTGTGTGTGCGTGCGTGCGTGCGTGCGTGCATGCGTGTGTGTGTGTGTGTGTGTGTGTGTGTTTACGCGTGGTTTGTATGGACATGATTTGTAGTAAGCGGACTGGTTTTGCGCGTCAGGCTAGTGTTTACATAGAAAGACATGGAATAGTAGCGCATTTGAATGAAGAAGCGCGCTTATTTAGTTCAACATATTTCCCCACTCTTTGTGTATTGTTGTTTGGAGTGCTTTTACAATACACAAACATACACATATAGTGGCCAGCTAAACAAATGTACACACACTATACATCGCATGCTCCATTGATCAATACGTGATCATGTTTGGGCTACTTGATGGGCATAGGCAAAAACAGACATTTGAAGCAGTCTTACTCACCGCCTGCGGTTCCAACGTTGGGACCTTTATCGTTGGGACCGCTCCATCCTTCAGTATTAGGCGATCTGAAAATCCTGCGTCGAACTGGGCCTTGTTTATAAAACAATCGGCACCGAAATGCAGGGAACAGACATAAATATTTGCGCAACTCAGTTGCTGATCCGGAAAAGCAAATTCCATCCACTGTTGCCTTAACACGGGGTTATTTGGTTATCTGTACAGGACTGTTTTGGCCTGGCAACCAAAAACACACTTTTTTGGTGACATTGTTAATTACTTGAAGTCACATCACCTGTGCAGCGCAGCTTACGAGCCAGCGCTTTGATGGGCGTAGCTTATTGCTTTCACGCGCTCTCTCTCTCTCGCACGCTCTTCCGGTAGAATTGTCCGTACGGCCCATACAAGGAAATTCCGCCCTGTTGACGTCAAGCGGACCCATGATCGAAAAAAACTTTCCGAAACTTATGACTAACAGGAAGTACTAATTTTGGCAAAGAAATACTCCCATCAAACATCCACCTTAGCTTTTGAAACTGTGTCCATGTTTAGCATGGGAATCCAAGTCTTTAACAGTGCAAAAAGATCAGTATGCATGAAACAGCATTTCACCCCCCCTTTAACCCCTTAAGCCCTGAAGGTGTTTTTTGAGTTTTTTTGTCTGAGTGACATATACAACTTTAAAGACTCATAACTCCAAAACTATAGTAAGGAGAGTCCAATGGTAGGTATCATTTGTTAGCAAACATTTTATATTTTTGGAAAATATAAATTTTATTATATTTGGACAATATATAGCTGAGAAAATGCTGATAAAAGGCATTTTTTTAATATATATTTTTAATAATTTTACAAATATGTCTTATTTAACATTCAATAACTCAGGAAGGAAATAGGCCAGCAGTATAATTCTTTTTTGGTGATGTTCCCATATATGTGGTCTGCATCTGGATCAAATTTTGTGGCGATTGCATCAAGTAATCAAAAGTTACAGCATTTAGAACAAAAGTAGCTTTTTTGTTCAATCCTTGACACCCTGAAAAAATCTAGAAAACAGTTGTTATTTGAGTGACATGTACAACTTTAAAGACTCACAACTCCAAAACTATAGTAAGGAGAGTCGAATGGTAGGTATCATTTGTTAGCAAACATTTTATATTTTTGGAAAATATAAATTGTATTATATTTGGACAATATATTGCTGAGAAACTGCTGATAAAAGGGAATATTTTAAAATATTTTTTTAATAATTTTATAAATATTTCTTATTTAACATTCAATAACTCAGGAAGGAAATAGGGCAGCAGAAAAATTCTTTTTTGGTGATGTTCTCCTATATGTGGTCTGCATCTGGATCAAATTTTGTGGCGATATCATAAAGTAATCAAAAGTTACAGCATTTAGAACAAAGGTAGCCTTTTTGTTCAGTCCTTGACATTTACAAAACTGTTGTTTTCTGAGAGAAATACACAAATTTAAAGACTCATAACTCAAATTATAGCAAGGAGAGTCAAAAAGTATGTATTATTTGTTAAAACACTTTTAATATTTTTAGAAAATATAAATTATTATTACATTTGGACAATCTAATGCTGAGAAACTGCTGATAAAACATTATATTATTACAATATTATGTATATTATATTATATATATTATATAATAACACATAATGGGTATCATTTTAAAGCTTAGAATCTCAGCTTTTCAATGAATCTATCATTTTTTATATGCTCTTGACGAGCGCTGAGTTATTCATCTAAACCGGAGTGTACCGCCCCCGGGCGCCCTCTGGCTGCCATATAACGTAAATGGCCATGTTCTGCCAACCAGCACTGATCACCAGATCATCTGTGAGGAATATCTCATGATAGACGCAATGGATTATGGTGTCCTTGGTCTCTTTTTAATCGCGGGAATCTCCTGCAAAGAAGGTTGTGCCATGTTTAACGATCGGAGAAAGTTTCATGAAGCTACAAGCGTAAACGCGACTTTAAAGCTACTGTTTATTAGCGTATGTGCTCCTGTCAGGCTATAATGTGTAATAATTCAATGAGTGATATTTTCTGATTCGAGTGACGGATTGTGGTGTTCTTGGTCTTTTCTTAATCGTGAGAATCTGCTGTAAATAATGATGTGCCATTTTCAACGATCAGAGAACGTTTCACGAAGTTACAATGATAAACGCGATGTTAGTGCAACAATAGCTTATTTAAGAGTATGTGCGCCTGTTAGGTTTTAATGTGTAATAATTCCATGAGTCATATTTTCTGATCCGAGTGACGGATTATGATGTCCTTGGTCTCTTTTTAATCGTTGGAATCTTCTGTAAATAATGGTGTGCCATGTTTAACGATCGGAGCTTGGTTCATGAAGTTACAAGCATAAACGCGACTTTAGCACAACGTTAGCATATTTAGCATATTTGCGCCTGTGAGGTTATAATTCAATGAGTGAGAACTTTGGATGAGAGTGACGGATTGTTGTGTTCTTGGTCTCTTTTTAATCGTGTGAATCTGCTGTAAATAAGGGTGTGCCATTTTTAACGATCGGAGCTTGTTTCATGAAGTTACCAGCAAAAACGCCAAGTCTAAGCAACTGCTATTTTTGTACTCCGCTCATGTGCTCCTGTGAGGTTTTCTGTGTGCCATATTTCAACGAGGGATATCTATAGATCTAAAAGACAGATTATGGTGACGTTGGGCTCTTTTTAATCGTGAGAATCTGCTGTAAATAATGATGTGCCATTTTCCACGTTTCATGAAGTTACAAGCGAAAAACGCCACATGAATGCTGCATCAGTATATTATTTACATATGGGTCTTGCAGGACTTAACTTACAAAAACTTGCTAAAAGTTTAGTCAAAGCCCAAAACAATTAGGCTTGTTGTATTCTGCTCCACGAGACCTTTCAAATGACATATGACACATGACTATCTGAGCTGTATGATGTGATTGACACATGGCAGAACATAATAACCCCCCCCCCCTCCATAAATTATGATTTTTTTTTTCCATTTTATCAGCAAATAACTCATCACTACTTTGGAGATAATCATAATGGCTACATTCATTGTAAAGTTTAGACTCTAAGCTTTCAAATGACACCTATTTTGTGTTGATCAATGCAGTAGTTTTGAAAAATATGACAATTAATTTTTGTCACAGCTAGGTGGCGCCCTCGGGCGGTACACTCCGTTTTAGATTAATAACTCAGCACTCGTTTTGAGTATCCCAGCATGGATAGATGCATTGAAAAGCTGAGATTCTAAGCTTTAAAATGATACCTATTTTATGTTATTACATTCAGTGGTTGCTTAGTAACCCCCCCGCGAAAAAAAATCGCGGGGGGGTGTCCCGGGGCCGGGACACTTCGGGTTTAAGGGGTTTAAAGGGGTCATGACCTGGCTTTTTTATTTTTATATAGGTCTACTTGTGACTTTCGCATGGTTTTTACATTCAAAAACATCATAATGAATAAGTAATAGGCTATTTTCTGCCATGGTTTTGAGCCTCTCTCAAGACACGCTCGGTTTTGATGGGCGTGCCGCACTAAACACTTGGAAGTAAACGCCCACGACTAGGATTGGATAAGATTTGCATATTTAATGAGCTTCGGCTCCTTGGTGAGTACGCGTGAGGCATTGTTTTGAAAGCGGCAACCGGAATGATTCGTCCCTCAGGGCTCGCAAAATGTCTTTATCAAACAAACACAATGATTTATCTCTCATCCACCAGCGATTAATATTAATGTTGTTTTACATTACTTGGCCTGCCCGATTGATGGATATAAGCGCGAACCATGCATCACACACACACGCGCGCGCCCAAGTACGTTGCAGACAGCAAAAATGTCCGCGATTGTATTTTTCCTTCAAATATCAAGTCAAGAGAGTGAACAACGCACATCCCCGGGACATTGGGCTTTGTGGGCCCTGTGACAGTGGTAAGTTATGTTTAGTTAGACATGTACACAATGTAACATTGTATTTGATCTGTAACAATGCATTACTCACATTAGTGTGTTGCTTCATTCGTTCATGTAATCTCATCCTGTCTGCAAATCCAGTCTCTTGTTTACAAACGAATCCAGTGAAATGAACATACGTGCAACGTCTTCCCCACGTGAGCTGGATATTCATTAAAAACCACACATTTCCAATATTCCAATATTCTTCCACAACCAGGCACAGCACAATATCTTGCTATCGTCAGCATGTTTATTGCTCGGTAGCGTGAACAGTTTAGCTCCACGAGTCGGTGGGCGGGGCTACAGAAGCAGGCGTACATATTTATCTGTTGAGGCGGCGTTTCTGCATTCTATGACGTCAATGGTCGACATATTCTGAGATTGAGCGTTTGCTGGGCCTGGTGTCAATAAAAGCTTTTCTTTGACTAACAAGGAGGTTTTCAGCTCTGAAACTTACAGGATAGTCTTATATTACCATGACCTTTTATATATCAAAGGCTCAAGGGAAAGTTGATTTCTCAATTCATCACCCCTTTAAGTTTGCCACTTAGACATGGAATCATTAAAAAAATGCCAAAAATGTAAGTGGTTAAACAATGAATACGACGAAATGAAATATTATGTAATATGACTAGAACAAGAACACTCACTGTTTCTCCTGTTTCATGTCAGAGATTTGAATATTTTCCATCCTGAACGTCTAAATGTGGCGTGACATAAACAAATGAGTGACGAGGATGTGTTTACATGCAAATGTGTTCATGTTTTATAAACAAACAGTAAACAGCAGAAGTATGAAATTAATTAAACAAAATAAGAATTTTCAGAAAGAGACAAATTCTAAAAAATGTATTTTAATGTTTTAATGTTCACATTCCAGCCAATCACAATCAAGTATTCAGAGGAAATAGAGACACATTTATTCTGAAGCAGAAGATGAAGTTATTATTTCAGTGGATAATGAGAGTCCAACAACCTTTACTAACATTATAAATGAACTTCAGGGGAATGAAAGCACTTTAATGTCTTTATCTCGTCTCCTCCTCAACACCAGGAGTCTCAGCTCTCAGAAGAGGAAAGAAGAAACAAGGGCAAAAAATCCCAAAATGCCAAAAAGGAAAAAAGTGGCCCCAAAAAGAGAAACACAAACATGTATTATATTGATGTAACACGAGTTGTACAGTCCAGCAACTGTTTAGTTATTAAAGTTAAAATGTAAATTATGAATGTTCATATGTAAAGAATTGTTGGATCAAGGTCCATATTCATATTGACGGATACTGACACACGTCAAGATGCAAATGAAGGGAAAGAGTTGGACAAAAACACAAAAATAGAGGAAGTAAAATATGACATGGGGTTTCTAGAGAAATAAACAAATGATGTGATGCCCTGAGGGACGAGAGCAGATATAATAATCACGTAGTTTAAAGCTGCAGACAGAAACATCAGACTCAGGACAGAAACACACGACCTCTAAAGTAAGAACAACTCACATGTTCATTCTTCAGACACAATTAGACTTTGAGATGTTAATATTGTCTGAATGATTGTGTGTTTCATTCATGCTGCTGTTAAGAAACTGAAACTGTCATATTTTACTCCAAAATGAATCTGTGAATGTTTGATGTCTGAGTTTTTCAATGTGTTTCTTCCTCAGAAATGGAGCAAACTCTATATTTCGTTCTTCTTCTCATTGGTGAGTGTGTGTTGTTTTATTTATGGTTTATAGTTTCATCAGGTTTGACTCTGTTATGAAAAGCATTAAATCAAACCCTCTCTTTCACAGCTCTCTGCTCCGTATCTGAATGTGTTCAGCGTCAGTATCACTTTATAAACGTGTTGAAGACCTGGACTGAAGCTCAGAGATACTGCAGAGAGAATTACACAGATCTGGCCACCGTTGACAACATGAACGACATGAACGAGCTGATGAAGAGTGTGAATGATGATGTTCATGATGTCTGGATTGGGCTGCAGAAGACAGGTGTTGATAAATGGCAGTGGTCTTCAGGTGATCCTGCGCTCTATCTGAACTGGAGATCTGGACAACCAAATAATGGACAAAAGAGATGTGCTGTGATGAGAGATGGACTATGGGAGGATTTTCCCTGTAGTTCTCCTCGTAATTTCATCTGCAACAACAGTGAGTGCAGCTATTTAAAATTGCAATGACCATTCATTTAAAATAGATGCACCATATGCCATTTTTTATGCAATATTGTGAATATTGAAGAGACTGTACAAAATAACAAAAGAAGAAGAATAAAAAAACACACACAGAGGGAAAGAGATTGATACTGATATAGGCTGTGTTTCCCAAAAGCATCATGAGTTAAGTTGATCGTAGAGAACATTTGTGTCAATGCTCTTCACAATCAACTTGGGTTCATGATGCTTTTGAATTGATAATATTCATATTAAATATAGCATCAGTGACTAGAGCGTATAAAGCTTGATATTTTCAGTGGATAAAGCTTGATATCTTCAGGCATATCTCCCAAGAGTCTTTAGTTTTATTATATTTATAAAAGACAGATACACTGTACCGATTCTTTCAGGAAACAGCCAAACCCATCAACGAGCTTCATTCGGGTTACAGGAATGGCATTTTGTGTTTAGACCATGAAATCAACAGTCACTAAAGAAGTGTGTTTCTGGTTGTGAGGGAAAGATAACCTGTTTAGCATGAGTTATTTGAAAATAGCATTAGACTCTCCCTTTAACACTAGAACCACTGCTGTTTTTTTACAAAAATTTTGTTTTGTTTTTACAATCCCCTGTTGTTCAAAATTGTTTAGATAAAACCAGATTAAAAACGGGGCATTTATACCTAGAAGTGCCAGCAGGTCAAATGTACCCGTGTGTAATTCCTTTATTTCTGCGCTGTTTTTGAGCAATGTGTAGGCTTACTGTAAACAGTCACACAACACACGGTCAAATGAAGATGTTTTAGCCTACGCACAAAAGTTCAAACTTTGGATTAATTAATTAATTAATTATAAAATAATATTTACATTTACATTTATTAATTTAGCAGACACTTCTACACGACGTCCGTCATAAAGAGGCGAAACATCACAAAAAGTGCTTGAAAAACTAAGTTTTGGACATTGCTTAGAGTAGCATAAGCTAGAATAGGGAGGGAAAAGAGGAAACATTTTTTTTTTTTTTTTTTTTAAAGATGAGGTTAAGTGCTCACGGAAGAGGCTTTTGAATGTGAACGGGAACGGTGAATGAAAATATTTTGGAGTGATTTAATGTTAAACATGCTTACCCACAGCTATTTCATTTTGTGTTGAACTAAGGTGCACAGTCATGGACACATTTACAAATGTCAGTATTAGATAACCACTAGAGGGCCCTAAAACAACATTTGATTTAGTTTAACCTCTAATTACATGCAATTCAACCCCATGACTATCATTAGAATTAATGTTCTTTTTAACTTAACATCAGTGGTGCTCTGAAAAAAAAGATTAAAAAAAAGATTGTTCAAATTGCTTAATTAAACTGAGCTAAAGCAACACAACTGCTATACATTTTGTCCTAACTTTAATTTGTGTTCAAGCCACTTAAATATAAGTCAAATTGAAGTTTACTTAATCCATTTGTGTTGAGACTACATTAATGATTTGTACTGCATTAACTAAAACTGGGTGGGGCTTGTTAGTTCCCAGCATGCTTTGCATATGGCTAAATCAAGAGAGAGAGAGTAAATGTTGTTATTTTATATGTAAAAGTGGTACTATATGTGTTTTTGAGCAAGATGAGAAATGGGGAGACTTGATTGTGTTTAATAGTGTTTAATATGCAATGTGTTGGAATTATTAGAACAATTTAAATTACAGTGGGTTACCATTGTGGAGAAGAGTGGAGCATTTACTTAGGCTGTGGACTAAACTTTGTTAAAGGTAGTGATGGGCAGATCGAGGGTTTGTGAAGCACTGAAATGTGCAGTTGAATCAAATGTACCATATTGTTTCAAAGCTTTGAATCAATCTGACATCCGTCTCTACAGCGACACCTAGTGGTCAGACAACTATATGATCTTGGTTTTGTAACCTGTAGCCTCTACATTGTGAAGAACTATAGGTTTTTTTCTTTGGTCAAGAAAAATAAACATTAATAAAGGGTTCATGAATTGAGAAATCAACTTTCTCTTGAGCTTTTGATATATAAAGATAATGGTAATATAAGCATATCATCTAAGTTTCAGAGCTGAAACTTCCTTGTTAATCAAAGAAAAGGTGGATGAGAGATGAATCATTGTGTTTGTTTGATAAAGATATTTTGCGAGCCCTGGCTGTGGCTGGGAGATTCATTCTGGTTGCCGTTTGCCACTCGTTGTCGCAAATCTTATCCAATCCTAGCCGTGGGCGTTTACTTCCAAGTCTTCAGTGCAGCACGCCCATCAAAACCGAGCGTGTCTTCAGAGAGCCTCAAAACCAAGGCAGAAAATAGCCTGTTACTTATTCATCATGATGTTTTTGAATGTAAAAACCACATAAACGCCATAAGTTGACCTCAGACAACAGTATACATTTTATTTAAAAGCCAGTTCATGACCCCTTCAATAAAAATAAATAAAGCCACAATGTGTCACATTTGTTACATAACATTTTTTTATCAAAAAATGTATTTGCTTTGCTGTTGAAGGACTTAGCAGACTTCTTTTTTTCTCACAAGGGACATTTGTTGCTGGCATGCACAAATATTTTTTAGCAAGTATATATACAAATGAGGGAAAATTACTTCTATCACAAAATCTCTCTCCTCTCACAAAACCCCACGAGGTGAAGACAGATTAACTTCGCTTTTAAACTGTGAGGAATTGGGTTCATACAGATGTGTGACTGATGGTTTGTTCCCGCCCCTTTCAATCAAACGCAGTTTCGGCAGCGCCACCTGATGAAACACTTGAAGCTTCATTTAGCCATAGTCATGTGACATGGGTGTTTCGAATCACAGTTCGGAGCAGTGTTTCAAAACATCTGAGTTTCGGGATCTCGGCAAAGCGTCGAAACGTCAGTTTCGTGTCAGCCATCCCTAGCTGAAGAAGCTTTTAATGCTTAGCCTTTAAGATGCTAATGTGTGCTGTTACTAGCTAGAAGTTTGTGAACTATAGTGCAGTATTATAATTCAGTTGGGTAACATTAAAATATATGAATTTGAAGTGGATGAATGAATGTATGAAATTGTATGCCTGAATCATGTCAGGGAGCCATATAAAATTCACTTTGAGACTACTTAATTACACTTTTTCTCGATTGCTAAGACATATTTCTTGAAAGCTGCTCTCCTTTTCTCTAAACTGTGAACACAAAACCTCAGCCTCTTCTTGCAAAACCAAACTTTCACCTCAAAACAGTTCAATCTGTGCTCAAAACTG
Source organism: Gobio occitaniae (assembly GCA_033150135.1). Taxonomy (NCBI): domain Eukaryota; kingdom Metazoa; phylum Chordata; class Actinopteri; order Cypriniformes; family Gobionidae; genus Gobio; species Gobio occitaniae. The sequence goes on along the minus strand of JARQWZ010001426.1, from coordinate 43,788 downwards.
AACTATGTTGTCAAATCGTGCCCCGAGTCAATCAAAATTAAAAACACTACTGAACAGTCACTAAACACTACCTGGAAAAATAGAAAACAAAATGCTCAGGAAATGAAGCTGGAGAACTTGTGTAGAGTAAGCCCATGTAAAAATAAAGTACATAAATATACATGGAATACTAGACCTACAAACAGTTAGACCCACCCTCCATTACAATACTACAGTATATTGGTACAGTGATGTACTGAAACACATATTTATTTAGTTTACAGTATACTTTGGTACAGTATATAGTATGTCATACAGTAATTGCTGTCAACATTTACATACTGTACTATAATGTCAAAAAAAGGTAATTACTTGTTCTCTTCTCTAAATCTTGGGATTATGGTGGACACAGTGAATCTACTGATGTTTGGTTGTACCCTTTGTCCAGCCTCCCTCATGCTCATACCATGGACAAGAACATGCCCAGATAGCAGACCAACACTGAATCATCGTTGAATCAATGTTAATGCATCAACTAAAATATAATTGAATCAATGTTGAAATCTAACATTGAATAGTCGTCAGGTTTGCACCCTGAAATAATGTTATTTCAATGATGAAAAATAGATGAAGATGGGCTTAAAATCAATATTTTTTCAACTACAATTAAATCACTTATTTAACACTGAATCAACATTGAATCAATGTTAATGCATTAATCAAATTATCATTGAAACGATGTTGATATTTAACATTGATTTGTTGTCAGGTTTGCACCCTGAAATAATGTTATTTCAACGATGAAAAAAAGATCAAGATGGGCTTAAAATCTATATTTTTTCAACTTAAATTAGATCACTTATTTAACACTGAATCAACATAGAAACACTATAAAATCAATCTTGCTTTATGTACAGCAGGATTCTATGCCAGTTAATTTTTATGTTAGGCTGCAATTAATATGATTTTGTATCAAAAAGTCACTCAAAGTAAACAACATCCTTCAGTTTACATGCAAATGTATTTATTTATGCCCCCACAGTTTCAACAGGAAATCTCACATTGACTTAAAACAATTACATCAGAATTTATAACACAAGAGAAAAACATGACAACCTGCATCTGCAAAATGGAAGTAAATACAAATGGAAACTCGCCAATAAAGACAGAAATGGGACAGTACTACTGAAATAAAAAAGGTATAAGAAAGAACTAAATACTCTAAACTCAGGGGTTTCCACCACGAGCAGTGCCCCCAAGCCTTTTAGGGGCGCAACGGAGCCATTTTTGCACCGTCCCAGCAAAGATAAACTCTGATGCTTCCTTTTTATCAGCATTCTCTTGTAATGCACCTAAAACAACAAGATGTTAGTAAAAATGTGAATAATGTGACTATGTGAAATGTGGAATTGTGACTATTGTACATTACAAATGTACTACAAAATGAAGTTAAAATGGAAATGTGATCAAAATCTTTACATTCCAGTTAAAACACGCTGAATTTAAATTCAAGACTATTTAAAGGGGTGGTAAACCACAATTTCACTATTCTAACTTTAGGTAGCGTGTAATGTTGCTGCTTGAGCATAAACAACAACTGCAAAGTTACAACGTTCAAAGTTTAAAGCAAAGGGAGATATTTGCTTTTAAAGAAATCAGTTTCTAAGAACTACAGCAAACGGCCAGTAGGCGACTACACACATTCCTCCAGGGTTGGTGACATCAACAGGCTCAATATTTACATAAACCCCTCCTCCGAGAATATTAAATAAGGGGGGGGTGAGGCCATTTTGTATCGCGGCGCTGTTGTGGTATAGTTAGGCTGGAGTGTTGTTGCCGTGATGCCGAGGAAACGCTGTTATATTCATCCGGATTGCAGGTCTGGGGTACTTGCTCTGTTCAGCCTTCATAGGGACGGGGGTGCGTTGCACAGCGTTTAACATACAACATGTTGCACGTGTGTATGAGACAGCGGGGAACATCCACCGTCTTCGCAATTTCAATGCCGGATTTGAACAATGTCAGCTGCGTGAAAAAAACACTGCCAGTGCGTGGATGCACGACGCGCGCGCTGCACATTTCACGGAGGACAACTTCCACAAACTTTGCGAGTTCAATACAGGATATGCACAACGGCTTGTCCTGAAAGCTGGATTTACAAACAGAAGCTGTTTACGGGCCACAACCTGTAAGTCTGATTTATATTTCATCGATGTGTTTTCCTGTAATAGGTTGTACATTGTAGCAAGGAAGTAAACAGATGACAGCGCTGTTCTGCAAACCAGTCTGTTAAATGCTCATTCATACTTAACGTTATCCGGACGAACACCTAACGTTACAAACACTAACGTTAAAATCTCAACAGCGAACTTGGCATTAGTGTAAATGATTCTTTGATTAGAGCTTTTATGTATTGTTTATCTACAGGCATGCTAAACATGGTTCTGTGTGTGATTTGGCTAACTTACTAGTTAAAGCCAGTGTTTAGTGTTCGTTTTGGGTTAGTTCTTGCGACAGATATTTGGCTATAATCGTTCTAAAAATACAAAAGTAACAGTGCCATTCAGTAGCGATCACTATAGATCTGCAGTCTTTACTCTTGAGGACTGAACAGGTTCTGCTCGATCATCTTCACTCAAATGTTCTGGGTCTGATTCGGGCTCATATGGTTTTATTGACGCCGTTGTTTCTAATACTGACCAAAGCACAGCCTCCAGGTAAAGGGGCGTGACGTTTCCGACAAACGTGCACTAGGCGGTTAGCGAATCACAACACACTGGGCCAGCTAACCAATCAGAGCCCATCGCGTATTTTTGAGGGACTGGCTTCATACAACCCGGAAAGCATCAGACCGTTTTACAAGGAGGGACAGAGCAGTGTAGAATAAAGGTCAAATATATGAAAAATAAGGCATTTTTTTTTTAAACGAAGCATGAACACATGTTACAGTGCACCCCACAAACACAGTCAAGCCTTCAAAAGAATGTGTTTTACCACCCCTTTAATGAATTTTAGTATAAACTTTTCCCTTTAAAGCACCTGCAGACACACAGGAGGAATGAATGGAAAAGCAAGGTGAAAATATCTTCAAATATCTATCTTATTTTATCTAATATTAATACTGTATTTAATAGTAAATAAACAAATAAAGTGTGAAAGTGAAACAAGTAAATTAATAATCAAATAGCCAAATTAATAAAAGAGGAGCTGGATAGGCCACACTATGGTTTGGAAGAGATTATCCATTTTACAACCCGAACTGGAGATGCAGCAGTTTGCTAAATTTCTGCAGTTTGATATAGCTGCCTACAGAACTTAAAGATCTCACTCTTCTTTCGTTTTCTTTCTTGCTGCATTAAAGATTAAATTGGAATTCTGTAATTGTGTCCGGCCCTCGTGAGCTAATCACACAGGCACAGCTGAAGCAGGGCTACGAATTGATTGTGCTATTTCCCCTCACCGCCAAAAGGGCAATCAGTTCTAGCTCTGCTTCAGCTGTGCGATACCCGCACGAGGGGCGACCAGAAGAACTGACATGCCAGAAATTCATCCGACCGTCCGATCGCCTCTCGTTTCTCCCTGTACACTGGACGAATATGGGATGATTTTACTAATAAAATGATTAATAAATGCATGCACAATTATCCACAAACAAATTCCTTTCAACTTGTGTGTGCTGAATACAGAATTACATGAATGTGCAGCATTTTGTACAAATAGAGACATAATTGTGAATGCGATTTTGTATTAGTGTTGGTCAGAATCTGTGCGTGCAACATTAAGATGTGCATTTGTGGATCCAGTGCCGCGCATGCATTCATTGACTCGTTTGTGAGTCGATCCTATTGTCTCAATCCAAATGAATCAAATAGGATTGACTCTCAAACGAGTCAATGAATGCATGCGCGGCACTGGATCCACAAATGCACATCTTAATGTTGCACGCACAGATTAATCATTTTGATACTAAAATCCTCTCATAGACAAACACCTCACAACAAACGACCCATGACAAAACTGAAAATCAGCCCGACCCAAAGAAGAGTTGCACGAGTCAGAATTCAACTCGAAATCGGACGAAAATCGCACTGGTATACCCAGCTTAAGAAATAAAGTTTAATAAAAATATGATAGGGTTTGGTGAAAAACAAACTGAAATGCAATGTATTGAATATTCTGGACGTTGGTTGTGCACGGAGGGCATTCACGTGACTATTAACGTCGCAGTTCACTCTGACTCGCCCAGGAGAAGCTCACAAGTTGTAAGAAATAAAGATAAATAAAAACACAAAATGAAAATTGAGATGAATTGTATTAATCTTTGTGTACTTACCTCTAAAAAAACACTGCTGCTGTCCTGTCACTCTGTCTCTTCCACGCTTGAAGTCTGTTAAACTGCGCTTTGATCTGAAGGTGCTTTACCGCCACCTACTGGATTGGATTGTGGCACATTTGATCGGTAGGGGAAATATTAAAAATTCTTTATTAACCCTGTATTCTTTAGATAAATAATTAAATGTATCTAAATTATACATCCATCCATCCATCCATCCATCTTCTTCCGCTTATCCAGGGCCGGGTCGCGGGGGCAGCAGTCTAAGCAGAGATGCCCAGACTTCCCTCTCCCTAGACACTTCCTCTAGCTCTTCCGGGGGGACACCGAGGCGTTCCAAGGCCAGCCGGAAGACATAGTCCCTCCAGCGTGTCCTTGGTCTTCCCCGGGGCCTCCTCCCGGTTGGACATGCCCGAAACACCTTCCCGGGAAGGCGTTCAGGAGGCATCCGGAACAGATGCCCGAGCCACCTCAGCTGTCCCCTCTCGATGTGGAGGAGCAGCGGCTCTACTCCGAGTTCCTCCCGAGTGACTGAGCTTCTCACCCTATCTCTAAGGGAGCGCCCAGCCACCCTGCGGAGAAAGCTCATTTCGGCCGCCTGTATCCGGGATCTTGTCCTTTCGGTCATGACCCAAAGCTCATGACCATAGGTGAGAGTAGGAACGTAGATTGACCGGTAAATCGAGAGCTTCGCCTTACGGCTTAGCTCTTTCTTCACCACGACAGACCGGTACATCGACCACATTACTGCAGAAGCTGCACCGATCCGTCTGTCAATCTCCCGTTCCATCCTCCCCTCACTCGTGAACAAGACCCCTAGATACTTGAACTCCTCCACTTGGGGCAGGAACTCTCCACCAACCTGAAGTGGGCAAGCCACCCTTTTCCGACTGAGGACCATGGCCTCGGATTTGGAGGTGCTGATCCCCATCCCAGCTGCTTCACACTCGGCTGCAATCCGTCCCAGTGCATGCTGAAGGTCCTGGTTAGAAGGGGCCAACACGACAACGTCATCCGCAAAGAGCAGAGACGAAACCGTGTGGTCCCCAAACCTGACACCCTCCGGCCCTTGGCTGCGCCTAGAAATTCTGTCCATAAAAATTATGAACAGAACCGGCGACAAAGGGCAGCCCTGCCGGAGTCCAACATGCACCGGGAACAAGTCTGACTTACTGCCGGCAATGCGGACCAAACTCCTGCTTCGGTCATACAGGGACCGGACAGCCCTCAGCAAAGGACCCCGGACCCCATATTCCCCCAGCACCCTCCACAGGACGCCGCGAGGGACACAGTCGAATGCCTTCTCCAACTCCACAAAACAAATGTGGACTGGTTGGGCAAACTCCCATGAACCCTCCAGCACCCTGTAGAGGGTATAGAGCTGGTCCAGTGTTCCACGACCAGGACGAAAACCACACTGTTCCTCCTGAATCCTAGGTTCCACTATCGGCCGAATTCTCCTCTCCAGTACCCTGGCATAGACTTTCCCAGGGAGGCTGAGAAGTGTGATCCCCTTATAGTTGGAACACACCCTCCGGTCGCCCTTTTTAAAAAGAGGAACCACCACCCCGGTCTGCCATCCTAGAGGCACTGTCCCCGACCGCCACGCGATGCTGCAGAGGCGTGTCAGCCAAGACAGCCCCACAACATCCAGAGACTTGAGGTACTCAGGGCGGATCTCATCCACCCCCGGTGCCTTGCCACCGAGGAGTTTCTTGACCACCTCGGTGACTTCAGCTTGGGTGATGGACGAGTCCTCCTCTGAGCCCCCAGCCTCTGCTTCCTCAATGGAAGACGTGACGGCGGGATTGAGGAGATCCTCGAAGTATTCCTTCCACATGGTGTTCGTTATGGACAAACTGTAACTTGCACAGAAGTCCAATAACTGAACACCACTCGGGTTCAGATCAGGGGGGCCGTTCCTCCCAATCACGCCCCTCCAGGTTTCACTGTCATTGCCCACGTGGGCGTTGAAGTCCCCCAGTAGAACGACGGAGTCCCCAGTCGGAGCACTCTCCAGCACCCCTCCCAGGGACACCAAGAAGGTCGGGTACTCTGCACTGCTGTTTGGCCCGTAGGCACACACAACAGTGAGAGACCTATCCCCGAGCCGAAGCCGCAGGGAAACGACCCTCTCGTTCACCGGGGTAAACTCCAACACATGGCGGCAGAGCTGGGGGGCTATAAGCAAACCCACACCAGCCCGCCACCTCTCACCATGGGCAACTCCAGAGTGGTGAAGAGTCCATCCCCTCTCGAGAAGTGTGGTTCCAGAGCCCAAGCCGTGCGTGGAGGTGATTCCGACTATCTCTAGTCGGAACCTCTCAACCTCACGCACAAGCTCAGGCTCTTTCCCCGCCAGCGAGGTAACATTCCATGTCCCAAGAGCTAGTTTCCGTGTCCAGGAATCGGGTCGTCTAGGCCCCCGCCTTCGACTGCCGCCCGATTCGCTTTGCACCGGCCCCTTACGGTCCCTCCCGTGAGTGGTGAGCCCACGGGAAGGTGTCCCCACGTCGCTCCTTTGGGCTGAGCCCGGCCGGACCCCGTGGGGGAAGGCCCGGCCACCAGGCGCTCGCATACGAGCCCCAACCCCAGGCCTGGCTCCAGGGTGGGGCCCCGGCTGCGCCATACCGGGCGACGTCACGGTCCTCCTTTTTTTTGGCATCATAAGGGTTTTTGAACTGCTCTTAGTTTGACCCGTCACCTAGGACCTGTTTGCCTTGGGAGACCCTACCAGGGGCATATAGCCCCGGACAACGTAGCTCCTAGGGTCATTCGGGTACTCAAACCCCTCCACCACGTTAAGGTGGCAGTTCATGGAGGAGGTAAATTATACATGATTTTTTAAATAATAATAATAGCCTACATTAGGCTATATACATTTAAAACAGTCTATGATTTATATAACTGGATGACCACAAGAACTAAGGACTCTGTGACAGTCATTATATATCTCTGCATGTGCTAGCTAGCAGATAACACTAGAGGATTGGAGATGTTTTCCATGATGGAGGAGATTTTAAAACAAAAATTAAAACATTAATATTAACAATATGCTTACTTGTAATAATCAACTGGTTCGTCCCATTGAGTTCAATTTATGGTAGTAGTTCTTTGTTAATCCACACACTCGTTGGTGGAGATTCATCCTTTGAGAATAATGAATGTGCTTACATTTCACAGAAATGTACCCAATTGATTTGGATTTGCTTTAACATGTTGAATGATGGGACAGATAGATTGATAGTAAGCCTCACCAGTGGTTAATTAAGTTGACCAAAAATCAACATTGATTCAATGTTTGTCTTTTCAACACTGAAAAGCATGGAATTGTCAACATTGATCCAATATTATTTAGCATTGAATTTTCAACATTGGTCCACTATTTTTTTAGCATTGAATTTTCAACATTGATCCAATATTACTTAGCATTGACATTTCAACCTCAACCAAATTGATGATTCTGATGGAATTTCAACATTGACTCAATGTCACAATGCTATCTGGGTGGTCAATCACAGGAGCTCTGATTTCATCAGATATTACTGTTCTTTGTCTTCGCTGACCACCTCGACCTCCTCTCACACAAACTCTTCCTCTCAGATTTGTATCCATTGTAGGGCCTCACAAACCAGTGTTCTCTGAACTGGCTTACTGTATATGTTCCTCACATCATTAGCCACAAGTGTGAGCAATTTTGAGTTGTTGTGTTCAAGTGGTGACATCTGTGCTTTAATTGTGTTTGACTTTTGTCACCTGTGCTCACCATTATGCAGCACGGGTGCATCACAATGAAAATGTGTTGGCAAGTTGTGTCTAAACAGGTGAAAAGTGCTTATGGTTTTGCCAAAAGAGTGATTGATTCAATCAGTGGGTTCAGGCAACTGAGCATTTGATTCAGACAATAGGGTTTAGTGTTTTAGCAATTGAGAAAAACTGTAAATCATTTAAAATAACTTCATTCGATGATTTTGAAGTAACATGAACAAATGATGTTTGTTTAACTTAATTGATTCATGTGGGACCGATCTACACAATTAAATCCAACACAGTGTAGTCGAGGCCATACGCACGTATAGATTAGATTAGATTAGATTAGATTCAACTTTATTGTCATTACACAAGTACAAGTACAAGGCAACGAAATGCAGTTTAGGTCTAACCAGAAGTGCAATAGCAGCAAGTGCAGGATATACAATGGATGCGTAAGTGCATGACATGGATATGTACTGAATATATATAAATATGTATAAATAGAGAGTTGTCTTACTATAAACAGAACTGAATTTACAGGTGAATATGTACAGTGAATAAATATACAGATGGCTATTACTATAAACAGAATTTACAGGTGAATATGTACTATGAATATAATATACAGATGGCTATTACTATAAACAGAATTTTACAGATAGAGGTATACAATACTATGTTAGGCTAATATGAGGAATATAGCAGTGGATTAGGGTAGTGCAATAAATTATGGACAGAGCTATCCGGAAAAAATAAAAAGTGTAAAGTGCAGTGGAAAGTGGTTGCATATTACAGTTAGAAGTACGGTGCAAAATGCAAATGTAAACATTGGTACTATAAATACAGTCGGCAGTGCAAATGAGCATAATCCAGTTAAGATATGGCAGTGCAAGATGCATATGTAAACAGTTGTTACTGTGATAAACAGTCGGTAGTGCAAATAACAAAGTGAAGGCGGATGTGAGGTAGGAGAGTTAGCAGTTTATGAGGGAAGTGGATCAACGGGGGTTTGAGTTCAATAAAGAGACAGCTCTGGGGAAAAAACTGTTCTTAAGTCTGCTGGTCCTGGTCCGGAGGATCCTGAAACGCCTGCCGGAGGGCAGGAGAGAAAACAGTCTGTGGGCTGGGTGAGAGGAGTCCTTGAGGATGCTGCGAGCTCGATGCAGACAGCGTTTCCTCTGGATGTGCTCGATGGCAGGCAGTGGAGTCCCTGTGATGCGCTGGGCAGTTTTCACCACCCGCTGCAGTGCCTTGCGCTCCGCAACAGAGCAGCTCCCATACCATACTGCCACACAGTTGGTCAGGATGCTTTCTATTGCGCAGCGATAGAAGTTCACCAGGATAGCCAAGGAGAGCTGATTCTTCCTCAATGTCCTCAGGAAGAAGAGGCGCTGGTGAGCCTTCTTGACCAGGCTGGAGGTGTTGGTCGTCCACGACATGTCCGCCGAGATGTGGGTCCCCAGGAACTTGAAACTGGAGACACGCTCAACAGCCATTCCATTGATGTGGATGGTGTCGTGTGTGCCTCTTGACTCTTTCCTGAAGTCCACGATGAGCTCCTTCGTTTTGGTGGTGTTGAGGAGCAGGTTATTATCAGCGCACCATGTGGCCAGGTGCTGGATCTCTTCCCTGTAGGCAGTCTCATCGTTGTTGCTGATGAGCCCAATCACCGTAGTGTCGTCCGCAAACTTGACGATGGAATTAGATCCATACACAGGCTTGCAGTCGGAGGTGAAGAGGGAGTAGAGAAACGGACTTAGCACACAGCCCTGTGGTACGCCAGTGTTGAGTGTGATGGACGTGGAGCAGGTGGATCCTGATCGAACATTCTGGGGTCTATCAGTTAGGAAGTCCAAAATCCAGTTACACATTGAAGTGTTGATGCCCAGGTCTCCAAGTTTGGCAATTAACTTGGATGGGATGACAGTGTTGAATGCTGAGCTGAAGTCAACAAACAGCATACGTGCGTAAGTGTTTTTATTGTCCAGGTGAGTGAGCACAGAGTGCAGTGCCATGGAAACGGCATCCTCTGTGCTCCTATTGCTGCGATAGGCAAACTGGTGTGAGTCCAATGTGGATGGTAGAGAGTCTTTTAGGTGCTCCAGGACCAGCCGCTCAAAGCACTTCATAACGATGGGTGTGAGTGCTACAGGGCGGTAGTCATTAGGGCACCTCGGGCTAGAGCTTTTCGGCACTGGCACAATGGAAGTGCGTTTAAAGCATGTCGGTACAGCTGCTTGGGCAAGAGACAGGTTGAAAATGTCTGTAAAAACCCCAGCGAGCTGCTCCGCACATGCCCTGAGCACACGTCCAGGGATGTTGTCTGGTCCAGCAGCCTTGTGCGCGCTGATCCGGCTCAGTGCCTTGCAGACATCTGTGGAGGAGAGTGTGATTGGTGGGTGGTCAGCTGAGGGTTTGAGCTTGGTGGCAGTTTCTCTGTTGTCTCTTTCAAAACGAGCATAAAAGTAATTTAGCTCGTTCAGGAAGTTGACATCAGTGGCTGCGGGGGTGGAGTGGGGGGGTTTGTAGTCACTGATGGCCTGAATGCCCTGCCACATGCGTCGAGGGTCAGAGTTGGAAAAGTGACCCTCTATCTTTAGCTTGTAGCAGTGCTTGGCCTTTTTGATGCCCCTCTTCAGGTTAGCTCTGGATGTACTGTAGGCTTGTGCATCTCCTGATCTGAAGGCAGTATTGCGTGACTTCAGCAGGAGTCGAACTTCCCTGTTCATCCAAGGCTTCTGATTAGGGTATGTGGTGATCTGTTTCTGGGTTGTAACACTGTCGATGGTGGTATTGATATGATCCAATACAGAGGAAGTGAATGAGTCAATGTCCGTGTGAGCGCCACTGGTGGCTTGAGAAGCAAACATACTCCAGTCTGTGTTTAGAAACCTTTCCTGGAGTGTGGAATCTGCCCCCGCAGGCCACACCTTGATGGTCTTTACTTCTGGCTTCACACGGTTGATGAGGGGTGAATATTTGGGTGATAGAAACAAAGAGAGGTGATCTGACTGTCCCAGGTGGGGGAGGGGTGTTGCAACGTAAGCTCCGGCCATGTTTGTGTAAACATGGTCTAAGGTTTTGTTTCCTCTGGTGTGGCAGGAAACATGCTGGTGAAACTTGGGTAGCACTGACTTTAGGTTTGAATGATTAAAGTCACCTGCAACAATAAACGCAGCTTCCGGGTGATCAGTCTGTTGTTTACTGATGGCTGCGTGAAGTTCTTTCATAGCAAGCTTGGCATCAGCATCCGGGGGAATATAGGCTGCAGTGATAATGGTGGAAGTGAACTCCCGCGGTAGATAAAACGGTCTACATTTAACCATGAGAAACTCCAGGTTAGCTGAACAATGACTCCCAACAATAGCAGAGTTTGTGCACCAAGCTTTGTTAATATAAATGCACAATCCACCCCCTCTGCTCTTCCCGGAGCCATCTAGTGTTCTATCCGCCCGGAGTGTGTGGCGTCCCGCTAGCTCAATAGCGGTGTCCGGTATTCCGCTGTTTAACCAGGTTTCAGTGAAGATTAGGACGTTACAGTTCAAAAGTTTCTTACTGTGTGTAATGCTGAGTCGAATCTCCTCCATTTTGTTCACTAGCGATCGTACATTGGCAAGGAAAATGCTGGGTAAAGAGAGCCGGTAAGGAGTTAGCCTTAGCTTAGCTCTTAGACCTCCACGCTTACCTCGCCTTTGTTTACGATCACAGCGCCGCCTTCTAGCACTTCCGCCCGGCCGGGCAGAGCGCATCGCCTCGGGCGTCCTAGCGATCTCAGGAAGGAGTTGAAGATTGTCCATAAAACTGTCGGAAATTCGCAAACCAATATCCAAAAGCTCACAACGGGTGTACGATGTAAAAGCACAACTGTTCTGTACGAACAGACCCGAGATGAACAAGAAAAATACCGCAAAATTGCAGAATCTGGAGAGACGCTGTATACGTGCTAGACGAGTATACGTGCTATACCTAATTTTTGCCCAGAAATGTTTTCTTATTAAGACTTCTAAGGATCAAAATGTGCATATTAATGAATTAAACACTATATTATTGCTATTATTACTCTAATTTACAACACACAGTTCATAAGAAATACAGTGGTGAGTGAATTCGGTTATTATTAAACAGTGTTGGGGAAGCTACTCTGAAACTGTAGTTTGACAAGCTACTTATAAATTAAAGTAGTTAAACTACAGTCAAGCTACCCTTCTGAAAAAGTAGTTAGATAAACTACAAGTTACTACCAAAATGCAGCTACATCAAAACTACTTTGGATTTTTTTTTCTACAATTAAATTGCATATTTACAAATAACTGAATAATCGTTAATGAAGAATGTTTTAAAGGGTAACTAAACCCCTGCTCAGAGCTTAACTCCACCCACTGGCAATTTTCAAAAAATGCTGGAAAAGTGGGCAGAGCTCAGCGGACACAGAGGGGACGAACCGAGGGCGGGGCCGAGCGGAGGGCGTGCACCTGAGACCCGCAGTGACGGATTGATTTACAGCTGTCTGACTCGCGAGTCGCAAAGATGGAGAATGACTGGAGTGACGCCAGCTTTGCAACAGAGCGGTCATTTCTCCTACCTTCACCTGAAGTGGAGGAGAGTGGATTGTCTGTAACAGACACAAACCCGGAGCCTTATCAATGCGAGCCGCTGCTCAAACTGCGTTAACTCCCGATGCCGACGATGCTAGTGAAGCAGCCGCGCAAGAGAACTGACATAATCTATCTGCGTCCGCGGCAACCACTTGCGTGTCAGGGTTTGAAAGCGCGTCTCATGTATGAAAATTATCTGTACACATGACGGGCGGCAATAATATCGCAAGAAAAGCCTGACGTGTACTGACAACTGCATTATTTAACCGTATTTTCTTCAATACAATGTTAAAGCAAGTGTCAAGTCAGTTTAATTCATAATGTTTACTTCATGTAATATGATAGTTCATACTGGAGTGAAGCCGTTCTCATCATGTGATTGGGGGAAACATTTCTGAGGGCGTGGTGAGCTCGTGCTAGGGGCGCGGATAGTGAGCCGTTGGAGGTGCCATCCTACGTCACGATGTACCACAACGTCCAATAGGAAAATTCAACTGCAGTAGCCACCGTTCAACCTTAAGAGGGCAGCACTTTGGCGGTTTTACACCATATTTTATAGAATTAAAACACTTTATACTCAAATGTCAAAACATTTACTCGAATCAATGAACAGCATTAATAAAGCCCCAGTATTACAGATCATTAACTAAAAAAAGTTGGTTTAGGGTTTAGTTACCCTTTAAAGGGGTGGTAAAACACATTGTTTTGAAGGCTTGATTGTGTTTGTGGGGTGCACTGTAACATGTGTTCATGCTTCGTTTTAAAAAAAATTGCCTTATTTTTCATATATTTGACCTTTATTCTACACTGCTCTGTCCCTCCTTGTAAAACGGTCTGATGCTTTCCGGGTTGTATGAAGCCAGTCCCTCAAAAATACGCAGTGGGCTCTGATTGGTTAGCTGGCCCAGTGTGTTGTGATTCGCTAAACGCCTAGTGCACGTATGTCGGAAACATCACGCCCCTTACCGGAGGCTATGCTTTGGTCAGTGTTAAACAACGGCGTCAATAAAACCACACCAATCTGAGCCCGAATCAGACCCAGAACATTTGAGTGAAGATGATCGAGCAGAACCTGTTCAGTCCTCAAGAGTAAAGACTGCGGATCTATAATCGCTACTGAATGGCACTGTTACTTTTATATATATATGTATTTTTAGAACGATTATAGCCAAATATCTGTCGCAAGAACTAACCCAAAACAAACACTAAGCACTGGCTTTAACTAGTAAGTTAGCCAAATCACACACAGAACCATGTTTAGCATGCCTGTAGATAAACAATACATAAAAGCTCTAATCAAAGAATCATTTACACTAATGCCAAGTTCGCTGTTGAGATTTTAAGGTTAGTGTTTGTAACGTTAGGTGTTCGTCGGATAACGTTAAGTATGAATGAGCATTTAACAGACTGGTTTGCAGAATAGCGCTGTCATCTGTTTACTTCCTTGCTACAACCTATTACAGGAAAACACATCGATGAAAAATAAATCAGACTTACAGGTTGTGGCCCGTGAACAGCTTCTGTTTGTAAATCCAGCTTTCAGGACAAGCCGTTGTGCATATCCTGTATTGAACTCGCGAAGTTTGTGTTGTCCTCCGTGAAATGTGCAGCGCGCGTCGTGCATCCACGCACCGGCAGTGTTTTTTCACGCAGCTGACGTTGTGCAAATCTGGCATTGAAATCGCGAAGACGGTGGATGTTTCCTCTGTTAGATGTGCTGCAGGGAGCCCTGCGCGCGCCTGATTCCCCGCTGACTCAAACACACGTGCATATAACATGCTGTATGTTAAACGCTCTGCAACGCACCCCCGTCCCAAGGAAGGCTGAACAGAGCAAGTACCCCAGACCTGCATTCCGGATGAATATAACAGCGTTTCCTCGGCATCGCGGCAACAACACTCCAGCCTACTATACCACAACAGCGCCGCGATACAAAATGGCCTCACCCCCCCGTATTTAATATTCTCGGAGGAGGGGTTTATGTAAATATTGAGCCTGTTGATGTCACCAACCCTGGAGGAATGTCTGTAGTCGCCTACTGGCCGTTTGCTGTAGTTCTTAGAAACTTTAAAAGCAAATATCTCCCTTTGCTTTAAACTTTGAACGTTGTAACTTTGCAGATGTTGTTTATGCTCAAGCAGCAACATTACACGTTAGCTAAAGTTAGAATAGTGAAATCGTGGTTTACCACCCCTTTAAGTTAAATGTTTGGGGTTTAATACAACACAATGCAATACAATTATGATAAGAGTAAAGTTTTATTTTGTAAACTATCCAAATATACAATACATAGTCTATATCTCAAACTGACTGTCAAAGTGCAAAAATCAAAGTGCTACAAAAAGCGACTTGGATACACAGGAGTAGACAAAAATACAGGTAAACTCACAGCACGTGCAGTGATGGTGACGGTGTGTGATCTGAGACGCGAATCAGACGCTGCTTGCGTGAACAAAGTGCACTTCATTCTGAAACCCGCTTGTTTTAAAAGTAACTGAGCTACTGACAAGCTACTAAAAAATTTAGTTAAGTTAGTGGCTACTTGTAGTTAACTACTCCCCAACGATATTAATTAATTATATGCATCATGCATTCAGAGCTTTTATAAGCGGCAAGTTCCCTTACAAACTAAAAAGTGGTGTGCGAATCACCGTAATCAAAGTGTGATGAGATTTCCACAAGCAATTCCTCGTGACCATTGATAAAACAGCCCATTTGAATCTATTGAGAGTTTACCACTTTAAAAACGCTGTGGAGTCAAACATGATCACCAACACATATTAGAAAGCTTTTTTAACTATTTGTGACCCCTTTACTAAAATGTTCATACCTTGTAGAATTGATAATGTATGAACAGAATATATTTTTCACTATATATTGTTGTACACCACTTTTTTAGGAATACACCACTGCTCAACATGTAGGAATAATAGTCAATTTAAATCAATTGAGCATTAAGACTGCGAATACTAATTTGGAAATGACTAGTACAGACCAAGAACATGTTTGAACTAGTTAATTGCACATTTAGCTGCAGTGTAGCATCTTCTTCTGTTTGGCATTTCTCTCATTCAGCTTTTTGTGTCTGAATCCATAATTTTATATGGAGAAATAGAAAGCATATTAAAATCATAATGATGTTCACACATTTTACTTCCTATTATATCAGCAAAATCATCATAGATACATTCTGAATATCAGTCTCTGAATGACACGTGTTTCTGATGCTCCACCGCTGCTCTTATTCACATCCAAACCATAAATCAGTGTAAGAATAATGAACAAACTGACTCTGAATCTGTTTCCATGTGTTTTTCTTAAAGTGAGCACAGGACTCGTCTTTGTCAATCAGAGGATGAAGTGGACAGAAGCTCAGAGTTACTGCAGACAGAATCACATTGATCTGGTCAGTGTGAGGAACCAGAATGAGAATCAACAGATTCAGAAGTTCATCAATGATAGTCACATATCTAATGATGTCTGGATCGGCCTGTTCAGAGTCAGAGACTCATGGCAGTGGTCAGATCAGAGTGACTCCTCATTCAGAGACTGGAGGTCTAATGAACCAAGTGGAGGAGATGAAAACTGTGCAGCCATCACCACGAGTGCTCTGAGACAATGGAATAACATCCCTTGCAGTGGCCGATCTCCTTTTGTGTGTCATGAAGGTGAGCAGATCCTCACAAAACACACACACTCCATCATCAGCTCCAGATATCTTAAAGTTCACGCTACATGTCTGACATGACAGATTCCTCCACAGTGTTTGTTCTGCATGTTGTTTTTGATCAGTCTCTCTCTAGTTTTTGCTTGTGGTTTGTTTTGTGTCCAGATAAACTGATTCTGATCAAAGAGAACCGGACGTGGTCTGAAGCTCTGAGATACTGCAGACAGAATCATGTGGATCTGGTCTCGGTTCATTCAGTCGAGATGCAGCGTGAGGTGATGAATGTGGTTAAAGGGGCGTCTACTGCGGAGGTGTGGTTGGGTTTACGTCACTCCTGCACTGTGAGACTCTGGTTCTGGGTGAGCGGAGAGACCGTGTGCTATCAGAACTGGGCTCCAGGGAACGGCACAGGAGACGAGGACTGTGAGAATACAGTGAGATCTGGAGCAGTTCAGTCTGGAGGAGATCAGCTCTGGATCAGCCTTCCTGAAAACAACACACTCAACTTCATCTGCACAAATTATGAGTGAAAGATATGTTTGTGTTGTTCTTTCTTCTTTTTTTTTGCTTTTTTTTTTTACTGCTTTCATCGGATAATGTGCTTTATATATATATATATATATATATATATATATATATATATATAATATATTTATAAAAATATATTGGCTATATATATATATGAATTTAATTAATAGCTAAAGAGAATCATTTAAGTCTTTAATATCAATGTAAAATTAAATTTTTGGGGCATTTAAAATACTAATGTGCACTATATGTTGTAAAGAACCCATGAACATAGGCAGAAGTAACGAATTACAACTACTCACGTTACTGTTAAGTAGATTTTTCAGGAATTTGTACTTTTTGGAGTATATTTTTAAATATGTAATTTTACTTGTGCTCAAGTACAAATTAAGCTAAATAATCGACTTCGTTACTTTTAAAATCACAATTCGTTACTGAGTATGCCTACAATTTGAATCAATATTCAAACCTTTGACCACCGGCATTTCGGTAGCCAATAAGAGATCTGATCGTAATCGGACCAATAAAAGGCCTGATATTTGAAGTAAAAAAAGCTCCTGCAGCGCAGCAACAGCTTCTGAGGGCGCTGATCATAACTGCACAGTGAAGGAGATTCACAGTGATTTATGGACTAAAAGTTTGGAGAAACAAACTGCATGGTAGTGTTGTCAAAAATAATATCTATATTTTGATACATATCGATTCTGAAATATCTGACTCGGTTCCAATACTCGTTGTTTGATGCGCGTTCTCGTTCTCTCTCCCCTCTGACAGCGAGTTTGACATGCGCCTCAGTTCAGAGCCTGAATGTCAGCGCAGAATTGCAGGTATTGCGCATAATTTTAATCATACCCGCAGGTTTCTATGACGTGTTTAATGGCAGATGTTGAGAGCGTGTGGTTTAACATGAGAGCACATTCATGTAATTGCAGAAAACTGAACACGAGCTCTCAAATATACACATGCCTCTCCTCTCACTCAGATATTGTGTGCGCGCTCTCACTGTGCCCCATGTAATCGTGAATTTTTGTGCTCTTGAACTAGAAATAAAAGTGATAGTTCACCCAAAAATAAAAATTTGCTGTTGATTTACCCATCCTCAGGCCATCCGAGATGTGATCCCCCCCCTTCTGTAGAACAGTAAAGATTATTTTTAGCTGAAACCGTGGCCCTTGCTGATTCATATAATACAAGTCAATGGGTGCCATCAGTTTGAGAGGCAAAAAAACATTTACAGACTAAACAAAATTAATACCTGTGACTCCTGACCATACACTGAGGTTTTACAAAGCAAAATGATCGGTCTGTGTAAGAAACTGAACATTATTTACAACATACATGTAATCCTCAGCAAACAGTCCTGAGCGTGTTCACAGTAGTCTGGAGCTGGAGCTGGAGCTTCCTGTCACATTATGACGTGTACGCAGAAGCCAACTTGCACGTGAGCTGACTCTGTTTTTTTTTACAGTAGAAAGGGAGGAAGCATGTGTTTTATTGTTTGTCAAAATGTTATTTTTCTTTATAATGTAAATGTATGTTAGAAATGTTTGGGAATGGGGCATTCATATAAATAACTTAGTCTGTCTAACTGCATTACTACATTCTACAGACATTACAGCTCAAACCGCTCTGTTTGATTTATCTAAATAAACATATTATACGGCTCTTAAGACACACTGCATATACAAATTAAGTGTTGTCATACCAAATACCTCAACAGAATTGAGGTAATTTGCTTTATATGTTCTTATTTTATTACTGACTGTTTACTTGTCTTTTTTGTCAATAAAATTCAGTTTGAAATCAAGCTTCTTTGTGCTGCGTGTAAGCTATTGCAACAAAGTTACCCTATTGTAAAGACACAATACACAGAGTGAGCAAATGTTTAAGTGAGATTATTGTAATGGTTAGTTGATCAATGTTTAAATGTGTAACAAAATACTAAATTAAAATCTATTCATTATATAAAGTGGACGTGTCTCTTCAGAAGACTTGAAATGAAACTGCTCCATTCAAATGGATTACTGTTACAACGAGTCTTGTGCTTTTTGAAGCTTGAAAATAATAATTTCCTTGACAAAATGAATGGACACAAATTGAGATATCAAAATGGCAGTATACAGTATGTGGAGGTTTTCCCCATGGTATTGAATATTATACTGAATATTGATATTTTTCAAGGTATTTATATACTTCGTCAATAAGGTAAAAGTGTGTTTTGTTGAAAGTAGCTATTTTCTAAATATATATATGATTTGATTAAATATATATTGGTACTTCATTAAATATCGCCGGCTAAAATGTAACTAGTACTCCGAGTAGTTTTTGAGAAGAGTAATTTGTACTTTTACTTAAGTACTTTTTTGACACCAGTACTTTCACTTGTAATTGAGGATTATTTTAGCAATGTAACAGTACTTGTACTTGAGAACAAATTTTCAGTACTCTTTCCACCTCTGCCTATGAAATAAAATGAGTGTTTATATGTGGCCTACATTTACTGTACATTTCAAATTTACAGTTGTTCTCTTCAGGAAAAAAAAACAAACAATTTGGATTCTTTTGGCAACCCAGCGCTGGGTCAAAAAGGGACGTACCCAGCACTGGAATGTTTTGACCCAGCATGATGGGTTAAATATTTGACCCAGTGTAATGGAGGCCAGGTAGTAGTCTCTGTGCAAGTAAACCTCACTCCTCTGATCTCAAGAGATGCTCTAGCGATTGACACTATAGGGGTTAGAGTGTCTGACTCTCATGCCAATGGACCCGAGTTTGAGTCCGCTCAGAGCGGGCAGGTTTGAACAGGCTTATACCAGCATGCTGGGTTGTTTTTTAACCAACATTTCTGTGTAAAATTACTACATTGCTGGATTAAAATGAACCCTAAATGGGTTTGAAATTAAAGCCAGAAATATTGGACATTATAAAATCACTTTTACACACAAAGAATGACTTTTAAATGGTAAAAATGTATTAAAAACGAAAACAAGGGCGATCATGGTCAAAAGTAACTTCAAAAGAGAAGAAAAGCAGAATAGATTTGCAAATCCACGGACATAGTTTTTAACAGTTCAATGAACATTGATGAATATAACTTCATTTAATACCAAATTAGACTTTTTTAACACAAGTTAACATGACTAAAGTTTTTTACAAAATAACTTCAGTGAACAAAAACCACAACATTAGCACTGACATTATAACATTTGCATAAATGTTACAAATAACACCGCTCCTCCTCTTGTCAGTCAGGATTTGGTATTCTGATCTGGTCATTTCTGCTCTTATCCCTGCTTGGCTGCATGGATGCGCAGGGAGTTCTTGCCCAGAATAGAATCATACCGCCAATCCAAACAAATGTATGCAATTGTCAATCATCTTGGACGATAGTGGTCCTGATAGAAGTGAATTTATTAAACAAGAGTAAATAAGGAGAAACATGGTCCGTGTACTTTTTCGTTCATTCGATTTTCCTTATAGAAATGGGTATTATAAAACAAAACGAAAAACAAGAATTCAGCTTGATTTTTCGTTTTTCGTTCAGAGGTGGAAAATTAATAAAAGGCTTGAATATTCGATTTCTAGACGTGGGCGGGAATTATACGCTCCTTTCTGCTGATTGGTCAGCCGAAGATCAAATTGCATCAGTTCTTCCTCAGTTCAGCACAGCAGAATAATAGTCCTGCGCTGCTACGGATTCTTAACGCGTTTATTGCAGCTACATTTCATCTTTTATTCACAAAACAATCTAACGAATGGCTCGACACAACCCGTCCCGGGGCAGAGCCTAGACAGGGCTTTCTCCTGTGTAGATATAAATTCACATACACTTTGCATCAGCTGGGTATGGCAGGATATATGAGGCTGTCATAGCCTACCTTGGTAGGAAAAAAAGGAGCCGTTTTTTGTTTTTTAATACCCGTTTCTATAAGGAAAATCGAATGAACGAAAAAGTACACGGACTCAACATAAACGTCAGGAGGGGGCAAAGTCAAAACAAATATTAAAAGAAAGTTAACTAATTTTACAATACTAACCTAGAAATCGGATAACAAACTAAAAGTACAATAGCTTCCCTCCCTTCTTAACATAAACGGGAGAAAACAAATAATAAAATAAAAAGACACCAACCTCCCTACCATGATCCGATTCAATAATGGTCAGGAAGGAAAATAGAGTTCAACTTAACAGAAAAATCACAACTTAGCAAAATGGTGGTTTACATCAAATGTCTTGTGTACCAGTTCTTTAACAATCACGATATAGGCTACACCATGAGGAACAAGTCAGTCCATCAAGGAAGCCATGAGAGTGGGGAGTTATACATCCATGGTTCAGGAGGTTTAAATAAACAGCAATCACTCCCGTCACCAATCAGGGCACTCGTTAGCAACTCCACCTGAGAGTAATTACAGCACTAGAGAGGAGACGAGTGCTGCATTCGTTTTTATTATGCCCTTCACTTGCTAACTTCCCTCCGTCTCGTTCACTCAGATGTGCATCATTGCTTACGTTGCAGGAGTGCCCACTACTGGCTGAACCTTTGCTGTGGACTGAACTGGAACGCCCTAGGCACTTGATCAGTTGGAATCCACTATGGAGTTGATTTATTATTTCTTTTTTCTTTTACGAAATTGAGTTGTTTCATAAAAATATCAGAGTTGTTTGTGGTGGGGTAAATTAAACGCGATATGCGGTGACGTCACATTCGTGTTGCATTGTGGTATATGAAGCTGTCTGAAGTGTACATATGAAGTAGACTCACTCCCTCAGGTAAATCAAGGGAGTGAGGGTCTGTCCATATAAACTTCCTTCATCCACTTCACGAAGTGGAACGCACTTCAAAATGGCGGCAGGGATTCCCCCGAGGGGAAGTGCTTAGGGAAGTTCGCAAGTGCGTGTCTAAAAGTGGAGTGGAGTGCAGCAAAGGGCCCTGTCCCAAATGGCACACTTCATCTGCACTTTTGGTCTTGTGGACTTACAATGGCTGTCGCGTGCGTGTGTCTGTTAAGTCCAGGAGACCGTAGGGTGTCCCATTTGTCATTTTAGGTCTCAAAAGGGTGCTCGTGAGCGCCCCCTTTGCGGTCGATATGTGCAAAGGGATACAACACTGGCAAAGTTATGACCGAACCCTCTGTAGTATTCTGCCATAACCAAAAAGCTATGCAGTTCCCTTTTGTTCACCGGCACTGGAAACACCAAGACGGATGCAATTTTTTTCATCAATCGGACATAAGTTACCCTAACCCAGTATTTACCCCAAGTACTAGCCTTGGCGAACTGACAGCCAGTTCTGATAGCACACGATCTCTCCGCTCAGCCAGATCCACATGTTCATGATGCAGTAGTTGTGTAAACCCAACCACACCTCCGCAGTAGACGCCCCTTTAACCACATTCATCACCTCACGCTGCATCTCGACTGAATGAACCGAGACCAGATCCACATGATTCTGTCTGCAGTATCTCAGAGCTTCAGACCACGTCCGGTTCTCTTTGATCAGAATCAGTTTATCTGGACACAAAACAAACCACAAGCAAAAACTAGAGAGAGACTGATCAAAAACAACATGCAGAACAAACACTGTGGAGGAATCTGTCATGTCAGACATGTAGCGTGAACTTTAAGATATCTGGAGCTGATGATGGAGTGTGTGTGTTTTGTGAGGATCTGCTCACCTTCATGACACACAAAAGGATATCGGTTGTTGCAAGAGATGTCATCCCATTGTCCCAGAGCCTTCGGTTCAATCACTGCACAGTTTTCAACACCTCCAACATTATCAGGTTGACCAGACCTCCAGCATCTGAATGAGGAGTTCCTCTGATCTGACCACTGCCATGAGTCTCTGAACAGGCCGATCCAGACATCATCAGATTTGTGACTATCACTGATGAACTTCTGAATCTGTTGATTCTCATTCTGGTTCCTCACACTGACCAGATCAATGTGATTCTGTCTGCAGTAACTCTGAGCTTTTCTCCAGTTCTTCGTCTGATTGACAATGACGAGTCCTGTGCTCACTTTAAGAAAAACACATGGAAACAGATTCAGAGTCAGTTTGTTCATTATTCTTACACTGATTTATGGTATGGATGTGAATAATATCAATATTACTATGAGATCTTTAAACTAAGGATGGGTAGATCTTTCTTTTTCTGTATTTTTTTTCTGTAATTCTGTAAAATCAATTGTCAGATATATTTGGCACAACATTCTAAAAAGGAGATTTGACTTGGAATATATTAGGGACCCACTTTATATTAGGTGTCCTTAACACACTATGTACTAACGTTTTAATTAATCATTTGATACATTGCACTTATTGTGTACATACATGTTTTTACATTGTACTTACATTTTTAAAAATACCTGCATGTAATTACATCTGTAATTAATTTCTGTAGTTACATTTGTAATTACACTGTTGACAATTCCCTTACACCTAACCCTACCCTTAAACTTACCCACACCACCACACCTGTCCCTAACTTTACCTTTAAACTTACCCACACGACCACACCAGTCCCTAACTTTACCCTTAAACTTACCCACACCACCACACGTGTCTCTAACTTTACCCTTAAACTTACCCAGACCACCACACCTGTCTCTAACTTTACCCTTAAACTTACCCATACCACCACACCAGTCCCTAACTTTACCCTTAAACTTACCCACACGACCACACCAGTCCCTAACTTTACCCTTAAACTTACCCATACCACCACACCTGTCTCTAACTTTACGCTTAAACTTACCCACACAACCACACCAGTCCCTAACTTTACCCTTAAACTTACCCATACCACCACACCTGTCTCTAACTTTACCCTTAAACTTACCCATACCACCACACCTGTCCCTAACTTTACCCTTAAACTTACCCATACCGCCACACCTGTCCCTAACTTTACCTTTAAACTTACCCATACCACCACACCTGTCCCTAACTTTACCTTTAAACTTACCCATACCACCACACCTGTCCCTAACTTTACCCTTAAACTTACCCATACCACCACACCTGTCCCTAACTTTACCCTTAAACTTACCCATACCACCACACCTGTCCCTAACTTTACCCTTAAACTTACCCATACCGCCACACCTGTCCCTAACTTTACCTTTAAACTTACCCATACCACCACACCTGTCCCTAACTTTACCTTTAAACTTACCCATACCACCACACCTGTCCCTAACTTTACCCTTAAACTTACCCATACCACCACACCTGTCCCTAACTTTACCCTTAAACTTACCCATACCACCACACCTTTCTCTAACTTTACCCTTAAACTTACCCACACGACCACACCTGTCCCTAACTTTACCCTTAAACTTACCCATACCACCACACCTGTCCCTAACTTTACCCTTAAACTTACCCATACCACCACACCTATCCCTAACTTTACCCTTAAACTTACCCATACCACCACACCTGTCCCTAACTTTACCCGTATTCCACCTCATTATCCGTAAAGGTGTTTTGCAATACAATTTGAACACAGTATGTACATTTTACTTATTTTTTTTATGTAAGTACATAGTAGTTAAGGCCACCTAATATAAAGTGGGGCCGATATTACATTTTGATGTTTTTCATTTACACTAAAACATTTTCTAATTTACATTACATTTTCTAAATAAAGCATATTTTGTTAAATAATTCTTTATTATATTGGGTATTTTACTCACTGTTGTTGCAGATTAATGGCTGGGTTTTACTACATATCAAATCATGCCATTCTCCTTTTCTTATCATAGCACAGCTCTCATCTCCGTTATTTGGTTCTCCAGATCCCCAGTTCCGATAGAGCGCAGGTTCACCTGAAGACCACTGCCATTTATCAACACCCGTCTTCTGCAGCCCAATCCAGACATACTCAACACCACCATCATTCACAGTCTCCTTCAGCTCGTTCATGTCGTTCATCTTGTCAACGGTGGCCAGATCTGTGTAATTCTCTCTGCAGTATCTCTGAGCTTCAGTCCAGTTCTTCCTCACGTTTATAAAGTGATACTGACGCTGAACACATTCAGATACGGAGCAGAGAGCTGTGAAAGAGAGGGTTTGATTTAATGCTTTTCATAACAGGGTCAAACCTGATGAAACTATAAACCATAAATAAAACAACAAACACACTCACCAATGAGAAGAAGAATGAAATATAGAGTTTGGTCCATTTCTGTGGTAGCAATAAATCATTTAAATACTCACATATTGTACCACAAAATTACCATGTCAAAAGTTTAAAGAATGAACATGTGAGTTGTTCTTACTTTAGAGGTCGTATGTTTCTGTCCTGAGTCTGATGTTTCTGTCTGCAGCTTTAAACTACGTGATTATTATATCTGCTCTCATTCGTCATCCAGCACATCACATCATTTGTGAATTGTTCTAGAAAAAAATTGTTTTACATTTTACTTCCTCTGTATATGTGTACTTACGCACATCTCTTCAAAGTAGGAAAATAGGTGTAGAAAATCGATTCTCCTTATTTGCATCTTTTCCCCTGTGTCAGTCTCAGTACATCTCTGTATTAAATATGATCTCAAACCGGAAAGCATCAAATACCTGGCCAAGCACTGACGGGATGAGCTGTTCATTGTGAAACAACTGGAGCAAAATGAAAGGGAATAGTTAATCATTTAACATTTAATCTTGTCATTTACTCACCCTCGTATCTTTCATATCAAACCTCATTGGTTGTTGGAGTGTTAAAAGTGAACAATATTTGAATGGAGAAGCTAAACATGCAGCACCATCAGAAGCATGAGTCCTGATTAGTCTGGATAGAGAAAGGAAAGAGTTTTATATCCATAACTCACAGATGGAGATTATGTGTAACTAGTCCGAGTCGACCCACTGCGAGCAGGATTCGAACCAGGGTTTCCGGTGTGGGAGGTGGGTGTGCTAACAAGGACGCTAAAGACCGCAGCCGCTAACGTCAATCACCAGATCTAGGCCAGCAGAGTGAGGTTTACACATACAGCTCTTACTGGCCCACGTTATACTCACCCCCATTAACCTCACTTCCATCCGGGTCACGGCACCAAATGTAACCGGTCCTATTTGACCCACTCTGAGCAGGATTCAAATCAGATCTTCGGTACGGGAGGCGGATGTGCTAACAAGGACGCTAAAGACCGCAGTCGCTAGTGTCAGTCGCCAGATCTTGGCCAGTGGAGTGAGGTTTACACACACAGCTCTTACTGGCCTACGTTACACTCACCCCCATTAACCTCACTTTCATCCTACCTTTTTGGCATGCCACATTACTCTGACCTGCTTATACTTGGAGACACTATTCCCTTCCAATACATATTTAGGGAGTGCCACACTTTGACAACCACTGGAATAGCCTATTGATTTGGTTTGATAGCTTTGCTGCTGCTATAGTCCCATTCCTGATGAACACCTTTTATATGTTTTACTGAGAGGCCTGAATGTTTTTTCAAGTGGGGACAGAAAATACTATCAGTGGTTTATATACTTTCAGAGAGTGTTAAGTACACAAGTATCATAAAGACTGGAACGTTCTGAAACGTCACAAGTTATTTCTTCTATGAGTCTGGCTTCAGGTATGAATTCAACATACAGTACATTTCATAAGAGTGTTTCCTTAACCATCGCGGGAAAGATGAATGCCTCAATGTACAGAGACATCCTTGATAAAAACCTGCTCTAGAGCGCTCTAGACCTCAGACTGGGGCGAAGGTTCATCTTCCAACAGGACAACGACCCAAAGTACAGCCAAGATAACAAAGGAGTGGCTACGGGACAACTCTGTGAATGTCCTTGAGTGGCCCAGCCAGAGCCCAGACTTGAACCCGATTGAACATCTCTGGAGAGATCTGATCATGGCTGTTCACTGACGCTCCCCATCCAACCTGATGGAGATTGAGAGGTCCTGCAAAGAAGGATGGGAGAAACTGCCCAAAAATAGGTGTGCCAAGCTTGTAGCATCATACTTAAAAAGACCTGAGGCTGTAATTGGTGCCAAAGGTGCTTCAACAAAGTATCGAGCAAAAGGCTGTGAATACTTATGTACATGTGATTTAGTTTTTTATTTTTAATACATTTGCAAAGACTTCAAACAAACTTTTTTCACGTTGTCATTATGGGGTATTGTTTGTAGAATTTTGAAGAAAATGATTAATTTAATACATTTTGGAATGAGGATGTAACAAAACAAAATGTGGAAAAAAAGTGAAGCTCTGTGAATACTTTCCGGATGCCCTATAAACATGCACTGTATTATTGTTATTTTTTATGTATTACATAAGTAATAGACATAATTAGAAATGTAAATCATTAAAAAGTTCAAAGCACAAAATAGAACGTAGAACCTGTACAGTGTTACCGTCCAACACAGACGTCAATATGCAAAAAGGGGAAAGAGATGGAAAATACACAAATATAGAGGAAGTGAATATGAAATAGGATTTTTAATAAACAAATGATGTGATGTGCTGAATAAGGGATGAGAGAAGATATAATGTGATTTTTCTTTACTCTATTTATGTTTCATGCTCCATTTTGGCCCTTTTGCAGTGTAACTGAATGGGAGAGAGAGAGAACTAGGGTGATTCTCTCAAAGAGGCTGCTTGTTTGTGTTTTGTATTGGGAAATGAATAAAAAATCTAAGTAAACCATCATTTGCTGTCCTGTTTGTAACTCCACCACACAGAATTAAGTGTTTTATAACTGGTGTCTCTGACTGTGCATTACGCTTGTTGCCGTGAGCCACCAGTTGCACGTGGTGCCGTGACCCGGATGGGAGTGAGGTTTAGGGGGGTGAGGCCAGTAAGATCTGGCGTGTAAACCTCATTTCCTTGATCTCAAGCGGCGCACTAGCGACTGATGCTAGCAGCTGTAGTCTTTAATGTCCTTGTTAACATGCCCACCTCCCACTGCGGTAGAGTGGCCACCCGTCCTATAAAATATGGAATAGTCCCATATTAAAAGCTAAAATGATGTGTCCCATATGAAACCAATATGGGACATGATTTGGGTTGTGTATGGGTTTCCCTTATATTTGCTCACTGAAGGTGGCAACCTGGTTTGAATCCTGAGTGGGTCGATTAGAATCGGTTATATTTTGTGCTGTGACCCGGAGGGGAGTGAGGTTTAGGGGAGTGTAACTGGCATAGGCCAAAAAGAGCTCTGAGTGTAAATCTCACTCCCCTGGCCTCAAGAGGCACTCTAGTGGTTGCAGTCTTTAATGTACTTGTTAGCGTGCCCGCCTCCCATGTCAGTTCGGATCCCGCTCAGAGCGGGTTGATTAGGACCGGTTATATTTGGTGCCGTGACCCGGATGGGAGCGAAGTTTGGGGGGTGAGTGTAACGTAGGCCAGTGAGAGCTTAGCATGTAAACCCCCCCTTGCCTCAAGAGGTGTACTAGCGACTGAGGCTAGAGGCTGCGGTCTTTAGCGTCCTTGTTAGCACGCCAGCCTTCCATGCCGGAGACGCCGGTTCAAATCCCACTCGGAGCTCGGAACTGATTACTATTATATTACTATTTTTTATTACTATTTTACAACTTTTGATTGTTTTATTTATTTCTAAAGAAGTCTTCAGTATATTTTGGTGTGCCTTAAGCAGTCATTCTGAACCAGTAATCATGTGTTTGACAATTCTGCGTGGATGGGATTAATTTTTTTTTTTAATTAGGACAACATTATTATGTAATTATTTGTCCCATTTTTATTTAAATAATTTAGCCTTTTTAATTTTTTTAAATGGCGAAATATATTTGACAGATTGGATCATAATTTATTATGCGTTGGGTAGGACCGGTTACATTCAGTGCCATGACCCATATGGGATTGAGGTTTTTGAGGTCTTTACTGTCTTTGTTAGTGTGCCCGGCTCCCACACCTTCGAATCCCGCTCGGAGCAAGTCAATTAGGACTGGTCACACATGTTATCTTGTACATTTACATGTTCATGCATGCACTCAGTTTAAACACAATTTCAATCAAATATTTTCCTTTGTAATATTGTGTCTGGTTTTTATAAGATCATAGTCTAATCTGATTGTAGACTGTACATGTAGATACACTAGCCTGGTTTTACCAGACTATCGTACATTTCATTTGCACATAGAGTCTGGCCACTCTCCATTGACAACCATTTACTTCTTTGAAGGCGGGAACTCTGTTGAAGTTTAAAACTATTGGATCTGCCCAGAGTCACTCTGGATCTGCCATAACCAATCGCTAACGTTTGGTCGTGACGTATGTCATGCGCCGTTCGCCTCGGTTTCTCATATGGAAATCCGTAAAAATAACTGTAGATTGTGCAGCCAACTCAGTGATAAAACCTAAAACTCGTGCATTCAGATGGTGATTTATTCACAGTGGAGGGGAGAGTTTTGTGATCGGGAACGCACTGCTCACATGGTCCGTAGCATGATTGTATGCTGTAAATAAAATGTCATATGCTTGGTATGATAAGAATAAATGCTGCCGTAAATAACCTCTCAATTCAAATGTTTACGTGCTTTTCTTTTTTTTAATTTTTGAGTGGTGATGAAATATATTGCTCTTTTAGATACTTGCCAGCATTTAAAGAAATACAAGTCTAGAAATGCATCCAAATTACAGCGAAGCGCAACCGCACGGTGCTCTGCAGGGGTCAAAAAGGATATAAACAGTGAATTTTGAAGTGATATATTCTTGAAAACTCAGAGATGTGGATTCAGACAGCAATTCATCCTTGTGTGGTGTTCAGGTCTGTGGGACACGTTTTTGTTTTTTATCAAAAGAAAAATGATACGATTAATTATTTTTTCAAACTCAGACCCATTGGCCTTGGCTCATTTTCTGTGAAGAGCAAATATCAGAACACATTTTCAATGACCACACACTGTACACCCCCCTACACATTTATATTACATACAGGATGTTCGGGTCTAATAAAAGTGTAGGTCTTGTGTACTTTCACTCCATCCTGTACCTTCACATAATATGGGCCTGATGTTAGTGTGTGTGTGTGTGTGTGTGTGTGTGTGTGTGTGTGTGTGTGTGTGTGTGTGTGTGTGTGTGTGTGTGTATGTGTATGTGTATGTGTATGTGTATGTGTGTGTGTGTGTGTGTGTGTGTGTGTGTGTGTTTATGTTTGTCTATCCCGGTGAGGACTTCAATCTGTATGCACACTGACTCATGGGGACTCGTGTCACCATGGGGCCATAAATTGAGGAATTAAGCTTCTAAATCATACAGATTTTTTTTTTTTTTTTTGGAAAATGTAAAAATGCCTTTAGTTTTGGGTTTGTGTGTGTGTGTGTGTGTGTGTGATGGGTAGGTTTAGGGGTTGGGTTAGTGCAAGAGGAGAGAATATACAGTTTGTACAGTATAAAAACCATTACGTCTATGGAGAGTCCCCACAAAGATAGTCAACCAGACGTGTGTGTGAGAGTGTGAGTGTAAGTTCTGCCCTTGTAAGTTCCAGCACAAAATTACAAAATTCAAGCACCAACACAGTCTGCTCTCACTTTCCTGCACATTTTACTCTCTGTCTTCCGGGAACCAATCTTTATTTTCTCATACTCTATCCCGGCTGCAAATTGGGGGCGGGACACAATAAATATAGCTTTTCCAATGTGATTCCTTATCACAACTGATCAAGATGGCCAAAAGATTTGCTGCTCAGAGGGCCCTACAATTGATTTAGGAAGAGAGTGAAGCTTTTGATGATGTAGAGCAGGGGTGGCGAACATCGGTCCTGGAGAACCACAGTCCTGCATAGTTTTGCTTCAACCCTAATCAAACACACCTGAACAAGCTAATCAAGGCCTGAATGTTACTAGAAAGCTACAGGCAGGTGAGTTTATCAGGGTTGAAGTCTCAGGATGAGTCTTTAAAGAACGCTTTTGAACAGGTCCGATCTAATGACGGTTGACCTCTCCAACCTGCTCGACTGCTCTCCTATCCATATTTTGCTATAATAAAAGACCCAATTATTAATACCCAAAAGCTGACGGGAAATCCTATTCCAGGCGGCTCATTGTAATCCAATGGCTGAACATTTAGGAAAAGTAACGACACTAGATTATCTCATGGTTCGATTTTTTTGGGTCGGGCATTCACGAGAACGGGCGCAGAGGGTGTGTGTCTTGTTGTGAATGACAGTTGGTAAACCCACCGGCCACCCCAAAAGCATTGTTTCGCCCTCTCCCATTAATGCAGGTCCCCTTTAAAAGAATTAGGATGGATTCAGATGTTGTTGACATGATTGTGCACAAGTCCAAACTTTATTTTATGAGCTTTCATATATACTTTCTATTAGGCATCATGTCAATCATCAATAATAACAAAATAAATCAATAAATTGCATCACTTTTCCTTAGCTTTTCTCAGCTGTGATGTAACATAATAACTTCCAAACATGATCAACATTTTTTGCAAAATTTGAAAGGTTTTCAATAAAATGAGGACATGCACTTGTACAGTGTTCATCTTGTTTTTTATTTGTTGTTGTTTTTAAGAGTTAT
Organism: Gobio occitaniae; assembly: GCA_033150135.1. Lineage (NCBI taxonomy): Eukaryota > Metazoa > Chordata > Actinopteri > Cypriniformes > Gobionidae > Gobio > Gobio occitaniae. Next base: position 12,426 of record JARQWZ010001426.1, on the reverse strand, counting down.
AAGCCATTACTTTTAAAGGGGTCATGACCTGGCTTTTTTATTTTTATATAGGTCTACTTGTGACTTTCGCATGGTTTTCACATTCAAAAACATCATAATGAATAAGTAATAGGCTATTTTCTGCCATGGTTTTGAGCCTCTCTCAAGACACGCTCGGTTTTGATGGGCGTGCCGCACTAAACACTTGGGAGTAAACGCCCACAACTAGGATTGGATAAGATTTGCATATTTAATGAGCTTCGGCTCCTTGGTGAGAACGCGTGAGGCATTGTTTTGAAAGCTGCAACCGGAATGATTCGTCCCTCAGGGCTCGCAAACTGTCTTTATCAAACAAACACAATGATTTATCTCTCATCCACCCGCAATTAATATTAATGTTATTTTACATTACTTGGCCCGCCCGATCGATGGATATAAGCACGAACCGCGCATCACACACACACACGCGCTAAGTACGTTGCAAGTCAAGAGAGTGAGCAACGCACATCCCCGTGACGTTGGGCTTTGCGAGCCCTGTAATAGTGGTAAGTTATGTTTAGTTAGACATGTACACAATGTAACATTGTATTTGATCTGTAACAATGCATTACTCACATTAGTGTGTTGCTTCATTCGTTCATGTAATCTCATCCTGTCTGCCAATCCAGTCTCTTCTTTGCAAACGAATCCGGTGAAATGAACATACGTGCAACGTCTTCCCCTCGTGAGCTGGATATTCATTAAAAATAAAGTTCAACCACACATTTCCAATATTAGAATCCGAAGGAAGCTTATGCTGCGACTGTGTTCTTCTACAACCAGGCACAGCGCAATATCTTGCTATCTTCAGCATGTTTATTGCTCGGTAGCGCGATCCGTTTAGCTCCACGAGTCGGTGGGCGGGGCTACAGAAGCAGGCGTACATATATTTATCTGTTGAGACGGCGTTTCTGCATTCTATGACGTCAATGGTCGACATATTCTGAGATTGAGCGTTTGCTGGGCCTGGTGTCAATAAAAGCTTTTCTTTGACTAACAAGGAGGTTTTCAGCTCTGAAACTTACAGAATATTCTTATATTACCATGACCTTTTATATATCAAAGGCTCAAGGGAAAGTTGATTTCTCAATTCATCACCCCTTTAAGTTTGCCACGTGGAATCATTAAAAAATGCCATCAGGGTGTAAGTGGTTGAACAATAAATAAGACGAAATGAAATATTATGTAATATGACTAGAACAAGAAAACTCACTCTTTCTCCTGTTTCATGTCAGAGATTTTAATATTTTCCACCCTGAACGTCTAAATGTGATGTGGACATAAACAAATGAGTGACGAGGATGTGTTTACATGCAAATGTGTTCATGTTTTATAAACAAACAGTAAACAGCAGAAGTATGAAATTAAACAAAATAAGAATTTTCAGAAAGAGACAAATTCTAAAAAAATGCATTTAATGTTTTAATGTTCACATTCCAGCCAATCACAATCAAGTATTCAGAGGAAATAGAGACACGTTTATTCTGAAGCAGAAGATGAAGTTATTATTTCAGTGGATAATGAGAGTCCAACAACCTTTACTAACATTATAAATGAACTTCAGGGGAATGAAAGCACTTTAATGTCTTTATCTCGTCTCCTCCTCAACACCAGGAGGCTCAGCTCTCAGAAGAGGAAAGAAGAAACAAGGCCAAAAAAAATCCATCTTTTCCCCAAAAAGCCAGAAAGGAAAAAAGTGGCCCCAAAAAGAGAAACACAAACATATATTATATTGATGTAACACGAGTTGTACAGTCCAGCAATAACATTAGAGCAACTGTTTAGTTATTAAAGTTAAAATGTAAATTATGAATGTTCATGTGTAAAGAATTGTTGGATTAAGGTCCATATTCATATTGACGGATACTGACACACGTCAAGATGCAAATGAAGGGAAAGAGTTGGACAAAAACACAAAAATAGAGGAAGTAAAATATGATATAGGGGTTTTCAGAGAAATAAACAAATTATGTGATGCACTGAGGGACGAGAGCAGATATAATAATCACGTAGTTTAAAGCTGCAGACAGAAACATCAGACTCAGGACAGAAACACACAACCTCTAAAGTAAGAACAACTCACATGTTCATTCTTCAGACACAATTAGACTTTGAGATGTTAATATTGTCTGAATGATTGTGTTTCATTCATGCTGCTGTTAAGAAACTGAAACTGTCATATTTTAAAATTAATCTGTGAATTAATTTATTTATTTTAAAATGAATCTGTGAATGTTTGATGTCTGAGTTTTTAAATGTGTTTCTTCCTCAGAAATGGAGCAAACTCTATATTTCGTTCTTCTTCTCATTGGTGAGTGTGTGTTGTTTTATTTATGGTTTATAGTTTCATCAGGTTTGACCCTGTTATGAAAAGCATTAAATCAAACCCTCTCTTTCACAGCTCTCTGCTCCGTATCTGAATGTGTTCAGCGTCAGTATCACTTTATAAACGTGTTGAAGAACTGGACTGAAGCTCAGAGATACTGCAGAGAGAATTACACAGATCTGGCCACCGTTGACAACATGAACGACATGAATGAGCTGATGAAGAGTGTGAATGATAATGTTCATGATGTCTGGATTGGGCTGGAGACGACGGGTGTTGATAAATGGCAGTGGTCTTCAGGTGATCCTGCGCTCTATCGGAACTGGAGATCTGGACAACCAAATAACGGAGATGAGAGCTGTGCTATGATGAGAAATGGACTATGGGAGGATTTTCCCTGTAGTGATACTCATCATTTCATCTGCAACAACAGTGAGTGCAGCTATTTAAAATTACAACAAACATTCATTTAAAATTATGCACCATATGCCATTTTTTAATGCAATATTAAAAAATATTATTTTTAATTGATTGTGAATATTAAAGAGACTGTGTACACAATATTTTCCAGAAGAAAAAAAAGTATTTATTGTTATCACAATAAGAACCTGCAATTAAAGAGCCAATAGAAGAAAACACACACACACACACACACACACACACACACACACACACACACAGAGGGAGGGAAAGAGATTGATACTGATCTAGGCTGTGTTTCCCAAAAGCATCAAGAGTTAAGTTGATCGTAGAGAACATTGGTGTCAATTGTCTTCACAATCAACTTGGGTTCATGATGCTTTTGAATTGATAATATTCATATTAAATATAGCAGCAGTGACTAGAGCGGATAAAGCTTGATATTTTCAGCCTTTAGGATCTCAACACAAACCTGTCATTTCTTAAAGGGTACAAAACACAGTTCTGCCAGTCTGGTGTTAATCTTGAATACCTATAGAGAACATCCTTCATATCTCCCAAGAGTCTTTAGTTTTATTATATTTATAAAAGACAGATACACTGTACCGATTCTTTCAGGAAACAGCCAAACCCATCAACGAGCTTCATTCGGGTTACGGGAATGGCATTTTGTGTTTAGACCATGAAATCAACAGTCACTAAAGAAGTGTGTTTCTGGTTGTGAGGGAAAGATAACCTGTTTAGCATGAGTTATTTGAAAATAGCATTAGACCCTCCCTTTAACACTAGAACCACTGCTGTTTTTTTACTAAAATTTTGTTTTTTTTACAATCCCCTGTTGTTCAAAATTGTTTAGATAAAACCAGATTAAAAACGGGGCATTTATACCTAGAAGTGCCAGCAGGTCAAATGTACCGGTATATAATTCCTTTATTTCTGCGCTGTTTTTGAGCAACGTGAAGGCTTACTGTAAACAGTCACACAACACACGGTCAAATGAAGATGCTTTAGCCTACGCACAAAAGTTCAAACTTTGGATTAATTATTAATTAATTATAAAATAATATTTACATTTACATTTATTCATTAAGCAGACACTTTTATTCAAAGAAAATTACAACTGAGGACTACAATAAGCGGTCCGTCGTGAAGAGGCGAAACATCACAAAAAGTGCTTGTTTTGGACATGCTTAGGCAATGTCCACACGAACACGGGTATTTTCAAAACCGCAGCTTTTTCTATGAGGTTTGGCTGTTCGTCCACATGCAAACGTAGTATCCGGTTACTGAAACCGGACTTTTTTTAAAACTCCGGCCATGGTGAAGTTTTTTAGAAACTCCGGTTACAGCGTTGTCGTGTAGACGGTGAAACCGGAGATTTCGGCTTGTTAAGTCGAAATGTGCGCCGTTATCGCTTTTGTTTATACATGAGTGGAGTCTATGCAATGGCGGACATAACTTTTAATAACTCTGCTAACAGCGCTTATTACATATATACAGATACATGCGCAGTTATCTCATTGTATTGCAGAACAGAGGAGCCAGAATACAATAATACAACATAGTAAGGCAAGTGTGTGAAGCTTCAGTCCACTTGGGCCTGCCCGTGTGTGTATACAGTTACCTGTCACTGAGTCAAAAGTAAACTTGTAGAAGGGTTTCACTGAGCCAATGGCATCCCTCAGTGCATCTGTGCCGTGGATGGGGCACATGTGGAAATAAAGCAGCCAATCATAGCGCGGTTTTGCGTTTTCATGTGGACAGAGATTTTTTTAAAACTGTGCTTGTGTGGACGCGATTGTTTTTTAAAATGGAGAAGGAAAAACTCCGGTTATAAAATTACCCATGTACGTGTGGACTAGGCCTTAGAGTAGCATAAGCTAGAATAGGGAGGGAAAAGAGGAAAAAATAGTTTTTTTAAAGATGAGGTTAAGTGCTCACGGAAGAGATGAATCTTTTGAATGTTGTGAAGGCGGGGAGATCGTTCCACCTGCAGGAAACGGTGAATGAAAATGTTCTGGAGACTGATTTCATGTTAAACACGCTTACCCACAGCAATTTCAGCCATTATCTGTTGAACTAAGGTGCACAGTCATGGACAAAATTACAAACATCTGCCTTATATAACCACTAGAGGGCACTAAAATACCATTTTATTTAGTTTAACCTCTAATAACATGCAATTCAACACCATGACTATCATTAGAATTAATGTTCTTTTTAACTTAACATCAGTGGTGCTCTGAAAAAAAAGATTGTTCAAATTGCTTTATTAAACTGAGCTAAAGCAACACAACTGCTATACATTTTGTCCTAACTTTAATTTGTGTTCAATCCAATTATAAATAAGTCAAACTGAAGTTTACTTAATCAAATGAAGCAAATGTGCCATATTGTAGTAGTGGGAAGTTTGGATCATTTTACTGACTCGGATCTTTGAGTCTCGTTCAGCAAAATGAACAAATCTTTTTTTGAGTCATTTCGTTCATTTCAGAAAAATATAATTAAAATGACATGTTAAATAGCCCAACCCATCTAGTACTTATGAAAATGTTGATTACATTTGTAAAACTAAATAAAAATAAACTATAGGGTACTGCAACCAAAGCCAAATGATAAGAAACTGAAACGTTTAATTAATTGATTAGTTGTTGGGTCAGGCTATTGCAGTCTAACTCTGTTAGTTCACCTCACCTCCTGATCCAAGACATTCTTTCTTTTGCAACTTCATATTTATCACGTTTGTTCTCCGCCTCTCGTGTCTTCGAACTCTTCGAGATGTTAGTTGTCGACTCGTCTGTGTCTGACTCTGATCTGGGGCCGGGCCGGGCCATGTGACACAGGTCCGGGAACAGAATGATTAGTTCATCTTTCGAGTCTCGAGTCTCGAGTTCGGGTTTGAGTCTTTCGTTCTTCCTGTCAGTCCCACAGAGTCTATGCTGTCAGTAGCAGAAACAGAAAAGATTAGTTCTTACGAGTTCGGGTTTGAGTCTTTCGAGTAATAGTCTAATTGACTTGAATTTGTGATGTTAGACTTGAATAGTCAATATATTTCCCATGTTTGTATATGTCTGATATTAACTGAGAATTATATATAAAAAAATAAAAATAAAATAAAAAAATAACTACGTGCTTGTTAGTAAAAAGGTTGTGAACTAGTGTTCAATACAGTGAAAAGTCACGTGGCAAAAGAACGAATGACTCAAACGTCAAACCCGAAAGACTCGTAAGAATGAATCTTTTCTGTTTCCGCTACTGATAGCATACACTGCATGAAAAGTGGGATTTTCGACCCCGTAAACGCCTGTAGACTCCCGGAAATCTCCCTAATTTTCGGCAGTTTTCGACAATTTAGAGGCAGCGAACGTCGCGATCATCTGTGCCACAAATTGTCGTAAACGAACCATGACGTAGGTGGAGAGCCCCCCGCGGAGAGACCGCGCGGAGGTGCGACGCCTCTAATTAGCATATGAATAGCAGCGAAACCAGAGAGTCAACGGCCAGACTTGAATTTACTCACTCACTATTGGGTGAAGCCACTACATTTAAAAAAGAAAAATCCCTCGTGATTGGTTGGCAGATCACTGCAAACCAATCATTATTGGTCCCCCTGGCTCATTATAAATGTAAACCCCAATAATAATAATAAATATATAATTTATGTTGTAATAATTTGTTTTATATTAATGTTATTGTGCTATGAAGTATTCATACCATCAAGGAATATATGGGAAAATTATACGGGCCGTGCCGTTCATTCAAAGAAAGAGCTTCATTTATAAAACACAGCAGTTTATTCAAAAAAAGAGCTTTATTGTTAAACACACAACTATGTACAGTGCAGCAGTAATGTCTCGTAATTTAATGTAAAGTTCGGAGAGCTCCAGGCTGCGAGAGGGCGGTGGCCGCACAATCCATCCAGACACCCCGTCAACAAAGCCGTCTTCCTCATCAGATATGAGTTCAATGGTCGCGAACTTCCAAATGTCCACCTCATCCAGCACACTCTGGCTTCCAGCAACTGTAATACAATCCATAAAGACAATAAGCAACCTGAAAAATACTCACATTGACAAAAAACGGATCTAATATAATAAATCTTACCCTTTTTCTTCTTGATCGACTCCGAGCTAAACTTCGCAGTTTCAGCCTGCGATGTAAGTTCAGGTTGTTTGTATCTGAAGCTGCGGCGTGTCGATTCATAATACGTCTTACAGGCAGCTGGAAAACAATTACATGAGACTGGTATTAATAAAAACAGTCACGGTAAAATTAAACAAGGAATGAGAAACACATTAGAAGTTACTTACACACAATTTTGTCGTGATCAGCGGTTAAATCTGGACTCGCGGAAATCGCTCCAAGCAGATAAGAGCTCACGGCTTCGTTATGAGGCGAGGATAGTCTGTGAAAACAAAATGTGCAGTTTTAAGCTCGGATCTATTAACGCATCCATTTCCTTATACAGCTGAATAAAAGCATATTCTTTAAATCGTAACGTTACATTACCCATGCTCTGGTTCATAGCGCCTGCAGTTTGCCTCAGAGTTGTGAAGACGAAGACAGCCTCCTGAAAATGAGTCGAAAAAGTTGGTCGCGTTCATGCAGAGATTGAGTTGAAGACGGCGTCCTGTCATAGTTGATCACGAAAAAGGAAAGCAGCAAAAAAGATACGAAATGTAAAAAAAAAAAAAAGTTTAAAGCTCGTCTTCTACGCGTCATGGCCATGACCTCGACCTCGCACGTCATTGGACTAGGGCTCTACTATGGAACGCGCCCGGGGCCAAATCTCTTTATACGAAACGCGTGACTTATGACTGTTTCAACACGCCCTGTTTTCCGCGTCAACGCAGCAATTTTTTACGTGTTTCTTTTGTATGTGTAGACACGCACATTCTGGTCGTGTAACATGCATACACACACAGTCGACGCACAGTTTTAACATTTGAACGTGTTTCTTAACGCGCACATTCTGTACATGTCGAAGTGTAATATATATATATTTTTTTAAAGCAGACTTACCTTTAGATGTAGCCTAGGCTACATACATATTAATATAAGATATTAATTAATTGCTTAACTGACTACTGTGCTAGAGTAAAGTAGCCTAATGTTACAATGTATATTAAGTAAATGCTTAATATTATACAATTATTATAATTTATCTATATGGGTTATTGTTTGTTTTTTAAAGTTAGGCTATATATAATTTCTAAAAGTATATATAGGCTAATTTACACAGCACATATTTATAACTGAAAACACACACACACACACACACACACACAACTTTATTCACTTTCACATAATGTTTTTTGTAATTTGGTGTTTAGTTTGTTGCATAGTTTGTTTATACTGTTCTGTCTCTGTTTTGTTTCCAGGAACATCTGATGAGTGCTATAATAAAATGACTTCATTATATTTAAAATATGTTTTGATATACATTTTATTTATATTATTAATATTTTATTTACCCATAAACGTGTCTTTAGGAAGCCATAAGTTATAGAGACAAGAATAACTTTTGCCATTTAAATGCCACATTAATTTACTGAGGACCCATACAGCCAATGATCATGTGTGAAAACACATACATAAATTGATCACTTAGAAATCAAAACTAAGGTTTGAGAAAGAAAGAATATGCATACAACAAAATATATTGTTTCATAGCAGCTTCAGTAACAAGTTCAAAACAAATTCTGCTGTAAACCGGCTCTAACAAGCCAATATAGTGTCAATATTCAGCTCAAGTGACTTCAGTGTTGATTCAGTTCAGTTGATTTCAGTTCAACTGTAAATTCCTCAGTTGTGCATATTTGTGTGTAGTTAGATATATGCAAAAACAACATTTTTGGAAGAGTTAAAATAGTTTTGCACAAAGTGTTGCTTTTGCAAGCGATGTCTGATGTTTTGCATGTTGTGTGTTTTGTGTGTAGAGTTACAAGAAATGTAGCCATATTTTCAGAAATTGTGTGTAAGCAATTAGATAAAACTGTAAATGAATCCAGTTTATTTTAGTTCAGGACTCATAGTCCAGGTGTTAGTAATCTGTGCTTAATCTTTGTTCCAGGCAACAATTTTTTAACTCACGATTTACTAGATTAAGGCCTACTCTTGGCATAATTTAAACCCTGTCCAGGAAACCACCTCTTGAAAATCTGCATTGATAATTCATAAAATGTGGTGTGAGCTCAATTTAAATGACAATTACAGAAAAACACAATCTGACTTTACTATAAACACACAAACTTGTACTTTTCACATTTATGATTAATAGCCATTTAAAAAATCATACACAGTGCAGGGTGGAAAAATTAATGTTGGTATGTAAACTGTATGCTTTACTTGATTTATTTGTGTGCTTTGGTTCATTGTCTTGTTGCATCACATAACCTCTCTAAAGGTTGAAGACATGAACTGCTGTCCTGTTTTTTTTTTTTTTTTACATAACATTGGTTATTGCTAATGACATATAGAGTAATTAATCTACACTGTGAGCCCGGACAAGTTGAATCTACTTAAAAAATTTTAGCAAACTGGCTGCCCTAAAATTTTAGGGGGGGGGACAACTGCCAAGCAAGGCCCACGTCAATATCCGACAATTTACGGCAGTTTTCGGTGTTGCCTGCAAATTGCCGTGCACAGTCATAAACCTGAAGTTCCACGGCAATCTACAGTGCCACATACTGACGAAAATCCCAATTTTCATGCAGTGATAGACTCTATGGGACTGACAGGAAGAACGAAAGACTCAAACCCGAACTCGAGACTCGAAAGATGAACTAATCATTTTTGTTCTTTCCAGTACAGATTCAGCGTAATGCGCATGCGCGGTCAAAATGAACGAATCGTTCATAAACGACACATCACTACCATATTGTTTCAAAGCTTCGAATCAATCTGACATCCGTCTCTACAGCGACACCTAGTGATCACTTACATGTGTTGATCTGAAATAACCTTGACAATGATCCATGGGAAAATAATAATAAAAAAAATAACGTCTATCTGACAACTACATGATCTTGGTTTTGTAACCTGTAGCCTCCTCAATGTGAAGAACTATAGGTTTGTTTCTTTGGTCAAGAAAAATTAACATTAAAGGGGTGATGAATTGAGAAATCAACTTTCCCTTGAGCTTTTGATATATAAAAGGTAATGTTAATATAAGAATATCCTGTAAGTTTCAGAGCTGAAAACTTTCTTGTTAGTCAAAGAAAAGCTTTTATTGACAGCTGCGGCCCAGCAAACGCTCAATCTCAGAATATTTATTTTTAATGAATATCCAGCCCACGTGGGGAAGACATTGCACGTATGTTAATTTAACCACAGAGTAGTGACAGGATGAGATTACATGAATGAATGAAGCAACACACTAATGTGAGTTGTTACAGATAGTATTGATTATGTGTACATCTCTGACTGAAGTGTTTGGGTACGGTTCGTGGTTATATTCATCGATTGAGCAGGCCAAGTAACATATAGAAAAACATTCCAATCAATCGCGGGTGATGAGAGATTTATCATTGTGTTTGTTTGATAAAGACTGCACTGAAAAAAATTATTTGTTGAATTTACTAAAAAAAATTATCGTAAGTGGTTGCAATCAATTGATTTTATCTCAATTTTAACAAACATATTAAGTTGAACTTAATCAATTTTAATTAGTTACCTTAATATAAAAACAATTAGTAATTCCAGCCCAATTTAATCATGTTACTTATACTTAACACATTTAGTTGAACTTAGAGGTTAACGTTAAAACTGTTCTCGGTGGGAACGGCTGATGACGACTGAGCTCAAAAACGTTGAAGCAACTTTAAAATAGGAGCTATCTTTATGAATAAACGGTATATTTTACGTTTATAAAGCAACATTCTTGCCAAAAAATATCTTAAAAGTACATTACATGACATAAATCGGTAGTATTTGTATATAAGGCTGCCGGCGCGCGAGGTAACTTATGTGATCGATGGCAGCTGTGGAATTTGTCCAATATGCGTTCTGAACCTTTTATATTCTTTAACGTTATAGCAACAAACTATTTATTGTGATAAACAGTAATGTATAATATGAGATATTACTTACCGTGCGAATCCATCGAATGGTGAAACTCGATTCAACTCTCACTGCGTGAAACCTATGCGTGAAACTGAATGGCAAAGGCGCCAAAGAAAGTATTCTTGCGCATGCGCAGAGAACCAACCTTTTTTATACTGACTTTAATTAATTTACATAGCTTGGTTCAAAACACATGTAATACAATTAATTTTTTTATACTGACTTTAATTAATTTACATAGCTTGGTTCAAAACACGTAATACAATTAATTTCTTTATACTGACTTGAATTATTTTACATAGCTTGGTTTAAAACACATGTAATTCAAATTTTTTTTTTTTTAATTCAAAAACTAAATTTAAATGATTTAAACAAGCAAAATTTAATCAAGCTTAATTTAATAAGGGCAATAATAATTTTTTTTCAGTGTGGCTGTGGATTGCAATTCATTCCGGTTGCCGGTTGCCACACACTGTCACTGACAGGGGAGCAGAAGCTCATTAAATATGCAAATCTTATCCAATCCTAGCCGTGGGCGTTTACTCCCAAGTCTTCAGTGCAGCACGCCCATCAAAACCGACCGTTTCTTCAGAGAGCCTCAAACCATGGCAGAAAATGGACTATTACTTATTCATTATGATGATTTTGAATGTAAAAACCACGCAAACGTCATAAGTTAACCTCAGACAACAGTATAAAAAACATTTAAAAAGCCAGTTCATGACACCTTTAATCAAAATAAATAAAGCCACAATGTGTCACATTTGTTACATAACATTTTTATCAAAAATATTATTTGCTCTGCTGTTGAAGGACTTAGCAGTCTTCTTTTTTTTCTCACAAGGGACACACTTTTTTTTTTTAGCAAGTATATGGAAAATTACTGCTATCACAAAATCTCTCTCCTCTCACAAAACCCCACGAGGTGAAGACGGATTAACTTAGCTTTTAAACTGTGGGGAATTGGGTTCATACAGATGTGTGACTGTGTGTTTTGTTCCCGCCCCTTTCAATCAAACGCAGTTTCGGCAGCGCCACCTGATGAAACACTCGAAGCTTCATTTAGCCATAGTCACGTGACATGGGTGTTTCGAATCACTGTTCAGAGCAGTGTTTCAAAACATCTGAGTTTCGGGATCTCAGCAAAGCGTCGAACCGTCAGTTTCGAGTCAGCCATCCCTAGTTGAAGGAGCTTTTAAAGGATTAGTTCACTTTTGAATAAACTTTTGGTGATAATTTACTCACCTCCATGTCATCCAAGATGTCCATGTCTTTCTTTCTGCAGTCGAAAAGAAATTAACCAAACGGTTCAAGATCCAAATGACAGTTTCAGTGCAGCTTCAAGGGGCTTTAAACGTCACCAGACGATGAATAAGGGTCTTATCTAGCCAAACCATCAGTTTCTGCGAGAAACCCAGCAGTATATATGCTATTATTTTACCTCTTAACAGGAGAAACTGTCGTCTCTGAGCTCCGCCATAACTTCCAGCAAGTGAGGTCAAATTTGATCGTGGTCATAGATATATCGATAGTAGATGCCTCATTCTACTGATCTGTGCAGTCGCTAATGAGGCATCTATGTCCATAGATGTATCCAT